>OY730181.1:35274179-35874179 GCA_963422495.1 Polyommatus iphigenia | reverse complement strand
TGGAACGAACTGTCACCACCAGTATTTCCGGACCTGCAAACCTTCAAGAAAAGAGCGTATTCCCTCTTAAAAGGCCGGCAACGCACCAGCAGCTCTTCTGATGTTGTGAGTGTCCATGGGCGACGGTAGTTGCTTATCCTCAGGTGACCCGTTTGCTCGTTTGCCCCCTTATTTAATAAAATATATATTTATTTTTTCGTTTAAATACTAACTTATTAAAAATAAAATGTCTCAGTGTCTAAGTTTCTCATTTTGATGCTGAAAACAGTATTTTGTATACTTTATTTTTGTTCAACAGTAAAAAGTATAATTTAGTGAAAAACAGTATAATACTGTTCAAAACAGTATAGTTGGCAACCCTAGTCGGACCTACAATCAGAATCAGTGTTACCAGATTGACTGCTGCACTCAGAGTGGAACATTAATTACTTAAATATTGTAATAAATTTAAAATTTAGACATAAGCCTCATACATTATCTAAAATTCTAGATCAAACTCTTCATTAAATTGAAGGTTAATCATAATTAAATGTCTCTGAGTACGGCAGTTAGTCACGTATCAAATTTATTATAAACATCTGTATTTATTAGTATGTAGAGATTTTAATTTTTAAGTCAATTTAAAAAGTTACATATCGTGATATTATGTTTAAAACGATCAGAAAACGCGTCTTGGCTTTTCTTCATTACCACAAGGCGTTGAGATCGAATAGCATGTGAGCCACAATACGAATTACGCTATATTTTGGTCGTTCTGTGATTGTCATAACGCGTCGTGGCTGTTTTCATAGAGCCACAAGTCACAACACGAATTACGCGTTGTGTCTGTTTTACTGTGACCACAACGCGATGTGAGCTATTTTTCCGCTCACAGCGTTTTCGATCTTTGAGCGTAGCATATAAAGAATAATATTATATTAAGGAGACATATTTTGAAATTAATTTACTTACTATCATATCACTAAATTTTCCCTAAATTTTACCTGCTTTAGCTCGGTTTAAATTATCGTTAATTTCTTACTTATGTCAGACTAAAATAAATTTTGATATTCGTTAAAATCATAATTAATCTAGCTGTTCAAAAAGTTAAGCAATTAAAAATTATCATTCCGAATATAACAGATCATGCAGTATTAGTATATTATTATTGGTAAATAAAGTTTTAATACTCGCATTATCTCAATAATATTTGAGTTTAACGATGACAGTGCGGCGTAAGATATTTGAAACCTGATAAACATAATATGATAAAAACAGTAAAAATTATCTTAGATAGATAAAACATAATATTTTGTGACTAATTCACTTACACCTAAGCTACCTGCATAATAGTATGTAATAATGGTAGCTGGCCCGTAGATTTCAAACTAACTGACTTCACCATATTATCTACCTTTAAAAATAAAGAATTACTGTAATTTAAAACTAAAACTGGAACATCTACTTCAATTATTGTTTTGTAGAGCTTCTGGTGTCCTGAAATACAGGCTCACGCCCAGTTTAGGCACCAGTCTCCCACATGAAATCTAATGTCCTATTGTTAAGCTATTTGTGTCTATAACTATACTACTTTATCTATAACTATATTACTTATCAATCATAGTTTTACTTTGTGTCTATAACTATGTAGGTACTTGCTGTCTTATAATATTATGTGGTGAGAAATAAATAAATTATTATTATTATTATTAAAAAGATAACGTTAAGTAGCAAAACATTAATTCATTAATTATTATGATATTATGCATACATGTCATTGAGAGGCGAAACGAACTTGTGTCTAAAATAGAGAATTCATTGGAGAAAGTCTCTGAATGGGGTAGACGTAACTTAGTCCAATTCAACCCCGCCAAAACACACAACAAACAAGTCTGCGCGTTCACCACAAAAAAGTCACCAGTGGTATATCCTCGTATATATTCTCGTTTTGAGGGCACATCTTTAACCATCTCCCCTAGCATTGAAATACTTGGCGTTCACGTATCAAGCGAAGTCCAGTTTCGACACCATCTAGATTCTAGAGAGTAAGGCCAAGTTAGCCTCGAAGAAGCTTGGTGTTCTGAACAGAGCGAGACAGTACTTCAGTCCGTACCAACGCCTACAACTCTACAAGGCGCAGGTTCGGCCTCATATGGAATATTGTTCTCATCTGTGGGCAGGGGCGCCAAAATAGCAACTGCTCCCTCTGGATCGTATCCAACAAATGGCCGCTCGAATTGTTGACTGCCATAGTGTTTCAAACAGCTTGGAATCATACAACCTGCAACTTCTCATCATCATCCCACGCGAAAATTATAATACCATCATCCTCATCACCTTGATGAAAGGCAGTCTTCCATCGTGCGTTTCTCGCGTAACTTTCTGCCGTGCATTGTAAAACTCTGGAACGAACTGTCACCAGCAGTATTTCCGGACCTATACGACCTGCAAACCTTCAAGAAGAGAGCGTATTCCCTCTTAAAGGCCGACAACGCACCTGCAGCTCTTCTGATGATGCGAGTGTCCATGGGCGAAGGTAGTTGCTTTCCATCAGGTGACCCGTTTGCTCGTTTGCCCCCTTATTTCATAAAAAAATAATAATTGTAGAAAGATTTGGATATCATCCAAACTCATGAAAAGCAACTGCGCCTTCCGCATTTGCTAGATTGCATGGAAACTCCTTTTACAGGTTGCATCGACTTAATAACAGCAGCGCCGAAAGAGCAAAATTTTTTTATGAATTGTATGGGCATTGGGCAAGCGCTCCCGCGTCATCAAATTTTTTCATACAAAGGTGAAAAAGTTACTCTTTCAGCGCTGCTACTTTTACAGTCAACTCTATACAAGGGAAACATACACACCCTAAAGTATTATCACTTAGTTTTGCTACATCCTGTATAAATAAAATATAATTTACTACATTAGTAGACTTACTTTCAATTAATATAATTCTTCAGTGACGTCATAATTAGCGATCAAAAGAGTGCTGATTTTTGCTATTCTTATTTTAAATGTACAGTAGATACTTTACGTTTCCTCTTTCGAATATGATTTCGTATTGCCCATGAGACACATCGTTGATTCGGCTGCTGACGTAGCTAGATGTAGTGCAGATCCCGGGGGAGGAAATCAAATATTACACTCAATTTTACACCGAGCTGCGAACACATGAAGTAAACATTTTTGGGAAAAATAGACACATGATGTTTTTAAATACAAGTATTTTTAATGCTGTAACTTGTCCATTTTGAATAGTACCAATTAGAAAACAATTTGACTAAAATGTTTTAATATTGAAACACGTTTTATGTAAACGGAAACAATGGTAGTATATTTTAATAACAACTGATTTTTTTATCGCTGGTCAAGTCCATGCCTTTACAAACATGCCTCTACAAATTATACGCTGCGTAAATATTTTTATTAGTAATATCCTAAGATCCGACCGTAAAATCCTGCATCAATCGTTTTTTTCGATCAAATATATTTTAAAATAATCTTTAGAACGTATAGAATCTATTAATGTTGGGTTGCCTTGTCAAAAGTAGCCGCAAGTACCTCTAATTAAGTATAATGTTCATGAGATAAATGCATAAATTTGCATGTATATTTTTTTTCAATAAATTTTACACTATTTGAAAGAAAATGACGAGACAAAATAAGGTATAAATGGTTGCCAGCTCTAAGTCGGCAACAACCCAGGGTTGTCAGCCCGTAAACAGACATAGTTATTCATCAAAATTGAAGCATCGATATTTTTAATAATTTTGATACAGAATTAAAGTTTTATGCATTTTGTACATGAATATCCATGGTTGCCAGTTGCACGATATCCGAAAACTGGGGTTGCCATTACTTTTGTATACGACATCGCGTGAGGTTAGGAATCGCAAGAGAAAAGAAGCATGCATTGTTACGTGCGATAAATGAGTATATTGCATAGCAGCTGCGACACAGATAGCCGAGTCAACAATATTTGTGGATGGAAAAGTCCAAAACAGAATTTGACTTAGAATTTGAGCGAAAAGTTCCTTTATACTTCCTATTTATTTGTGTTAAACGAGTCTCCATACTATACACTTATACTATAACTAGCTGTTGCCCGCGACTTCGTACGCGTTAACATAGTATAATAACAAAGATGGATAGCTTTCCCCTTTTTGTGGTTCCTTATACAAAGGGTAAAAACGGGACCCTATTTAAGCAAACGTCAAACGCAAACGTCAAAAAACGTTCATGTTTCTAACTCAAGAAATGATGGATTTTCATTGAATCTTTCTACCCCAATTTCACCCCCTTGGGGGTAGAATTACCAGAAACGCTTAAATACGTATCCATTCATTTTTAATCAGTAGCACAAAAATAAAGTTTCATGTTTCTAACTCAAGAAATGACGGACTTTCATTCAAACTTTCAACCCCAATTTCACCCCCTTGGGGGTAGAATTCCCAAAAACGCTTAAATACCTATCCATTCATTTTTAATCAGCAGTCCAAAAATAAACTTTCATGTTCCTAACTTGAGAAATGACGGACTTTCATTTAAACTTTCAACCCCTATTTCACCCCCTTGGAGGTAGAATTTCCAAAAACGCTTAAGTATGTATTCAATCATTTTTAATCAGTAGCCCAAACCTAAAATTTCAAGTTTCTAACTTAAGAAATAACGGAATATCATTCAAACTTTCAACCCCAATTTCACCCCCTTGGGGGTAGAATTTCCAAAAACGCTTAAATACGAATCCATTCATTTTTAATCAGTAACTCAAAAATAAAGTTTCTTGCTTCTAACTCAAGAAATGACGGACTTTCATTCAAACTTTCAACCCCGATTTCACCCCCTTGGGGGTAGAGTTTCCAAAAACGCTTAAATACGTATCCATTCATTTTTAATCAGTAACCCAAAAATAAAGTTTCATGTTTCTAACTCAAGAAATGACGGACTTTCATTCAAACTTTCAACCCCTATTTCACCCCCTTCGGGGTAAATTTTTCACAATTCCTTCCTTAGTGTGTGTCTACTTAATAAAACAACCTTACTCACCAAATTTCGTGGCTGTAACTTTAACAGTTTTTGCTCAGCGATGATGAATCAGTCAGTCAGTCAGTCAGTCAGTCAGTCAGTCAGGACATGTAATTTTATAAGTATAGATATTATAAAAGCGAAAGTGTGTCTGACTATCTGTTGCTTCTTCAAGCCTAAACCATTGAACTGATTTTGCTGAATATTGGTATATCTATAGATGCTTTGAGTTCCGGGAAAGGACAATATACTTTTTATCCCCGAACAATATACGGTTCATTCGCGATAAACGAATTTTGGCGCAACGGAGTTGTGGGTGTCATCTAGTTAATAAATTATGAAGTAATAGATGACGCCCGCAACTCCGTTGCGCCAAAATTCGATTATCGCACGGGAACTGTACGTTTTTTCGGGATAAAAAAATATCATACGTCCTTTTCCGGGACTCATAGTATCTCCATACGAAATTTCAGCAAAATTGGCTCAGCGGTTTAAGCGTAAACAGGTGACAGACAGACAGATAGATAGACAGACAGGCATAAAGACAGACAGGCAGACATACAGTGGTATGGATGGTGTAATAAAAAAAAACTTAATATTGAATATCATTTATTAATCAACGCTCTACGCTACAGGAGGAGAAACATATTTTGTTTATACCTCGTATACAGGGTGTATCAAAATTAAGTGATAATACTTTAGAGTGTGTATGCAGTATGGGTCTCATGTATAGAAGTCGCTGTGAATTTATATGGCAGATATTTTATTTGGTAAATAGATATTTGGAGCTTTATAAGGAAGCGGTGAAACAGGCCCTAAATCTTAAAAAAAAAACAGTTGTCTATAAAGTCGGTTTACTGACGATAGTTGAACGTGACAACGTGCCTCTTTGTCGCTCGTTCCGCGCTCTCGCTTGCATTTCAAGCCTTAAATGGAACGCCTCAGAGCGAGGTAACGCCGCATGAGTCATGTTTTTTCGTGCGTGCAGCCGGCTCCATCGAATTATAAGACGTTGTCACGTCAAAACTCATTTCCCCGACTGTACATTTCTGCCTAGCACAATTTTCCCCGACTGTACATTTCTGCTAAACAACTCATTTCTCCGACTGTACATTTCTGCTAAACAACTCATTTCCCCGACTGTACATTTCTGCTAAACAACTCATTTCCCCGACTGTACATTTCTGCTAAACAACTCAAATGGAACGCCTCAGAGCGAGGTAACGCCGTAAATTGTGTCATGTTTTTTCGTGCGCGCAGCCCATATCGAATTATAAGACGTTGTCACGTCAATATAATAATATGGCAAAAGGAAAACTATCACGGCTAAGAATCCATACTAATATTATAAATGCGAAAGTGTGTCTGTCTGTCTGTCTGTCTATCTGTTACCTCTTCACGCCCAAACCGCTGAACCGATTTGGCTGAAATTTGGTATGGATATACTTTGAGTCCCGGAAAAGGACATAGGATACTTTTTATCCCGAAAAAATGTACGGTTCCCGCGCGATAAACGAATTTTGGCGCAAGGGGGTTGCGGGCGTCATCTAGTACTTCATAATTTATTGAGTAACTAGATGACACCCGCAACTCCGTTGCGCCAAAATTCGTTTATCGCGAATGAACCGTATATTGTCCGGGGATAAAAAGTATTTTGTCCTTTCCCGGAACTCAAAGCATCTATAGATATACCAATATTCAGAAAAATCAGCAAAGCAAAGCAACAGATAGACACACTTTCGCTTTTATAATATTATAGTATAAGTGTATAGAATGGATACTCGTTTAACACAAAAAATAGGAAGTATATAAACGAACTTTTCGCTCAAAATCTAAGTCAAATTCTGTTTTGGACTTTTTTATCCGCAAATATTTGTTGACTAGGCTATCTGTGTCGCAGCTGCTATGCAATATCCTCATTTATCGCACGTAACAATGCGTGCTTCTTTTCTCTTGCGCTTCCTAACCTCACGCGATGTCGTGTACAAAAGTGATGGCACGATAGCCGCAAACTGGGGTTCAGTTTGCGGCTATCGTGCAACTGGCAACCATGGATATTTATGTACAAAATGCATAAAACTTTAATTCTGTATCAAAATTATTTAAAAAATCTATGCTTCAATTTTGATGAATAACTATGTCTGTTTACGGGCTGGCAACCCTAGGTTGCGGCCGACTTAGAGCTGGCAACCATTTATACCTTATTTTGTCTCGTCATTTTCTTTCAAATGATGTAAAATTTATTGAAAAAAAAGATACATGCAAATTTATGCATTTATCTCATGAACATTAAACTTAATTACAGGTACTTGCGGCTACTTTTGACAAGGCAACCCAACATTAATCCATTCTATACGTTCTAAAGATTATCTATACATATAATAAAACTGTAGAAATGATGATTCTGTACATTAAAGATATTCAAAAAATAATAAGCGGAGGGTTTCACTACATCGCTATAGAAGCCAAATCTGTGGTCAGTTTTTTTGTCTGTCTGTCTGTCTGTCTGTCTGTCTGTCTGTCTGTCTGTCTGTCTGTCTGTCTGTATGTTTGTTCCACTATCACACGAAAACTACTGATCCGATTTGAATGCGGTTTTCGCAGATGTATTTATCTTCTTCCAACTTAACATCTGATGTATAAAAAAAATCCCCCCACCCCTCTAAAGGGACGAAAGAGGGGGTAAGATTTTGTATAAGACTTTTGCTTTAACACGAAAACTACTGATCCGATTTGAATGCGGTTTTCGCAGATATATTTGTCTTCTTCCAACTTAACATCTGGTGTATAAAAAAAACTCCCCCCACCCCTCTAAAAGGACAAAAGAGGCGGTCAGATTTTGTATAAGACTTTTGCTTTAACATGAAAACTACTGATCCGATTTGCATACGGTTTTCGCAGATATATTTGCTTTCTTCCAACTGAACATTTGGTGTATAAAAATCACCCCCCCCCCTCTATGGGGACCAAAGAGGGGGTTAGATTTTGTATCAAACTTTATTCTTTAATGGACTTACTTCATATGTTATATAACTGTTTTTCCAACTTAACATCTGGTGTATAAAAATTTTCCCCCCACCCCTCTTAGGGGACAAAAGAGGGGTTAAGATTTTGTATCAACTGATGAAGTAGAAGTACTTTAAATGGCAAAACAACTTTTGCCGGGACAGCTAGTTTTAAAATATATTTGATCGAAAAAAACGATTGATGCAGGATTTTACGGTCGGATCCAATATTATAAGGACTAAGGGGTAAACATTGACGACTCAGTTAGTATGTCAATAGGAATTCGCATGCAAATATTATGTATGAGATAAACAGTTTGTGTCAACAAGCAGTTCCCATGGTCCTTCGAGCTGTCCGTGCGAACGGGGGGATCCTGGGAACGTCCTTGACAATATCGTTGCAGTTTTTTATGTGTCAATGCAAACGAGCGAGTGGCCGCGACTAAGGGCCTGTTTCACCACTTCCTGATATAGTGCCGGATAGGCTATCCACAACTTAATTGACAGATTCTCCATACTCAATCTGTCAAGTCTCTATATATGTATATTGTATTATCCACTATTATCTATGCTGTCGAGTTAAGTGGTGGATAGCCTGTCCGGCTCTTATCAGGAAGTGTGAAACAACCCCTTAATCAATAATTATTGTCGTCATACATTCAGGTATTATTATGATTCAATTGTATATTTTTAATTTTAACGTACTTACCTAAGTACTATAGCGACCCGCCCCGGCGTCGCACGGGTATAAAATATATAGCCACTGAAAAAATGATTAAAATCGATAGCCTATGATCCTTCATGTGGTCTACTTCTTATCTGTGCCAAATAACATAAAAATTGCTCCAGTAGTTCGCGAGATAAGCCCTTTCAAATAATTTCCCCCGTTTTTTTCACATTCTCATATTAGTCTTAGCGTGATAAAATATAGCATATAAGCCTTCCTCAAAAAATGGGCTATCTAACACTGAAATAATTTTTCAGATCGGACCAGTAGTTCCTGAGATTAGCGCGTTCAAGTTAGCCCTTTCAAATAATTTTCCCCGTTTTTTTTACATTTTCCTCTATTTCTTCGCTCCTATTAATCTTAGCGTGATAAAATATAGCTTATAGCCTTCCTCGATAAATGGGCTATCTAACACTGAAAGAATCATCAAAATCCGTTGCGTAGTTTAAAAGATTAACGGGAACAAAGGGACATGAGGGAAAAAAGAGACCTTGTTTTATAATGTATATATATAGAATAGACACTAATCACGCAAGGTATGATTAAGGTCGGTTCTACAACAATTTTTAATCGATTTCCAAAAAGGAGGAGGTTATATTGTTTGGCTGTGGATATTTTGTCGCAGTAGGAACTATAAGGTCGTCGGTTTGCGCCAAGCCTCTAGTCCAAGAGTCAGGTAAATATTTTTCCCGTGTCAAACGTCAGTTAATTTGCTTCCCATGGTCCTTCTCGTGTGAAATGAATGATCCTGGGAACCGTGCGTCCCCGCTGACCTTATCTAAATTATATTGCGTGGTTCAAATTTTTAAGCAGGCATTAAAATTGTGTCAAATTCTTCAGTAAAAGGAGTAAAAATATACAGAGAAAAATTTGGCTTCTTAATTCTTATTATCTTTTGCGGTATTAGATATTACGAAGCTGACCTTTTTAAATAATTGATGATTAAAATTTTAAATATTACTCATATCAATCTTCAATAAAATTTAAATTTGATTATACTAAAATATTTCTAAGGCGTTCAATAGACGTCTTAATACTTACTCCAATCACAGATTTTCTTCGCATTTCTCCGCTGTAACTTTTAATTTCTGAAACATATTCTTTTTCCACGATCAAGAAGTGTTTACTTCTGACTCTATAGGGCTGAATATTAATTCAGCCCTATCTAACGGCCCATAAAAAATCGAGTTTTTTTTTTGTTCGAAAGATAAAATTTGTATATCGGTGTAATTCTCACGGTGTGTGTAGTTCCTGTGAGAACCGGGGAAGCCTGGGAACTCCCCGTCTGACCTTGTGGTTACCGTACCATCACTTTATAGTCCACGAGCCAGGTAAACATTTTTTATGCTCAACTTTAGGGTAGCATATTCCCATGCTCGATTTGGTGTGAACAAGCTCATGGGAAAGTCATTAAGTCATGTTACGTTTTAATTGATTTGTGTTATAGTAATTTAATAGCCTAATAGAATGCATTATGCAGCTAAAAGAATATTTAACGCCGGAAATATAAATGTCACTTATTTTTTATAACGCAAACAACAAAAATGTGTACACGGTGATTATGTAAAAATTAAATAAAAATGATAGATATTTTAGGAAAGAATAAAGTACAGTAAACATTTTATTACTTGCAAAATATCTGCAATGTATTTAGTACCAGGCGCCTATTTCAGGTAATCCGACTAAATAATTCCGTTAATGGGTATTGTAATCCAAACAAGTTAAATGAGGGTTCACGAGCTATTCAAAAACGATTAACATAATGTGTCACGTGTCACCCGGCGACCGCTCTCGGAATTCCCACTAAAATTTCATTCCCACAAGAAATATTCCAGTGTGGGACCCGAATTTGTTTGACCGTTGATATTATAACCTTGTCATCGAATACCGACCTTTAAACCCACAGAATAAAGGAGGTTTTCCTCAAACTAGGATCGAATTTGAGATAAGTATTTTTTGCCTGTCAATTGCAAGGTTGCGATCATTATTTTGTGTTTGCTTTCCGTGAACCCTCGGCTCCATTGTGTGTAAGACACCTCCAATAAATAGCATGTCTGTCGCCTTACCGACGTAAAAAATCTTGCCTCACCAAATTGGGACAAAAATACGAATAATAGGAGCTATGGAAAAGTTATAAAAATTAAGTACCTAAGGTATTGTTAAGAAATATGCTCATTGCTAAATGTTAAAATATTGCTCAAACATGTTGCCTTTTTCCATTGAGACCTTTTTCAGATTTTGTATTTTAAAATACATAATATTATCTTAGAGCCTACATAAAATATTTTGTACCTGAAAAATAAATGCAAAACATTTTTTTTTGTTTTAACCCTATTTTAACCCCTTTTAATTTAAGGCTGTACATAAAATAAAATGCAGATAAAATGTAACATTCGATTTTAACTCCCAGATTTTGATTCCCACGCACACGGTTCGACCTTCCGTCTCGTGTGAAATTTACAAAAATACAAAACGATTTTTTGGGTTCCTTTCGAAATTATAAACCACTAATATGAAAGTTTTACTAAAATAACAGTACTATCTATTGCCACTTTAGCCAGTTTGAGGTTAATTAATAATTTATGTTCAATGTATAATATAAAAAATTTTGAGTAGAAATATTTTAATAGCGAATCTTAAGTAGTCGGCTATTAACAGTTGAATCTTTATTATTATTGTCCCAAATTAAAAAAAATGTCTAGTAATTTTAATTGCATTGCTTTGTAATGAACAAAAACAGCTATAAGAAGGTATTAACTATTAAAGCTAAACATTTCAGGTAAAGTGTGTAGAACTTTAGAACTATAGAAGTATAATCGGAACCCGTTAATGAAGGCACGTTCACGCTTGGCCACTTGTAAAGTTCCCGATCGCGAAGATACCGTGGGAGCCAGGGGTTCGTGGCGCGTGCCAGAGGATTACCCAACCACTTATTACTGTAAAATTACCCCTAATAAGTTTGTAAAGCCGGGAAAAGTTTACTATCGTGATAACGAGTTAATAGCCTTTTGTGGTCTCTACCCATTTTTTTGAGTACGAAAGCGGATAAGTAATTTAATTTTTTTAATGTCTGTAATGGAATAGGTGGAAGTGATGATAAATATATTATTGTTTTGATAAAATTTATACTTATAGCTGTCAAATTGAGTTCAATAATCGCAAAAAAAAAATATATCTTTAATTCGGAATAAGTAATTTGAAGAAAAGTAGACCCTCGACTTTCACCTTTATTATATTATTGTCTTTTAAACACATTTTATTGTCTTTTCTTATTTAATGATATTAATTCTTATCTTTTTTTAATGCAAAACCCTTTGATTATAATGTAGTCGTTAAGGCTAATTAAGTTTATCGTTATAAGAGACAAGACACGAGGCATTTTGTCCCCAATCCACACGGGTAGAGCGGACTACGAGCGTGTGAACGGTAGGGGTGGGAACATGGGAACATGAAATTCCGTTAAAAATCACAAGGAGCAGGGAATTAATTGTAATTAATCTTCTTAGTTAGCTCATTAATGAAATAGTAAATTAGTGTGGACGTTTAATTGATAAGTATAATTAGGTATAAGCTTAGGTGTTGAGTGTTGACTGAATATCTATTCACACAACTTACCTACCTACTTAGTACCTAGTAAGTAAAAAGAATTTCGTACATTTGCGACATCTCATGTATTATGAAAGTCGTTGCTTTTTCATTTCATATTATTTAGTTTGATAAAAAATGGACTCATCCAGAAACAAAGTTAATATGTATACAGTATAACTAGTAAATAAATATCATAAACTAACTCTATATTAAATTAAAATAGAACAGTTGGGTTTCAGAAAACAGGCGTCAGCATAGCACTAAATTTCCTATACAAAAGGCACCCACAAAAACTCTTAAAATTAAGCAGGCTTCAAACACGGCCCACAAAAGTTGGTAAATAATCCAAAAATATTGGAATTTAAACCAGTTTTTGTCACTTGTTCCCCGTTCCCTGTGGGACACAAGTTTGGTTACACGTTGTTGCCAATCCGCTCGACACTCGGCACGCGTCAAGGGGAGCGCTACTTGGCACGGAAATTATACGATTATTTAAATTATAGGGTTTTGTGAGGGGTTTGATATGGTAAAGATTAATAAGGTACTCGTAGATCGCGGGAACGATATTGAGATGTTTATGTTATTAGCTGTAGCTATTATAGAGCAACACTTTATTTAAATGGTTTTGTACGTATAATAGGGGTTTTGCTTCAACAAAATAAAAGATTTTGCCTACTTCTTAAAAATAGTTTTAACAGCGCACACAATTTAAAAATATTAAAATATTATGTTTTTAGATAAATGGCTTATTTAAACTTTTCTTAATAGTGACGGGCATCGTCTCTTTCAATCCTTATAACCAAGTTTACATTTCTTAGTGTATCTACTTTGTAAAAACATGAAATGTAAAAAGGAGAGCCAAGTCTATCTATGCAATCTTCCTACCGTAAAAAGTTTTCACATCCCATGTTAAGCGAGTTTTAAATTATTTTTTTTCTTACTTTTTTTGGTAAAAAAGTGGGCCCCGTGCGAGTTTCTTACCCCGGTTCTTCTCGCCGGGTTAGTTCCCGAACCGGTGGTAGGCACCAGTAGTATCAACGTTCTGAAAGCATTTTTTTAAAATCTATTCAGAAATAAAACAATTTTTATTTTATTTATTTATTTTATTTCAATATTGCTCCTAGTCACCGAAAATCTACATCCGGGTAGCTTTGTTAATATCGAAGATATAGGGGCGGTGAATCAGCCCCAAACCGCTTCGAGAAAAGTATAGTGCGGCCGTGCTTTTGCTCTAGACTTGAGGAAGATTTATTGCAGGGACATTCCCCTCACTAACCGCATAATACTTCAGTGTTCAAATTAAATATGTATCGGGATTCGGGAGCATTAACGCTACATTGTCCGTGCGAGAACTCGTGCTGTCCCCGGGGAATGGACCCAGGAAATGGGTTCCGTGGGAGCGCCACCGGGGTTCGGGGCGGGAACGTCAGACATCCCGGATTTTTGCTCGATACTTTGACTATACGATCGACTTGTTGTGCCAAAATACGTACACATCTACAGCATATTGTAACAATAATTAGAAAGTGATAATAAGGGAGTGTAAGAGTCCCCTCTTTACAGTCCACTGTGAAAGTAGGAGCACTGAAAGAGTAAATTTATTATGTTGGTCAATTCATGAGGTTCCGTAAATCACAAAAAATATTTGTGCGTGAATACATGAATGCTCAACAGCGACCGATGACGATAATTTTACGATTTAAAGTGATAATCTAGCGTCTACACTCTAGAGCAGAGGTTCCCAAACTTATTGTGTCTACCTAATATATCTGCGAAAACCGTATCCAAATCAGAATTTGGATACGGTTTTCGCAGATATATTTGTCTTCTTCCAACTTAACATCTGGTGTATAAAATTTTTCCCCCCACCTCTCTAAGAGGGGGTCAGATTTTGTATCAAGTTGTTTTCGAGTGTCATTTCATTAATATGCGGGGAGGCTTTGCCCCCGGCCCGTACTTTAAGAACAAATTATATTTTAGCGCCCCCATTGTTTCAATTTAAAATGCACCGATGAAATAAATCACCCCCAAAGCCTCGACACAACACCCCCATTTTTTTCTGGGTGGGACCCAGAGTACAGACCTTCAGCGCCCACAAGGCATGAAGAGCCTATCTAGACCATTCATGCTTGCACTACCTTTCTTATCTATATCTAGGTATTAGATAATACACACAGTGGCAAAATTAGCGGAACATAGGTAAAAAGGGCCACAACTTGAATTCAAGTGGGTCGGGCTGTGTGAAATCCTTTTTTATACTTTCTAAGCCAGTGGTCCCCAACCGAGCGGGCCACAAACATGTTTTGGTCTTGGTGTTGCGGGCCGCAACAAAAATTTTTTAGGGTTAAAAAATAACACTGTTCAAAATTAACGATTTATAAAGTGGAAAAAATTTAACGACTATCACGTAGACTTTACGTTATTTTGCCGGGGGGCGTGAATTTCAAAATTGTTTAACATCACGCGGGCCACAAATACAGTCCCGGCGGGCCACATGCGGCCCGCGGGCCGCGGGTTGTGGATAGAGGTTCTAAGCTCATTTAAGAAATAAAATATTGAACACAACTGGCAAGTTGACAGATTTTTATTGCAATTATGCCCTACTAAGTGTTTTTGTGTGTTTTTTTGTTTACGTTGTAAGTGTTTCTGATAAGAATGGTGTTTTTAGCGGGGTGCAAGGTATGCCAGCTCATTTGATTGTTTGTTTTTTGGAAGAACACATTGCTTAGATACAAAATTAGTGATTTTCCAGCATCTACGACAGCTAGAGCTGTAACCACAAAGGTCACACCTACCGTTCGGTCAGCCAGGCCTTAGGTGTGTCGGCTTTCGTGGTCCATCGTAACTTTAAACGCTACAGAGAGACTGGATCTTACGTTCGGAGACGAGAACAAGGCAGATATCGGGTGACAATGGTTCAGGGTGACCGTTTTGTAGTCGGAACAGTTTCGAGATGTCGAGATGTACGTGTAAGTGATTGTACAGTAAGAAGAAGACTCAAAGAAGTTAAATTAAACTCAAAGGTGCCAGCAAGGGTACCAAAACTTGAGACAGGACAGCAAAGAGCCAGGCTAAGATTTGCGCGTGAACATCAAAATTTGACAAGTGAGTGAAATCGTGTGCTGTACAGTGATGGGAGCAAATTCTATGTAAATTTTGTTGACAGGCGATAAAGAATGTGGATAAATCGTAAGGAACGCTATAGGCCATCAAACTTAACGCAAACAGTGGCCTATCATGCAGGCTTCGTAATGGTTTGGGGTGGCATATGATTTGGAGCCCGCACAGAGCTGATGATTGTTAATGATGGTACTTTGACAGTACAGGGCTATAGCACAGACATCCTAGAACTGCATGTTGTGCCTTTTACACAGTTTTAGGCTACAACTTCAATTTTATGCGCGTCCATAGAGTAAAAAAATCGGGCATTATTACCTAAATGATGCTGGCGTAGCGCAGGTGGAGAGGTCAGCACGGTCTACGGATGTGGATCCGATTGAGGACGTGTGGAAAATTGGGTGAACGGTACGAGTTAAAACTCCAGCTCCAAAATGTGTTCAGGAGCTCGAGTTGGCGCTACTGGAGGAGTAGAAGAATATCCCACAGGAAATGATTGACAATCAAAATGCAAGCATGGAATGGCGTATCCAGATTCCAGACCCTCTTGAGATCCATAGAAGGCATTACACGCTTTTAACATGGCATTTCTTAAGTAAAAATGGAGAATTTAACTTAAAAACTTACTACTGAAATTTCAAAGATTTTCTTTTTTATTTTTGCAGATTTTTTCTATTTTACACGTTTTTATGCCCTAAATTTATATAAATTTTATTTTTTAATCATCAATTATTAAATTAATAAATAAATATATAAAAAAACAGCGAATAATTTTCAAAAAAATTAAAATTTTGTTATGTTCCTCTAATTTTGCCGGTGTGTTTATAATAAAATCGTAGGAAAGTCAAAGGGGTACATTGAATATAAAAAAAATACTTATTTTTCTTACTCATTTTGTGTCAGCGTGAAGTTAGAGAATATTATGTGAGGACTGAGGCCTCGTGCTGTTATCTGCTTAATAATTAGGTATGTCAGCTTCTAGGCGTAAACTACTGTCAAAGGGAAGGTTAAACTTTAAGCCCTTATGTATTTATGTAAGTATTCTTAACATACGAATTCATTCATTTTAATGTCTTCCTTTTTTTACCTGACATGTAAAGAGCACTTCATTAAAGCCAATGTTTCTTTGTGTAAAAAAGAGCAATTCTCCAATTCATCCTTTACCAACATTCGTGCGTAAAATTCCTTTATTCTCCAAGTCTTTAATACAATTTAAACCTTGCTGCGATGGATGTACAGCTTATTTTACCTCGAGTCTGCTCCCACGGCAAGTATGTAACAGTTCTGACGTGAGAAATTTCATTTGGGACGATTTCTCTATTCCGTGCGTCCCAAGGGTAGTGTTGACTTATCCTCCCCATGTTCTGTTTTCGAATTCATATTTTATTGGCAAAAAATAATGAAAGCAATAGACAAAAGACAGCCTTGCGCGTATAAGAATGATTCCTTTTGTTTGTAAGAATAATTGTGTGCGTTCAGTTGTAATTTGTAATCATATTTTGATTTTCAGAATAGAGGAAAGATCCAGAAAACCACCTTGTATAGCTAGTTAGTACGTAAATAATCTAATTTCTGTTATAATAAATATGTGTGAAGTCTTTAAAAAATTCTGAATACTAAATCTTAAAACGAATAAAGCAGGAAATATTAAAGTAAAAATATATGATGAATTACGTAAAATTACCCTCAAGATATAAAGGTATGACTATAAACCTAGATTTAGGTTTAAGAGGATAGAATGCCCGGGGTAAAGTAAATATTTGCGTCACCTCAGCGCAAACGACCTGCAACCTTAATACATTTAATGCTGTGGAAATTCGCTTAACTGATTTAACTAGCTATTAACTGGAGGTAAGTGTATTACATATATGCTCTTAACGGCTTTGGATATAATGGAGGTTTTGCGCTGCGACCTTACGAAAATATTTTGTATTAGGCTACGAATAATAAAACCAGGAAACGTAACTCCCATACTAATACAGTTTTAAATTTGGTTCCATTCGAACTGTCATGTAACGTCAGCCTTTGTACCGCTCAAGGTCACCTAAATATTGCAAATGTATGAAAAGTGAACCTAAGGTACACTTTTTTGACAAGTATTTTGGAGCATGTTTTTTGACGGAGTTACTCTTCCTTAGTTTTTTATTATTCGTAGGTATTAGGTTTCTGAACCTAAAACATAGCGATAATAAAGTGACCAAATGTGAATTGGTACTTTGAATACCCCGCAACCTACATAACTTATTGTGGTTATGGAATTCCCATAATCTCCGGAGACGAAATTTTCGACGGCCTCGAACTTTTTATGGTAATAATTATTGGTAACCAGGCAAAAATATGCACAGCAAAAAAGGTTTTATATAATTGGGCTATTTATCTGCCAAGGTTCAACTTTCTTGTTTAGAGTTAAGGATAAAAACGGGACCCTATAAGTCCTATAACTAAGACTTCGTTATCTATCCGTCTATCTGTCCGTCTGTCTGTCTGTCTCCAGGCTGTTTCGGACATTTTTGACAGTTGATTTTAAAACCACTGCTGGACACTCTTAAAGTCTTATATTTTAAGAAAGTTTAAGGGTAAAACTTTCTTAAAATATAAGACTTTGAGGTTCTACTCTCGAGGAGGCTCTACTGCAGAGCAGAAACAGGCACCTTGGTTGCTACGAATATTCATCCATAGAGGAAATTCGTGGCACCAACCCCAACCACATCGTTCAATTTATGAGCAGCATTTGTAATAACTAATAAGAATAATAGGCCTGGAGATAGTGACACAAAATTCTTGGTGATTTGTGCCAGTATGGCGGTTTTACAGGGGTATAATTACGTAAAGGCAAAAAGGAAAATGATGGTCATAGCGCTCGCACTGGCAGCCCAAACGCTTGGGCGTTAATCGAACGTGTCGGATAAATAACGAGTGTCGAACGATTTGTTCCACAAAAATGCTTGTATTTTCAGATAGTCGAAAAAAAATAACTAGGCGAAAACGTAATGCCATACTTGTCGGGTGCGGCTTACAGCCCGCCATACCGACGCGAATACGTTAATTTTAATAAAAAAATTGAACCATTTGTACCAGGCTAATTTTTGCATAGCTAATCATCATCGAGTTGCCATTCACGAAAATCACCTTGCCATACTTTTTCGACAGCTCCCAATGGGCGCCATGCCATTGCAAAGGTGTAAGTTTTTTTTTTTCGCCAAACGATTTGTACCAGTATGGCATTAAAATTTTTGGAAAGTGTTTGACAAAATATGACCGTTATTATTTTTTCCATACTTCTAGTAAGGGGAAAAAGTGCTGCCATACTTGAAATACTTATTAATTTGACACGTTTTAAAAATACGACAATAAAATACGTAAAATCATTTTTTACGTCATGGCATCATTGTATTCTCGTCATTTGGCTATTGTACCAAAAAAAATTATTACAGATTGTAACCATGGGGCGGGATGACTATCGGACTTGAGCAAAAAAGTGATAAAAATTGGACGATTTGTACCAGTATGGCATTTGGATTTTTGGAAATTATACGATTCAATGTGACCATTATTATATTTTCCATACTTGTAGTAGACGGAAAAAGTGGCGCCATACTTAAAAAACCGTTTGAATTACGTATGAAATCTTAGGATTTTGAAAAAAATATTATTCACATTCGCTGCCTCCCACAGGTATGGCATTATCAGACTCCTATTTATGATCATACAGGGAACTGTTAAAAAAGTTTCAGGGTGGTACAAATCGTTTGGCGAAAAAAAAACTTACACCTTTGCAGTGGTATGGCGGCCATTGGGAGCTGTCGGAAAAGTATGGCAAGGTGATTTTCGTGAATAGCTACTCGACGATGATTACTTATTTTTTTTTCGACTATCTGAAAATACAAGCATTTTTGTGGAACAAATCGTTCGACACTCGTTATTTATCCGACACGTTCGATTAACGCCCACGCGTTTGGGCTGCCAGTGCGAGCGCTATGACCATCATTTTCCTTTTTGCCTTTACGTAATTATACCCCTGTAAAACCGCCATACTGGCATAAATCACCAAGAATTTTGTGTCACTATCTCCAGGCCTATAACATAAGAGTACCGTTACTCTAATGCGAAGGAGTCACAACTCACAATAGGTCTACTTGAAAAGAAAAGAAGGTATCTGGTAGTGGGAAGCAACTGTCAAAAAATTTCCGGCACTGACAGACAAGATTCCTCCACTTCCAACGCTATGAAATTGAGCTTTACTCTTTCTCGAAGATCAGGTAGACCTTCAGAACTGGATACCTGATAAAGTAACCGCGACCGAAACTGCATAGTTGCTGGTCGATCTTTACCTCTGTAAAGAGCACAAACAGGTAAACAGCTTTCCTAAACTGAGGAACTGACTCAACTGTCTGGACGTCGCAGGCTCTTGGTCCATTATAATTAATATTATTAAGAAATAATTACATTGTCCAAAATAACATTTTAAGTAAGTATGTGTATACAAATCAATTGTAAGTTATCTAGACTGAACTAAGAATGATTTCTAATCTGAGATTACTATAATTACTAGTTACTTAATTTTCAGAATGATAATATAATAAATGTAAGCCGGTTTCAAACATATTTATATCATAGTTTTGGTCAGAAGACGATTATTTTTATTGGTCTACCAGAATCTGGTGGCAAATTTTGACGGCAGATTTTCAAAAAATATCCTTGATCATTGGATACATTAAAAATGTATATATATTTGCATGTTTCACACACAGAATCAGCCGCTATAAGGAAAAAATCTAAATGTCTTATTCCAATTACCCCGGTATTGCTAGAGTCACTTTACTTTCTCACTTTTTGTCATCAGATTCTGGTAGACCTATAATAATTAAACTGATTTCATTTCGACAAAGTTTTTATTTTTTGGTCCTGTCCTGTCCTGTTATAATTATCCTGTATGCAATCATCATTACCCTGGCCACACAATATTTGAACTTTGATGTACCAAAATCTACTCTATCAAAACGAATCCTAAAGTTCCTTAAATAAAAGTAGGTTAACTGACCTTTTAATACTCTGACTACTATCATAAACCATAAAAATATGATTACAGACGAAAAAGTTACATTCAAAATTTACCAGGGTAATGAGACGAAGAAACGTTTTTGAAGAAACACCCTTTTATCAATTATCATATCGCTCACAAGTCACAACTAATTAATATAATCAGAAAAAAAAATCAGTTTCTTATCCTATAATTAGTTGTTACGTCTAAAATAAAATATTATTTTTGTTCATTTTATATGAAATATGTGTCTGAAATAAACGATTTGAATTAATAATATCCAACCAAAATTTTTAACAATAGCCATTGCACATAAAATTCAAACTCAAATTCACATCACTAATTAAACTGCATTAACTAAGCCGAGCTCAAAACAACTATCTATTAATCCTTCGATCCGCTTCTTGATTTTCGCCACCGACTCGATATGAAGCGTCGATAGCTGCATCGCGTCCACCATGTCCTCGAATTCCTGCTGATCTTTCATTGCCTCCTTAAAATTAGCCGATTCATCATTCTTTCTGAGCAGAATGCTCAGCGTCATGATCGCCATCGTCATCGCCTGTTTCGCGTATCTCATCATGTCGGAGTCCAGCTTGTCCTTCGGATACACGTTGTTGATTTTGAGACCGAAATTGAAGAGCGACTTCTCGAGCTGGGCGTGGTAGTGGTCTAACCACTCATTGTAGTGGCTCGCCCGAGCCTCGTAGTCCGTGCAATTGAAAATCAGGTACATTATATCTATCACTGGCATCGACTCCCTCCCTAGCTGATAGTCTATGAATATGCAGTCTGTCGTTTTGTCACCCTGCAAATAATTAACAATAAATATATTTTGTTCATTGATGTCTGACTTCTACAAATACGCTTTTATATTATAACTACATGAAGCCCGCAACCCCGTCGCTCCAAAATTCGTTTATCGTGCGGATACCGTACATTTTTTTTCGGAATAAAAAGTATCTTATGCCCTTTTTCGGGAATCAAAGCATCTCCATACCAAATTTCAGCTAAATCGGTTCAGCGGTTTGTTCGTGAAGAGGAAACAGACAGACACACTTTCGCATTGATAATATTAGTAATAGTAAAGTATAGTATGGATTACTTACATCTAGTCTGAAAAGGATGTTATTAGTCCACGTATCTCCATGAATGATAACGGAATATTTAGATCCGGTATCCGCTTCTTTTAACTTCCTTGTTTTCTCCAAGCTTTGCACGGTAAACAAGTTCTTCACAAAATTCTTATATTTTTCGTTATCTAATATTTGGCTGAAACTTTCTCCGAGCATATTATATCCAGTCGTATCATCTTCACTCATTACGTCGTACATATCGATTAGTCTTTTAGCATACTCCTTAAACTTGTCCGGTGATTTGTCTTTTAAAGCGTAGGACATCGAGTGGTAATCGGCTAGGCTAGTCAGCACTAGTTTTATTGTATCGTTCGATAGGGGCTTATATTTATCTAGCATTGTGTACCCGTGTTTCGATAAATCTTCTAATAATATGATTTCTTGCTGACTCTCGGTGCTGAATCCGAAGCAGGTCGCAAATTGAAAGGCATCCTTCAACGCGACGCCTGCCTTCTCTTGAAGTTCCGATAAAGCAGGCAGAACGTCTACATACATTGTGACCTCATTGTTAAAGAACACCGGAATGAGGGAGCTCATTTTACCAAGTCCGGCACTACCTAGCTTCGTAATAATCCTGACGTCGTTGTTTTCATCTTCATCTTTGACCTTGATAACTCTGACATCGGCGACGAAATTGTCTCCGGCTGCCCCCAACGGCTCAATAGTCACTTCTCTATCCTTTAGTTTTAAATCTTCTAACACACTATAAATAAGATTAAATTGAGATTTACTCAGGTAACTCGCATCACTCAAACTTACGGCCATTTTCGAAAAAATAAAAAGGCGATTGTGGTAATTTTGTTTTATATAAAGCACGCTATCACTTATATTTATCTATTTGAACACGAATGCTATCAATGTTCAATTACTGTACCTTTTATCGATAGATAATATTGTAATGCGATCAATGAGTAAAGTGACTAAAGCAATATACTGAGGAATAATTAATATGAGTGTTGCTATGTTAATATTTTGTACCAGGAAAAAACATTCAGTCAGCCAGTTCAGATTTACCTTTAATTATTGAAATATAACGTCATGTTTTAGATACAATTTTATATGATGTTATCAGTTTTTGAGTCATTAACCACTAAAGTGGCTTACTGCGCTTACAAGTTGTCTCTCCTGGCTTTCCCACTCTACGAGAGTTTGAAACTATACATATTTTTCGATGCTGATATGTATTGCACCGAGAGGTCGGCTGATTTTGTGATATGTCGATTTTGTGACATGAGATACCTATCATTTTTAACCGACTTCCAAAAAACGAGGAGGTTATATGTTCGGCTGTGGATATATATATATATATATATATATATATATATATATATATATATATATATATATATATATATATATATATATATATATATATATATATATATATATATATATATATATATATATATATATATATATATATATATATATATATATATATATATATATATATATAATTTTTGTATGTTCAACGATTACTCCGCCGTTTGTGAACCGATTTTCGAAATTTTTGTTTTGTTGTATTAGGTTTCACTCCAATTTGGTACCATGTTCACAAAAGTGGTGACTTGATGATGGGATCCATGAGTAATCGAGGGAACTCCTCGAAATTTATATGGAAACATATGGTGATTTTGGTTTTATGAGAAGCATCCTAAGTATATGCTAAAAAAACGCAACATTTTGCACCAAGGTATACTATGGTTCCGAAGATACTAAGAGAACTCCGGATTCCTTATAGATACAAGTTAGGGGGCTTAGGCGCTGTTTTAAGAACTGAAAGCATATGCTACTATACAAATTACATTCATCATCATTATCATCATTACCACGTCAGGGTCACCAATGTCACCAAAATTAACCATAACAAAATATTCAACCTTATCTCCAGAGCGTAAGGCACACATTTAACATTACTTCTGAGAAGTAAGTTGCTTCGATAATACAAGTAACATGCTAGTGCACTGTCACACTTACCAATCGCGGCCACGGGCGGCCGTAGACTTCTCAAGCGATACTATGTATTACAATAATAAAAGATAAAGTTTAAAATCATATGACACTGAAAGCCTCGCCGCTGCTAAAATTCCGGTTTGGCGCGGCCCTAGCACGTGTCCACTTCGATTTTTTTTAAATGTATTGTTTAAAATTATCTGCAGCTGATATTATATTTTGTAAGTGTGACTGTTAACAAATTGTAAGATACGTAGAATAATATACAGGTGTAGGGCCGATTCACACCGGAATGGCAGAGGCGAGGCGAGCAGTTTCAGTGTCATATGATTTTAAACTTTATCTACTTTGTTGTAATACATAGTATCGCTATGTATTACAACAAAGTAGTACTCGTGGCCTCTTGCGGCCGCCGGCGGCGTCGATTTCTCAAGCGATACTATGTATTACAATAATGAAGATAAAGTTTAAAATCATATGACACTGAAACTGCTCGCCTCGCCTCTGCCATTCCTATGTGAATCGGCCCTAATTTACGTATAGTACGCGATGATTTTACTAGGTAACTAAAAAGAGTGAAATTATTATTTTTAACAAAAAATTAAAACCGACTTCCAAGGTAAAAACAATAATAACATCCTTATAATATGAACTAAAAAGTATTAAATAATTTTTCCTATCTCATTGTGCCTTTTTCCGAATTCGGCTAAAACTCAACTATTTCTGTACTCAATCTTCATAATTTTGAAGCCGGTGCCAGTTACAAATGTTTCAAATATTCTGGCATCTGGATTCAGCTATATCTGGTACCGACTTCAACATGATGAAGATTGAGTACAGAAATAGTTGAGCTTTAGCCGAATTCGGAAAAAGGCACCATGAGATAGGAAAATTATTTAATACTTTTTAGTTCATATTATAAGGATGTTATTATTGTTTTTACCTTGGAAGTCGGTTTTAATTTTTTGTTAATGTATAACAATTACGAAAGTGGTGAGCTGATGATGGGATCTATGAGCAATCGAGGGAAATCCTTGAAATTTATCAAAACACTCATAGTGGTTAAAAAGTTGTTTCTAGTAAGTTAAACATATGTTACGAATAAGAGAAATTTCATACGAAGGTGTTTCTTGGTCCAAAGGCACTGAACAGAACTCCTGAACCTTTTAAAGATAAAAGTTTGGAAATTGCAGCATCGCTTAGATAACTGCAAGCATTTATCACAATTTCGCTTACAATAATATAGTGTGAATAGTTAACATTCGTATTGGTTATTTATGCATAAAGCCTTATTTTGTAGATAACTAAAAATAATGAAATTATTATTTTTAACAAAAAAATTAAAACCGACTTCCAAAGTAAAAACAATAGTAATATTATGGTAATATGAACTAAAAAGTATTAAATAACTCTTACTCTTTAATAGTGCCTTTTTCAGAATTCGTCTAAATCTCAATTATTTCTGTCCATACTACAGTCTTCATTACTTTGAAGTCGGTACCAGTCCCAAAGTTTCAGATATTCTGACATTACTGAACTCACGATTAAATTAGCTGGTACCGACTTCAAAACAATGAAGACTGTAGTATGTATAGAAATAGTTGAGATTTAGACGAATTCTGAAAAAGGCACTATTAAAGAGTAAGAGTTATTTAATACTTTTTAACCGACTTCCAAAAAGGAGTAGGTTATATGTTCGGCTGTGGATATTTTTTTTTTACTTGTGTATGTTCAACGATTACTCCGCCGTTTGTGAACCGATTTTCAAAAATTTTTCTTTTGTTGTATAGGGTTCAACTCCAATTTGGTACCATGTTCGCAAAAGTGGTGACCTGATGATGGGATCCATGAGTAATCGAGGGAACTCCTCAAAATTTATATGGAAACATATAGTGATTTTGGTTTTATGTGAAGGATCCTAGGCATATGCTACCAAAAAGCAAGATTTTACACCAAGACATGCTATGGTTCCGAAGATACTAAGAGAACTCCGGATTCCTTATAGATACAAGTTTGGGACTTTCGGCGATGTTTTAAGAAGTGAAAGCATATGCTACTATGCAAATTACATTCATCATCATCATATTAGTTCATATTACCATAATATTACTATTGTTTTTATCTTGGAAGTCGGTTTTAATTTTTTTTGTTAAAAATAATTGACATGTTGAATTCAATATTTAATCTGTGGAATACAATAAATTGACACACTACCAACATTACCAAAAAAAAAGACGGGTTGCACTCCGGGAGTGCCGGCAGAAGTGAAAACTCGATTATTAACGTTGTGCATTTTTTTATCCCATTTTTTATGAAGTCACTTCAAAAATTATTACAAAACGTCATCTAAAGTTATTTTACTTAACGAAGGCTTAGCAAGCGTTTATTCATATGGAGTGTTAAAAGACGGTTTATAACTTTAGCGAACATTCAAGTAAGAAAACTGTTAAAACCTTCACTAAGATTTTTTTATTCATACCACCGTTATTTAGCTTCGCTCGATACCAGTACACACGACTACCCCGTACGAGTACCGCAACGAGACTCCGATAATTTTTTAAGCAACAATAATTTTAAAACCAACTTTCGATGTAAAACAATTGTTAAGAAAACCTGAAAAAAAATATTTCTTTGTGGAAAAAAATAATTTCATTAAAATATATATTTTTTTTCAATTTGGTCTCACGCTGTATATAAGAATAGATGTTTTGAAAAGTTTTTATTGTTTAATGCTTTGACATTAATTAATAGCATGCCCAAATGCCCAAGCCACAAATTAAAATTTAAATTATGGTTTAACACACAGAATAAGGTTTAACACCAAAGGACTTACAATTAATAAGGACTACATAGCACAGTAAAATATAATCACAACATATATATATATATATATATATATATATATATATATATATATATATATATATATATATATATATATATATATATATATATATATATATATATATATATATATATATATATATATCGTTCTAGCTACGAATCATTTTTGGAAAATGTCATTTTATTCGTGTTTTATCGAATACCGAGTCAAATAGCTAGTTACAATTAAATGACTTTACATATTCTATTGTTTTTCGTTGCGAATCTATCGCAGGGAATAAATTTAGCTTTATTTCAGGAAATACCTATAGTTTTAGTATATCTACCTGAATTCCTGTTACCCATTACTCAGATGGTCTTACAATGGCTTTGTGTACCAATAACGTGTACATTTTAGTGTTGAACCAATATTGTTTGGTATTTTAGGTTACTAAGGTCTTTATTGTATATGCAATAGAAGTTAAAATTGAGTAGCTGAAACGTAAATAAGTTTGTACAAACTATGAGTCTCGTGAATATAGTATAATATTATTATAGTCGAAGTTTTTGTTGCTTAATAATAAATTAGTTTACAATGGAATTACCTGTAAAACTGTAAGCTCGTATTCATTTCAGCACTGAAAGTATGTACTACAAGCGGTGTTTACTTTTGTATTGTAACAATAATTATTATGATGATAATAAAAATCTAACCGTATATCTGACTAATTTCCAGTCACATACGGAAGTATTGATAAAAGGAAAATAATAACTAGTCAACGACGACTGGAACGCAACATAAGTATTCTACTAATCTTATGTATTCTGTGCTATAATTGTACTACGTACTTACGTATCTGTGGTATCATTTTCAGGAAAACCAAAAGTTTGACCAGTCTTTAAGACTGAATTAGAAGTGGACGGGACACGTGTACCGCGAAACGTGCCAACTTTGCCAGCTTTTTTCGAATAATTTTAATTCTTGTAAAAAAATGTATAGAAGTGTGTAAGTTTTTTTTTGCACTCTGCAACTACAAGGTTATATGTGCAGGTGTAGGAATGTCAAAAACATTACTTCTGTTCATTTAATTCAATTTATGATTGATTTTCATGCCGGGTAAAGTTACCTGGACTTGTAGCCAACATTGCCCACCTTGATTTTTCACGCAAATATGAACTTTGCACAGGTGGCATCTAAATCCAGTAAGGGAGATCGCACACGTCACACTTTTTGTGTGATCGAGTCTGCGGCTTACATACATACAATCTGATGGCGCGCGCCATGAAGATTGTATGTAAGCCGCAGACTCGATCACACAAAAAGTGTGACGTGTGCGATCTCCCTAAAAGAATTTTGGAAAAGATGGCGTTTACTATTAGGGTTGCCACCTTTTATTTTTGCATTTAAAGTACATTGGTTACTCTAAGTAAGAAAAATAAAGTAGGTACACAGTATAAAAATAAAGTACAATTTATTTTTCTTTATTATTATATCTATCTTCTTATATATAAAAACGGATTTTCAAATGTGTTAGTCGCGCAAAAACTCGAAAACGGCTGAACGGATTGGGCTGATTTTAGTCTTAAAATATTCGTAGAAGTCCAGGGAAGGTTTTAAAGTGACCTGTGACACGGAGTTCACCGGGACAGCAAGTATAATTTTATAAAACGGAAGAGTTTGTTAGTTTGTTTGTTTGTTTAAACGCGCTTAAATCTTTGGTCCGATTTGAAAAATTCTTTCAGTTTATCGAGAAAGGCTATAGGCCAGTGGTTCCCAACCTTTTTAGAGCTGTTACCCCTATGGCCTGTTAGAGAAACTGATTTAACCCCCCAAAAATTGAAAACAACTTTACAAATTTGTGTTGGTACATTCGCAAGGTTTTTAATTTAATTAGGTTCAGACTTCAGTTATACTTAACGCACATCTCATATCATGCTCCACGTTCAGACGGTTTCTGGCCTTTTTTTAAATGTTACCAGAGTTGAGAGGCCGCTCTCGCATTTACAAGTGGTACCTAACGGTACCAACATTTTCAGATCTCTGTCGGCAATAATAGGGTTCTGTAGCTGTTTTTCTCCAAAATGTACAGAGTTTATAATTTTTTTCTGCCAATTCATCTATTTTAGGTACCACCTCTGTTACCCCTTTAGAATAGCTATTTTACCCCCTCGGGGGTAATTACCCCCAGGTTGGGAACCGCTGCTATAGGCCATATTTTATCACGTTAAGACTAATAGGAGCGAAGAAATAGAGAAAAATGTCGAAAAAACGGGAAATTATTTGAAAGGGCTTATTTGAACGCGCTAATCTCAGGAACTACTGGTCCGATTTTAAAAATTCTTACAGTGTTAGATAGCCCATTTATCGAGGAAGGCTATAAGCTATATTTTTATCACGCTAAGACTAATAGGAGCTAAGAAACAGAGGAAAATGTGGAAAAATACGGAGGAATTTATTCGAAAGGGCTTATCTCACGAACTACTGGAGCATTTTTTCTGTTATTTGCCACATTTAAGAAGTAGACCACGTAAAAGATCATAGGCTATTTTTGTGGACTAATTTGTCTATGAAATAATATCTAATTTACGCGGGCGAAGCCGCGCGGAACGTTTAGTTTAAAGATACATTTTTATTGCTTTTTACAGCAAATGTGATTCTTTCGATCGATAAATCGATAAATTTCGTTTATCGAAAAATACTTACGACTTCAACATAAATCAAATTATCTATACTTAATATACTAATATTATAATTGGGAAGAGTTTGTTTGTTTGTTTGTTTGTACGCGCTAATCTCAGGAACTACTGGTCCGATTTGAAAAATTCTTTCAATGTTAGATAGCCTATTTATCGAGGAAGGCTATAGGCTTTATTTTATTACGCTAAAACTATTAGTAGCGAAGAAATAGAGGAAAGTGTGAAAAAACGGGAGAAATTATTTGAAATGGCTTATTTGTTTCAACTCTTTTTTTAGGCCAAAAATTTGCTGATAGGAACTTGGCCCCATTTTAACAGATATGTTTTTGGTGGGATTTCAATACTTTTTTTCAAGAAATCATACATATTATTTATTTATTTAATATATTATTTTATATATTATGTATTTAATATGACAATATTTTATACCCCCCGCCCTCGTCCTCCCACCCTCCTCATCGTTTCTCATTGTATCACTGAAATTTTTATCTAAAGTTCGTAGATGAGCCGACTCACGCTTGACCGATTTCTTCAATTTCTTAATTTTTCGTTAATCTGCATATAACACACGACCTGTGTGCCAAATTTCTTAACGCTAGGACAATAATTGGAAGTGGCCTCTAAAGTTCAGAAATGAACCGACTCACGCCTGACCGATTTCTAAAATTTTTAAATTTTTGGTAATCTACATAATTATAACACACGACCTGTGTGCCAAATTTCATAACGCTAGGACAATTGGAAGTGGCCTCTTCATTTCGTAGGTGTACCGATTCACGCTTGACCAATTTTTTAAATTTCTTAAATTTCTGTTTTTTTTTGTAATCTACGTATAACACACGACCTGTGTGCCAAATTTCATAACGCTAGGACAATTGGAAGTGGCCTAGAGGTTTTGATTACCGGTCAGTGAGTGAGTGAGTGTCAAAATTAGCTATTTTTACAGCATTTTTTTTTCAGGATCTATCGAACCTATATCCATGAAATCGGGCACGGCACGGTAAATAGTGCACGGCAAGTGCGCGGCCTGCTGGAACTTGGCCAGCGCACTCCGTGCGCTTTGATAAAAAAATTATAAGACCGTTTTTTTATTTTAGCGGTGGGTTCAGAAACTGCAGCCATTTTAAAGTTTTGAAAAAGAAAATATATTCAGAAAATTGCTCATTTAGGTAAATTATAAATAAGTATATTTTAGACAACAAGGACTAAGTTAAGAAAATATGAAACTTTATTTTTTTATATTTTAAAATGTCCCTACAGGCTTACCTAACCTTTGAATCGTTAGTGCTTTATATGGAAGCTTCTTTGGGGTATACTTAACATCCATACAATATCTTAATCTGACAGATCCGACATTTCAATTTAAAAAAAAAAAAAATTACCCACCACGTGAGAAATCTGATTTCTATATCATGATAACTAGACACATGTCGAAAGCCTATGCAAGCTTAATCTGACACGCTCGAGCTACTCCCGAAATCCCCTCTTCCCCTCCCCAACTATAGATATTATTTTATAATATATCAAAAGCAAACTAACCTGTGGTTTCACCATCACGCACATTTGACTTACAAATCTGCACCACAATTTGCCCGCAAAAATACGTACCGTTTTTCACAAGTTCCGACAAGTTACTGAATAAAGTTAGCAATACGGGGTATTGTTAATATTACCAGTCATATAACCTATTTTCTGCCAAATTAAACAAATTTTGCCCTAATATTAAAATACCAAAGATTTGCTTAAGAATGGATCTTAGGGCAAAGTTATCCTATGTGGCAAAGTTGGCATGTTTCGCGGTACGTATAGTAAGTACAGCAACTACAACAGTGTACAAAAATGTAAAAATACAAAATAAAAAAATATAAGTACTCATTTAAAAATCTCGAGATATCAAAAACCTAAAGTCAGTTCAACTGAATGCATAAAATATTCGGAAGTACATAATTAATGAAGATGAAATTAAAATTTCTCCGGCTGACCCACCGGCCACCGACTCTCATCATTTATTAAAATGGCGTTTGAGCCATTTGTGATCTCTCACTACTCAGATATTCAGAAGTATTTTGAAGAAACGGGGGATTTCAAAAGGTTCATTTCCTCTTTTTTTACTTTTTTAAATGCTTATAATTTACATTTTTGAACTCCCTTATCTCAATAAAAATTCATGTCGTGAGCGCCATACGTAGTGGCCTGAATCAAGAGAAAGTAAGTGTGGACAGCGACTGATTAGTGCAAGTCTTTTATTTTCTCTTAATCACTAATCACATGCACTCGCACTAATCAAAGTGAATAGTGAATACAGGCCCTAAGTATGTAATGGCATTAATACTGTAAGTATGTAACATAGTCTGAAATGTTTTAATAATAATATATTCTCTTCTATACATATTATAAAACAAAGTCACTTTTTTTCCTCATGTCCCTTTGTTCCCTTTAATCTTTAAAACTACGCAACGATTTTTGATGATTCTTTCAGTGTTAGATAGCCTAAGTATCGATAAATCGATAAATGTATCGAGGAAGGCTATAGGCTATATTTTATCACACCAGGACTAATAGGAGCGAAGAAATAGAGGAAAATGTGGAAAAAAACGGGGAAAATTATTTGAAAGGGCTAACTTGAACGCGCTAATCTCAGGAACTACTGGTCCGATTTGAAAAATTCTTTCAGTGTTAGATAAGTAGCCCATTTATTGAGGAAGGCTATATGCTATATTTTATCACGCTAAGACTAATAGGAGAATGTGGAAAAAACGGGGGAAATTATTTGAAAGGGCTTATCTCGTGAACTACTGGAGCAATTTTTATGTTATTCGGCACAGATAAGAAGTAGACCACGTGAAGGATCATATGCTTTTCGCAAAGGATTTTAATCATATTTTCAGTTGTTATATATTTTATACCCGTGCGACGCCGGGGCGGGTCGCTAGTTGTAAATAAAACATCTAGTAGTCTTACAATTTCCAACAGGTGCTATCTCTTAACTTCGCAAAAATAGTTTTAGACATAAAATGTTTCAACAAGGAAAATTGGTGACATTACTTTCATTCGAGGTTCTCGAGGACCGTTTAAGAAAATTAAAAAAGTTGTTTCCACGCTGTTTACGGGGCACTTAAAATGTCTCCTAGTTTTACTACAAAAAATATCGGACCACAAGTAAAGCTTTAGAATAGTTCCAGTTACTCTTAAATAAAAGCCGTTAACTTAAACGTTAGTTTCCCGACGATAGGACGGAAAACACTAAAACGTGATGAATAGAAAATGCCTACTTCAAATACTTGATGCAAAATATTTAACATTCTGTTCAGGCAATCATCATGCCATTGCCCACAAAATCTATTTTGTTTTGTAAGTTAAAGTGTATGTATAATATTAAGACATTGCTATCTACCGTTAGGCTATCTCTAAAACCACAGATATTATTTGCCATCTGCAATTATTTGCCGGTCCCATCTAGACTTACTTCGTACTTATTTTATGACTCTAATTTCTCCTTATCTACTTGTAAACTCGATGTTGACTTCCAGCATTAGCCAGATAACCGGAGTGCGGTTAGCGTAAACATTTCCAAACTTTCCAAGGCAAATATTTGGCAATCACCAGTCGGTAGTCGGTACTAACTCGATTTGCATGTACTTTAAGCCGTCTCTCAATTTGCAAGGCCAAATTAATCGTGCAGAAGTTTCCACTGCCACAAATCCCGCCAAAATTCATCAAGGTTGCTACTTAAGCTATAAAACTTAGTACCTAGTTAGTACAGATACTGGAGTTAGGGCTTCACGCGAGAGCGAGATTTTTCTCGTCTCGTCTCGTTCTCGTCTCGCTTTTTCGATACGAGACGAGACGAGACGAGACGTTTTGGAAAATATTATGGGCAATACCGAGAACACATACAGGGGCAACCCGAGAGTCTCGTTTTGGGTCTCGTTAAATTTTTTTAAATGAAGTTTTTATTCGAACAATCAGAAGAATATAGAAATAGATCATTATTTATAATCAAGCAAGACGAGACGAGACAATTACTGGTAACGAGACGAGACCGAGACTTGAACGAGACTCAATTTTTTGAGGATTGACGAGACCGAGACGAGATTTTTGTTACTACGCTTCTCGTCTCTTATGAAGCCCCAACTGGAATATGGCAAGATGTTTTATTCACGTCACTACTACTACATTTCATTTATAAACGTGGGTTCTGACTTCTGACTTCTGTTCCTTAGAACAAAAAAATGTACCTGCTACTAGTACAAAGTTAATAAAAAGCCTTTGGACCTTAGACCTGCAACATTTTCCCAGTAAACCCTTAAATATTAACCTAAATGATGTTAGACTTGTACTTCATACGTCGGGTACTCTCGGAACTTTAATCATGACTACCGAGTAAGTACCGACAAAATTGACTTTTTCGAAGGTTCACCTTAATTTATGGACCCTTGGGTGATATTGAAAAAGCTTTCATTTGAGCCCCTCGACTTACTGGGAAAGTGTGAAGACCGAAGATATAAAATAAAGACCCTCTGAAACGTTCCCAGAAATATTGCATTAGATCTACATAATATTAAGTAGCATTTAATGAAATACTTTCACAAAATTTCTAATCTTCAAGCTTTCCAAACTTTAATGATTATAATTATTATTAAATTTGGAAATTAATTAACTAACAACTATGGTAACATTTGGAAAATTGTCGTAAATCATTTTGAGCATTGTGAAAATCATATTTTGTATCAGCCGAAACGGCCGTTTAAAAAGAAATTTACAAATTACATTGTGTGTAATAAAAATAAATGGGGAGTCTAATTGCTAACGATTATGCTCGACCATTAGCAGAATCTGTTTCGGTACCTTAGATGCCACTGTTCGACAATTGGAGCACAAATTACAGTAGCTTTCAGGTAGCTAATAAATCATCAGCCAGATCCCACTTCAATTAGGAACTAAATATTTATGAAATTCTTTTTAACACGCTTTCTTTAGCTTGGGCTGTATATGTAACGGAATATTTGATAAGAGCCTAATACTCCGGTCGATTTAGACCAAAAATGAGAGTGAAGTTACAAAAAGTCCCAGCAAGCTGAAAATTGGTGAAATTGTTAAAAACATAATTATAAACAATGTCTAAAAGTTCCCCATCATTCCCGTGTGTGGAAAATTTTTTATTCAAGGTCAAAGGTCAAAAAAATTAGTTTTTCGCGATTTTCAGCAAAACGGTAAGTTTTATCACAAAAGTAGCTCAGACAAAACTTGCAGATTATAAAATTATCTATAAAAATGTATCAATACTTTTTTTCTTACGAGCCGTATTTTTTGCTAACCGGGTAGAGTCAATAATAAAGTGCCTGCCACACAGAGGCGAAGGGGGCTAGACCTTTGTAGTTAGTGTTTTTTTGCATAACAAGTACATACACATAAGTGCTTAAAATATCGCTAGTTGCTGACCAAACACACTGTATACGTGCCGTACTCATGCATATTATGACGATAACAACTTTTATAACCTTTTAAACGTTATATCTCAGAAACGGTGGCTCGTAAGAAAAAAAGTATTGATACATTTTTATAGGTAATTTTATGATCTGCAAGTTTTGTCTGAGCTACTTTTATGATAAAACTTACCGTTTTGCTGAAAATCGCGAAGAACTAATTTTTTTCACCTTTGACCTTAAATAAAAAAAAATTCACACACGGGAATGATGGGAAACTTTTAGACATTGTTTATAATTATGTTTTTAACAATTTCGCCGATTTTCAGCTTGCTGGGACTTTTTGTAACTTCGAATGTCTAAATCGACCGGAGTAAAAGCTAAGAAAATGAATCTATACTTAATATTATAAAGCGGAAGAGTTTGTTTGTTTGTTTTAACGCGCTAATCTCAGGAACTACTGGTCCGATTTGAAAAATTCTTTCAGTGTTAGTAGCCCATTTATCGAGAAAGAGTATAGGCTATATTTTATCACGCTAAGACTAATAGGAGCGAAGAAATAGAGGAAAATGTGGAAAAAACGGGGAAAATTATATGAAATGCTTATTTAGTAATAGTTTGAACGCGCTAATCTCAGGAACTACTGGTCCGATTTGAAAAATTCTTTTATTGTTGGATAGCCCATTTATCAAGAAAGGCTATATTTTATCACGCTAAGACTAATAGAAGCGAAGAAATAGAGGAAAATATGAAAAAAACGGGGGGAAATTATTAGAAAGGGCTTATTTAAACGCGTTAATCTCAGGAACTACTGATCCGATTTGAAAAATTCTTTCAGTGTTAGATAGCCCATTGGTCGAAAAAGACTAAAAGCTATATTTTATCACGCTAAGACTAATAGAAGTGAAGAAATAGAGGAAAATGTGGAAAAAACGGGGAAAATTATATGAAATGCTTATTTAGTAATAGTTCGAACGCGCTAATCTCAGGAACTACCGGTTCGATTTGAAAAATTATTTTATTGTTGGATAGCCCATTTATTGAGAAAGGCTATAGGCTATATTTTATCACGCTAAGACTAAAAGGAGCGAAGAAATTGAGGAAAATGTGGAAAAAACGAGTGGAAATTATTTGAAAGGGCTAACTTGAACGCGCTAATCTCAGGAACTACTGCTCCGATTTGAAAAATTCTTTCAGTGTTAGATAGTCCATTGATTGAAAAAGGCTATAGGTTATATTTAGACTAATAGAAGCGAAGAAATAGAGAAAAATATTGAAAAAACGGGGGAAATTATATGAAAGGGCTTATTTGAATGCGCTAATCTCAGGAACTACTGGTCCGATTTGAAAAATTCTTACAGTGTTAGATAGCCCATTTATCGAGGAAGGCTATAGGCTATACTTTATCACGCTAAGACTAATAAGAGCGAAGAAATGGAGAAAAATGTGGAAAAAACGGGGGAAATTATATGAAATTGCTTATTGCTTATTATCTCAAGAACTACTGGAGCAATTCTTATGTTATTTGGCAAACATGAAGAATAGACCACGTGAAGAGACATAGGCTATTTTTTAAGGAAAAATGTACGGTTGCGTGAAATTCATAAATTACGCAAGGGAAGCCGCGCGGAACATCTTTATATACTTAATAAAATCGTAGGAAAGTCAATTCTGTACATTGAATATTTTTGTACAATAAATAATACTTGGGATGTGATCTACTATGCTAACACGGACGAAGTCGCGGGCAACAGCTAGTTTATATATAAAGCTAAGAAATAAAATTTTCTAAGAAAGATTGCAATCGATCGATGACGACCTCCGTGGCTCAATAGAGTGTGTGGCAACTCAAGCCGGGGGGTCGCGGGATCTAATCCCGCCGACGGAACAAAAAGTTTTTCAATGTTCCTGGGTCATGGATGTGTATTAAATATGTGTATCATCAGTCATCACCATCAGAGACCAGGTCTTTACTCCATGGTATCATGGTATCTTAATATAATGAAAATCTTAAATATATGTATAGTATAAAAGTATTAAATATATTTTCCGTTGTCTGGTACCTGTAACACAAGTCCTTCAGGTACTTAGCACGGGGCCAGACTGACGTGGTGTGAAGCGTCCATAGATATTATTATTATTATTAATATTTCTTAGATAATTCACTTGAAAGTAATGAGTTCCCATTGAGACCTTAAAAACTTATTGTCTTTAGTCTAGATATATATCTATCTCTGCAATAATTGAAAGAGAATATCTATAAGTAGTTCGCAATAATATTTATGTAATTGTCTCGCTGTCTATTGTCCCTGGCTCTGCGACAAATGGCTGGAGACAGGCATTTAACGCTGAAATGCAGAAGCGCCTCTATTGAAACAGTATTATTCAAAACTGAAGCGTCGAGAGGAGAAAATGTCCAATAAAAATGCAAAAGGTAAGTACCTATTCTTTCTTCGTAGCTAACTAAATCGCTGTGCTAAAGATGGCCCGCACTGCAAAAGCTATGCTAAGCGTTAGCGATGTAAACGTTATGCGACGTTCGACTGAGGCCTACTCGCTCCAGACTAGGTTAAAGTTAAAGATAGATATAGAATATAGATATTATTTTCCCGTTACAATTATTAATTATAGAATTTTAACTTTTAACACAATACTCTGATTTTTAAGACCCACCGCGCTTGTGATAAGAATTCAAAAGTTGCTTTGTAAACAAAATGTTAAATAACAAAACTCTAAGACAAATCCTAAAATACGGTCCCAAATTGTAAAATTATCACTATAAATTATTATATATATATAAAAATTATTTTACTATCATTATTATTCAAGTAATAGTGATTTTAAATATACATCAGTAGTATACAAAAATGGAAAAAATCTCATACATGCAAACTGTTTAAGTAGTTTTGGTGCATTTAAACTTAATGGAAGCTGTATTTATTTTATATTCTATAAAAAATAGCTTTTAAGGCTGCTCTTTCGAAAAAAGCGTGCAGATGAAATAACTTTTCATCGGCATTAACAGAGAAATTATATCTGAAAAAAATAATTAGTAATCTACATGATATGATACGTAATTTGGTTTTGCCATATTTTTTCTATCGGTATCACATAATAAAGAAATAAAAAACCAAATCACCTCCAAATCGTTGAATGAAACCACTTTACTCCTTCATTATTTGTCAAAAGAATATATAAAAAATATCTACTGCTTTGCAATACATAAACTAATAATTTGGTTTTTTTTACTTTTTCGAAGTATGTATTATATTAAGCCTTAAAAAGGTTTTTTCTCCTATTTCGCCCTATCATGGACGCGGCGAGCGTCGTAACCGCCACCGTACAAGGCGCGCTGTTATGAACGTTATTTTAATGTTATTTACGTCGATAATCGCACTGACAGACAATCGACCTGCTAATTTAGGGAGAGAGGGCCCTTAAACGCAATAGTAACTTGCATCGGTTATCGGTTATTATCGGTTGTATCGGTTAGAACTTAGAGCTATATCGAAAACTAGTATTGATAGGTGTAGTGCTTTGATTATATTATTATACACTACAAAGGTGTACAAAGGTGTAGTGTTTTTACTAAAAGAAAATTATTAAAAGTACACGTTAAAATATAATTATTATTCGTAGAATAGGAACCATTTAATGGCGCAGCTTATCACTGTATTAGCAACCTTAATTCAGGTAGATAGTATTTTTATTTTAGAATTTATTTTGCTTTCAACATTCTAGAGCAACATTCAAAGCTGATACAATAAATGCAAACAAAATATCTTTCGACGCTCATATCTTTAGAAAAGTTAAAGCGATTTAAAAGTAGTTAAATATAAATGATATTCAGCGCCTGTTTCACTACTTCCTGATAAAGTGCCGGATAGGCTTTCTACAACTTTTTTGACAGATTCCCCATACTCTATCTGTCAAGTTAAGTGGTGAATAGCCTATTCGGCACTTATCAGGAAGTGGTGAAACAGGCCCTTAAAGACTTTTTATTACGTATACGTACACGGTACATGGGCGCCGGCAGAAATAATTTCCAAGGGGTGCAGATTTTAGTTTTCTTTCTTTTCTTTTCTTTTAACTTTTTACGAACAACAGTGACTGTCTATCCACTCGACAGTGGCATGCAAAATGGCAGATTTGTCATGTCTGTGGCGCCCTGAGGGGGTTTCGCCACATACTCGTACCGACGTTTCTACACGACCAGCATACACTAAAACTGCAATTTCTTGTTCCTCTGTCTTGCAGGAGCCCATAAAAGGATCTAAATCATTTTTAAATTAAATTTTCTACCCTGAAAATAGTACTTTTATAATATATTTGTCAGTAATATTGTTATACAGCTGGTATAATTACTGGGTACCAAAATATTCAGTAGATTTTGGGTCATATTTTAATAATAAACCACTATTTAGCGAGCTAAGAGTATTTATTTATAACTTTATAGTACTATTTACAAAATAATATCACTCAAGTCATGACTCTCATACAAATATATTATAAAATCAACGATTTAAGTACAGGACAAAAATGGAGGCTGCCTCTCAAACAGCTTCAAGTAGGCTGTGTATTACATGATATCTTAAAGTCATTTCATACTCTAGGCATTACAATGTTATATAAACAATAAATTAAGGTTATTATCTGGGTGGTACAAGAGTATCAATATTGTAGGTTCAGTAAATGATATGTTGGACTTTACACAAAAAGATATCTCTTTTGTTCATGAAAAATCCTACCTTGATACTAATGTAATTTACGAAATAAGTAGTAACTTTTATCCACAGAAGTTTGATTTTCTTATAATTATAATAAACTAAGTACAAAATAAAATCCTCCAAATTACATGAATTAAAGGAAAACTGAGTAGAAACATGAAAAGAAAACTTTCTTAAGTGAGTGTAAGATAAGTATGGATAAGACCTTTTTCATCTAGTACTTGGATGCATTGTGCAAGCGTTTGTAACCCAAAATGTAACCCAAAATCAATGCCTCTTTTATTGCACAGCCAACTACTTCTATTTCAGTCACAAATATCACGCACGCGGGAGAGCCATGCTTCGGCACGAATGGGCCGGCTCGACCGGAGAAATACCACGTTCTCACAGAAAACCGGCGTGAAACAGCGCTTGCGCTGTGTTTCGTCGAGTGAGTGAGTTTACCGGAGGCGCAATCAAAAATAAAAAAAATCCTGTTTATTTTTAAGTCTTTTGTCTCAATGCCTCCTTTCTTTCAATCCAACAAGAAAATGATTCCGGCTATTCCATGTTATGCGAACATTCTAATATCGGCCATTAAAACTCAGAGGAGGCGTCTGTGGGGCCGCGGGTTGTCACCTGTCTGTGACGAAACCCTTTCGGGGCTCTAATCGGACGGTACTAGTTTTCGTCATTATTTATAAAATATAGAACGTTCTATTAGTGGTAGAGTTTAGTTAAACGAAACTACGTTAAATTATCATTACAGTAAAGTAATATGAACTGCATAAATATGTTATTTAATGTTCGAAAAGCCAAAATCATTGTGCGAGTAAGGGCCAGGCACGGGTTAGATTGCCGTTTTAACTCTTTTTGTTGTTCTACTTAGAACAACGAGTCCATCCCATTCTACCAGCTAAACGGTTGCTTTACAGAAGCAACCGTTTAGCTGGTAGAACATTCTGTAAATGCTTTACAAAGCATTTACAGAATGTGAAAAAATTCACAGGAGTAGTAGCTGAATTTAAAAGGATTTGCTTCTGTTAATGTGAAAAAATTTACGGGAGTAGGAAATATGCTGAATTTAAAAGGAAAACTATCACGGCTAAGAAGACTTAATAAGTTATTTTTTTAGTAATAGTCGGTCACCCAAACAAAATGTATTCGGAAAAGTAACTATATAAAGGAATTTTTCGATAAGATTCCTTTGAATGCTACTAATATGATGTTGTTACTTGTTACGTTTTATAAATGTAAATTCATTGACCGTACAAAAATGATCAAAAACTAGCGTTACAACGGAACCCTATATTGTGCGTGGCCCGATACGCACTTGGCCAGTTTTCTGAAGGATTTTAAACATAATATTATATTATACCAAAAAGCTGGTTCCGGAGGTGCTGTACAGAAACTGAGGAAAAAGGACTCGCGGAATGGCAAGTAATATCCATAGATTACAATAGCCGTTTTAATACAATAATTAAACGTTCCATTGCGTGAATTCGCTCGAACGGCGAATTCGCTCAAATTCGCTCGAACGGCGAATTCGCTGGAACGGCGAATTCGCTCGAACTGCGAATTCGCTCGAACGGCGAATTCGCTCGAACGGCGAATTCGCTCGAATGGCGAATTCGCTCAAATTCGCTCGAACGGCGAATTCGCTCGAATTCGCTCGAATGGCGAATTCGCTCAAATTCGCTCGAACGGCGAATTCGCTCAAATTCGCCCGAACGGCGAATTCGCTCGAATGGCGAATTCGCTTAAATTCGCTCGAACGGCGAATTCGCTCAAATTCGCTCGAACGGCGAATTCGCTCAAATTCGCTCGAACGGCGAATTCGCTCGAATTCGCTTGAATGGCGAATTCGCTCTAATTCGCTCGAACGGCGAATTCACTCGAATTCGCTCGAACGGCGAATTCGCTCTAATTCGCTCGAACGGCGAATTCACTCGAATTCGCTCGAACGGCGAATTCGCTCAAATTCGCTCGAACGGCTAATTCGCTGGTACGGCTAATTCGCTCGAATTCGCACGAACGGCGAATTATATATATATATATATTATATATATATATATATATATATATATATATATATATATATATATATATATATATATATATATATATATATATATATATATATATATATATATATATATATATATATATATATATATATATATATATATATATATATATATATATATATATATATATATATATCCCGCCATGGCTATTTTGTTGTTTCATTACACTGTGACTGCATCGAAACGTAAACAAAGTATATATAAAGGCAACTGTTTAACAAAATAAAGTATTACTCATATGCATTATCATATGGTAAAGTGCGTAATCAGGGTTACTATTACTTTGAAATAAAAAGTCTATTTTCGTAAAATTGGTCGATTGGCCATTCAAGCACTAGGGCGGCGATAAGTTTATGTTAAGAGCGGGCTGCCAAATTTTGCTCTTTTCTAATAAGTATTACGATCCCGGAAGACGATTGACTTAAATGAAATTGAGATTTATTTAATCATTGTATATTTATCTGATACCGTGGCCCGCATTAATCGGTACCGCCGCAAAAGCTACGTCTCACAGGGAACTGGAGCCTTTTGCAGGGTATAGGCAAATCAGCTGTTATGTAGGGATCATTGGTATTCTTGGTATATGCAACGGGTATATGAGCTAATTCACCAGCTGCAGGACCGGTCATAATCTTCGCTACTGCGCACCCCCGCCTTGGTAGCGCCCACTTCGAAACGGGCGTAACGCAATTTTTAATTTCGCCATAACTTCTAAACTAAACGTCCAATTTTAATTATTTAAACACCAAATATTATCTACATAAACTGTACTTAGTGATGAAATAATTTATTTTGATAAGGATTATCAGCATGAGTAAAATAAATGCGTTTAAATGTAGTCCAAAAAAAAATCAAGATTTTTAAATAAAAAAATGGTTGTTGTGCCTCACTTGCCATAGATAGGTATAGTGTGTCGCGGGCATTTTTGTAGATATTTATAAGATCTACATTTACTTAGAACATTGTATGGTTCTATCTTTTATAGTTTAGGCAGCAAGTAACTTTTCTGGTTGATTTTTTCACCTTGTGTCAGAAAAACCCAAATATCTTACGAAACCCTATATTTTCCAAAATAAAAAGTAGCCTATGTTACTCGTGAATAATGTAGCTTTCGAATGGTGAAAGAATTTTTAAAATCGGTCCAGTAGTTCTTGAGACTATTCATTACAATTAAACAAACAAACAAACAAAGTTTACCTCTTTATAATATTAGTATAGATTTGGCTAACGGAAAATACGATTCACTTATTTTGACTCGATAGTTATATTTTTCGAAATTATGAATATTTCTGGGCTTTTCAACAAATACATGTTACACTTATTGAGTTACTATCATTAAATAACTTGCACTACTACAATCACTTTATAAAATAATAGCTAAAGGAAATATTAGTATTGTATTTAATTTTTAAGTACCTAATCATCAAAAGCATTTTTGGGACTTACGACCTTTACTTTCGTGCTATAATGCAGAAATCGTTGTCACGCGATATATATTATATTATGTATAAGCATTAGTTTTTCTGGGAATATCAGATGATTACTATTTGAAGTTCTATAAATAATATTGTGTTAGTTTTTCTGGAAATACCAGATGATCACAGATCTATATGTAGATACAAAATAAAATTAAAATCGGCTGAAGTGGAAGTTCCATATTTACTAGTAGCTTTAAAAGTAAAATGCAGACCAATTATTGTTACAACTTCCAGAGGTCTGTAATGTTTATTGTTTATTATTTCTAATTTTTTATCACCAGCGACATTTGATAAGTATCTAAGATTTACTTAACTTTATTGTGTATTATGTTAGAAAAGTTACTTTTTGTACCACTGCAATCGTTAAAGGTCTTGTGTGAGAAGTTATTATTTTAGGCTTATTTTTTCAGTTTGTTTTTATTAAGTTTTTTGCGATATTTAATTTTATTTTGACACTCGGAGTTATGTATCTCTATTAAATGAGTCGCAAAGAATATAATTAATTATCCTAATGAGCTTTTGTATAGTTTAATTATTTAGCAAAACTAGATTGTTGTATTTCTATACTGTAATTTCTGTTCTACATTGAAAGATATTACATAATTCAATTAATGTTGTAACATTAAGGGTTGGACCTCATCTGGCAGCACGGAATCGCCTTTTTCCGTCGCCCTTTCTCTTTCTGTCGCTTAGAACTGCCATTTGCTAGACCGAGACAGAAAGCATAATGCGATAGCACGCGGCGGAATCCTCGGGGCGATCGTATTATGATTTCTGTCTCGGTCTAGCAAATGGCAGTTCTAAGCGACAGAAAGAGAAAGGGCTACGGAAAAAGGCGATTCCGTGCTGCCAGATGAGGTCCAACCCTAAGACTCAAGAGAGTAAGTAATACACAAGGATTTTTATCTTAATTAATATATAATGTCAATGTTGGTTGATGCAAAGCAATGATTGTACAAAAATCATATATTAAGTTTAATTAATGTTTGTAAGTATAGGTACATATAGATATTACAAATATGGAGTTTCTTATCATCACTCACAAAAAATTAGCTTGTTATATAGTAATCACAAAAAAAAATTGTTCTAGGGCTCCCGTACTATAGTGCAATACGTAGTTTGTTATATCCGTATTCCGTACTATTCCATGTTATGCGAACATTCTTATATTGGCCATTAAAACTCAGAGGAAGTTGCGTCTGTGGGGCCGCCCGATACGGGTTGTCACCTGTCTGTGACGAAACCCTTTCGGGGCTCTAATCGGACGGTACTAGTTTTCATCATTATTTATAAAATATAGAACGTTCTATTAGTGGTAGAGTTTAGTTAAACGAAACTACGTTAAATTATCATTACAGTAAAGTAATATGAACTGCATAAATATGTTATTTAATGTTCGAAAAGCCAAAATCATTGTGCGAGTAAGGGCCAGGCACGGGTTAGATTGCCGTTTTAACTCTTTTTTTCACTTCTATTTGTTAAACACACACTTAATTCTAATAAAACTGAAAGATTACTTACATATTAGGCACTTCCCAAGTAAATAACTGTATTTTATCACTTTTTTTATAGTATACACTGCGCTGTCCTCACCTCGACGCGGCCGTTTTTTGAAGTGAGATTTCGCAGTCTTTCTTCCTTGTCTACCGAGAACTCAAACGACGCCTGCTAGCTGTCTTGTTCTACTTAGACGCGTTTTAATATGTTAGACAAAGACAAAAGTAGTTTTATCGCTGTGTTTGCACATTAAACGTGTGCGCGTACACAGCGGCCCGGAAAGGGCTGCGCCACAGACATTGACTTTTGACATGCGACCCTTAGGGGGTTTCGCCACTGTCGAGTGGCTATTTACGTCAACAGAATACATTTAGTGCCGAAACATTACGAACTATCTTTGTACGGCATGGTAATAGGGTTACAAAATGCTTTTTATTTCAATAATTCCTGCTGATCCCGAGATTCACAAGGGGTGCAAGTGCACCCCCTGGCACCCCCCTGCCGGCGCCCATGACACGGTACCATATAGCATTTAAAGCGTCGCTAGTAGTTAACTAGTTAACGTAAGCTCTTAACAAATATACATTTTACGCTATAAAAAGCGGATAATCCAACGGGAGTCGTAGCCAAGCGTGATCTGCACTAAATCTGGTCGTCCCCAACCAACACTAAAACCGGACAAGCACGGGGTCGCATTGAGAGCAGCAGCATTGATAGAAACACTTCTATAAGTTTGTTTTTAACAATGGCCTTAGTTATTATTAAATGCAATAAAAAATTTATGAAGGTTTTTTCAAATATTTTAGACGTCTTTTTCACCCATGTCTTTTTTTGTGGCTTTCGTTATAACTTGTTTGTATTACAAAGGATTTTTTTGTGAAACTTTTAATTATTATTTATGATTCTGTTAAACTGGCTGTTATAGGTTAAATTTAAAAAAAAATATTGAGACTAGAATCTAGAATATAATAAAAAATAAATAAAGTTTCCAAAGACAAATGAAAGGAAAAAAAATTGAGCATAGAAAAAATTGGCACAAAATTAACAATATTAGTAATTCATTCAATCGTTAAAAGAACCCCTTTGAAGAAAAATAAACCAAATTGTGATTAAAATTATAGATAAAATGAATTTTTTGTAGGATACTGCATTTTAATTATTAAAAATATATTATGTATAACTAAGTATCATAAACAAAAAAATACAAACATAAAAAAAAAGGTCCCACCGAGATTTGAACTCGGATCGTTGGATTCAGAGTCCAAAGTGCTAACCATTACACCATGGGACCGCTGGCTGTCAGCGTAAAATATCAGTACATTTTACGCAAGCACGTTTACTACGCATGACATTATTTGTTGTCCCTTTCACTCATTAGAAGCGGAACTATAGAGTGACTTCCGATTGGTTCGTGGTTTTAAAACGATTACGAAAAAACAGTACTAGCCTAAAAATTACTTTCAACCTATCTGCTTTCAACGAAAGAAGTACATGATAATATTTTGAGAGATGAATGACTAGTGATTACAGATTAATTAACTTTAATTTAATGATGGTCATTAAGAATGTATGAATATTACGTCATTATTCATTAATTGTTATTTTAACGTCTTAATATCATAAAATTCCTATAATGCTATTATGCTAAGAATTAATATTGTTGGAGTTCCGAGCATTCTAGAAAATCTATTCGACTTAAATTAGAACTGAGCCATGTCTAATGAGATTATAGTGAGTTCGATTCCTGAGAAAACGCTAATTAAATTATCTTTGAAAGCTTCTTATATAATTCCAACTATAAGTTTTCTTTGTAAATTATAATATAAGAGTTAATTAGGTCTTTCAGTATTAACTGAAAGACCTAAGTAGTACTGGACTCAGATTGTCACAGAAATGGGGTCATAGCACTGACCTCCAATAAACAAGTACGCTGGACCTATGGTACGTCCTTTGAAATGACAGCTGTTTTTCGTGCCTATTTGAAGCGGAATCAGCGCCCCCAATGCGGGGGAAGAGAACCAAATCTGACGTTTAAAAGTCGCCATATTGGCGCTGACAGCAGTGTAGTAGTAGAGTACTTGGAACTAATACTAGTTTCTACCACCGTAGTGATTATAATAATATTCTCTTTGGTTTACACAACCAATAGCGATTGAGGGGCCATTTGCAAGTAACGTCAGATTTAGTTCTCTTCCCCCGCACTGGGGGCGCTGATTCCGCTTCAAATAGGCACAAAGAACAGCTGGGTATCTTAATATGTCCAGCGTACTTGTATAATGGAGGTCAGTGGTTCATAGGCAAAGGCTGAATTTGACATCTATGATTACCTACTAAGTATAAAGTCTCCCGCGAACGATCAAACATCAAAGCGTCAAACACGTCAAAACACGTAGTAAAGTGCCCCGCAAACGATCAAACATCAAACACGTCAAACACGTCAGACACCATATAAACTACGTGTTTGACGTGTTTGACGCGTTTGAAGAAAATTTGGATTTACTACGTGTTTTGACGTGTTTGACGGTTTGATGTTTGATCGTTTGCGGGAGACTTAAATCCAAATTTTCTTCAAACGCGTCAAACACGTCAAACACGTAGTTTATATGGTGTTTGACGTGTTTGATGTTTGATCGTTTGCGGGGCACTTAATATCATAGATGTCAAATTCAGGTCACTGTCACTGATCACGATTCACGAATCACGACCAAAAATATATTAATTTGACATAATATTTTCTCGACTACGGTACCTAGGTACGATTACACTAAATAATATAGCCATCTGCAAGATAATAGCGCTCGGAAACTTCATCTTTCTAAGACAGTATATGAAAAAAAAAGGTTTGCCGTGCACAACTGCATGGGCCATGCAGTTGGGCCATGGGATATTTACAAAATGTCACGTATTGACTCCAAAGGATGGGTTGCACCACAGGCGTTGTTATAGGTAGGTACAGTTATGGTCAAAGTTAAGGTTAACCTTAACTTTAATCTGAACTTAATTTTAACCGTGCGAATTTATTCTCGCAAATTAATTCTGAATACAATTTTTTCATCGGCAGAGCCGATACTCTTATAACTTATAAGATTCAGTGTGTTACAGATGTGCGAAAAAATATACGGGCGGTTAAAATTCGCAGTGTGGGCAGGCCCTACACACTAGTCGATTTTATATTTTACAACAAGAATAAATCGAGTAAAACTCTGGTTATCTAATTCAATAGACTAGAAAAGCAGAAGCAACGTAATTTGCAGCAAAATAGTAATAAACAGAAGGCGGGACGAACACCAAACTAATTAAGTTGGAAACGCGTCGCTTTGTCGAACCCACTAATTGATTGCTGCGAGTATTGCTATTGAATCACTCACTATTAATTCCAACATTTATTGCGGCCGCCTGTCTCACCGACGCGTAACCAAAGACTTCTATTTAAACTGAGGTAGACAGGCCATACGCACCAAATGTTCCGCCGTTCCAATAGAGCTAATTCACACCGTTGCAGTCAGTGTTCACTGGCGCGCTGTACGCGACGGTCGTATGCGAGTGTGTACGGTTAGCAAAGAAAATTTTAAAACAAACTTTGTTTTATTTTCATATACTAAATTTTAATCAAAGGGCAAAATGATATCTTGTGTTTAAACAAGATTTTGTAAAAATTATACAAATAAATCTTCAGGGATTACCTTTCACATGTAACTATCATAGTTGTTCACAATAGATGAATAATTTTTACCTGACTAGAGTAAAGCAAAAAGTAAGGGTTATGTGTCTCACAGGCTATGTATGTATGTATGTAATATGTATATGTTACCGTTAATTTGCGTAAACCAGTTAGCTGTTAGAGTGCAGATTAACTCGGTATTCTGCAGATTATCTGGGTGAGTCAGTTAAAGTGCAAAAATTTGATTCTATTTTTACATTACTAGATAATATGCAGAATATCTAGGTAATCTGCAGACTAATGACCATGCATACGATAAATTGCATAAAACAGGTTCTTGTTTGAATAAATCATATTATTTAGTTGTAGGGATAGGGATTATTGAATATAATTTTTAGAACATTAACAAAGGAATAAAATATTAAAATTTAAGTAACTAAAATATTACTGCACTGATAAAATATAACAGACCAAATCAACTAGAAAAAAAAAACAATAAAAAACAAATAAAAGCAGTCTAATGTTAGTCATACACGCAACCGTCTACCGGAGAGGTCTACCTGTGCAGGTATGCCCGTCGCAAGTAAATCGGAATGTGTGTGGGAATAGACCGGTGCAGTTGCTTGGACCTGCGCAGGCGACCGGCGCAAAATCGAAAATCAATTTTTTCGAGTGACACCTGCGCAGGCACACGCAGGCATACCTGCAGGTGACCTTGCCGGTAGACCGTAGCGTGTGTGGTAGCCATAAGGTTAACATGCTCAAGTAAAATTTTTTTAGGACATAAACGAAGGAAGAGTTTAGCCGAGAATGTGAAAGAGTGGCGTTGTGTTTTGTATTATGCAATTTCCTAAGATTGTTCTGGGTTTTGAATGTGTTTTATTGGTAGAATATATTAACCATTAGATATTTGTTATCATGCACAAGTGTAGGCCAGTGATACAACTTTCAGAGACGTGCCTTTTGTGTTCCCTCCTAAACTCCATCGAAAGTTTTAGTAAAGCGTCTACCATTTTACTAAATCGACCGACTTGAGTCCTTGACTGCATTGACTTTTACTTAGACATTGACTAGACTTTGGACTTTACCAAATAGAAAATCAATACTAAAAATTGTTACAAGAACATAGATTTCCCGCCACTAATTTGACACTGGCCATGGTTATATACCTATAGCCAAAATGCCATAATAATAATAAAAAAAAGAAACAAAGGATAAAATATTCAATATTAACTTCAATGTTGTTGTTGTTGATGTTACTCAATAAACAATAAACTTAATAACAAAAAAATCTTAATTTGACTTTTTTGCAGTCACTACTTGCGGGCGTTTGTTTACCAGTCTTTCGGGGAGTTACGCTTGCGTTCGGTATGACGAATGCCATAGGCCTGCATCCTTGTCACTCTTGTTACAAAATAATATTGGCATCTCGCACTTGACTACGTAGATACTTGTAGTTTGTGTGTGTATAATGTTTTGAGTTTATTGTTTTAGGATTGCTTTTCAAATGACATTTCGTAGAGTACGGCACGTCTACCTCAGTTTAAATAGAAGTTTTTGCGCGTAACATGTGCGGTTCTAAAATGGCCACTATAAATAATGCAAAACTACCCCGTGACCTGTCGTAAGCAGTTATCCTATTATTGACTTAGATTTTAAGCTTTTATCGCGGGCTTTGAGCGCGGCGACCGAATCAAGAAATTCCGTAACGAAAATAAACCTAACATCCCCAACTCCGACTGGCACAGCGGCGCGGCGTTGAAAGTCGTGCATCGTCATCGTGTGCGTGCGACTAGACGTATTGCGAATTATAATTGCATAAATTGATGAAAAATGCTATGCAATAGTTTTTACCGCGGCAGTCTCCGAGTGCCACACGTATTTTTATATTATATTTTAACAGTTTTATAAAGAAGACATTGTGTCATTTAGGTGAGTTTGATGGAGTTAGAGTTACTATTGGGGTCGCAGAAACTTCTTTCAAAACGTTACATGATTCATTGTGAGCTGACAAAGTGCCAAATTCAGACCTGCGGACCATATTATTATTCTTAATGTAACGCCACCATCTACACTAATTCTGGCTTCATTTAAAACCTTAAGCACAAAATAGATAATAGTAAACACAATTTCATAGAAATAGAAGGTTAAATGGTGGTAAATGCAAAAGGAAATATTACTTAATAATAATTGTTACGGTAACCAAATAAAAAATTTGAAGTATAATTTTAAATTAATATAATGCTTATATTATAGCTTTACATTCTAATATTAAATAATAATTCAAATACATATAACTTATTATTACCACCATAAAATATACGGAACTTTGTATGCCTCACGTTTGTGTTATGTTTGGATCCATTCAATTGCATCGAAGCGAAACTAGCGCATATCAGACTAGTATATTTAAGATTATGTCTACACTACCTATTGTATTGGCAATTTATCTGGCGATGATCGTTTCGAGCTTATTTTGGATATCTTCCAGCTATCGCAGCTGTTGGGAGTGCTGAAGATAAATTATGTTTTTGTGAAATATAAGTACTTTTTTTACTTGTGTGTACAAAGACTTAAAAAAATTACGGAATTGCAAACTATGGTAGACCATAGTTTGCAATTCCGTAATTTTTAAAAAAAAGTAAAGAAAAAAAATATTTATGTCATTACTATAGATAGTAATGACATAAATATTTTTTTTCTTTACTTTTTTTTACAATTTTCATTAAAATATTACCTATCCTCACACGTTTCTACTCATTTTAAATTATCATATTGTCAGTGCATATTATTTATTGTGATGTCGGTGTAATAGACGGTCAATTAATTCTAGCAGCTATGTGCTATTCGCTTCCCCAGTCTAGTATTAGTTGGGGACTAACTTACCTGTCCTGCACACTCGCTGCTAATTAAGTAAAAGGTGCTTAAGTAACTTTCAGTATTATAACTGTACTTAGATAATTAACTGAATTGTTATTAATAATCACTACTATCAAATAGACTACAAGAAGGAATATAATGCCACCTTTTAATTCGTGATTAATATAAAAATACGTGAGGCACTCGGGGAATGTCGCGTTAAGGCCCTATAGACCCAATTTTACATGACTTTGAATCAATAATAAACAAACAAATAGTGACTTTTAAAAGCCAAAAAAAATACACATTGTTGTTTACTTAATGTACTTTGACAATTTGTGGTTTGAAACATAATATTGAAAACTTCACTCGATCAAAAATAACTCCGAAGAGGAGGCTAAATTCGAATATTTTGTGATATTTTTCTTATTTTTCATGAAGCTTATGATAGTTTTACTTTCAAAAATCATATCTACGAAAAGCTCATAACTTAAAGAAGAATAATTTGTGGTTACATTTTGCATTTTGGTTTAATTATCAAAGAAAAAAGGTTTTTTCTCCTATTTCGCCCTATCAAGTACGCGGCGAGCGTCGTAACCGCCACTGTACAAGGCGCGCTGATATGAATGTTATTTTAATGTCCTTTACGTCGATATTCGTACTGACAGACATCGACCTGATACTTTTCGGGTCTATAGGGCCTTAAGGCCATCCCCCGAGCAAACGACCTTGACCACACATTTGACGCGTTGCCGAGATCGCACAAAAATCCCTATTTTTTATGACTTTATAAGGCTCTAAATACGGTAAATTACGGAATCTCCGTAGGGGAAGGCTCTTAAAGCTATTGCATAGCATTTTTTTATCAACTTATGCCCTAATTCTAGCTGTTGCCCGCGACTCCGTCCGTCCTTACGGCACGTAGTTCCCGTTTTCGTGGGAATGCCTCGATAAATTGTAGCCTACATTACTGCACTGCTTTCCTAAAAATCCATCTAATAAACAAAATTGGTGTCCAAAGCTTCGTAAACGTTTGACTACAAAAGTTCATTACAATCGGTTCAGTATTCAGTACCTTTGGCGTGAAAGCGAGACAGACAGATAGACAGAGATAGTTTCGCATTTATAACATGATTTATATTTGCTAATATTTGCCAATTTACCATTGCCATAATATTATTGCAATCATTCGTGATGTCATGACTCATGAGTCATGAGCGTTGGCCAAGTGTACTGGGTTAATCTACGAGGGCGGGATGAGAAGTAACTAGCCTCTGCTATTTAAAATGTTAAAATTAAAAAAATATGTATGTCATTTTTAAATTCGTGTCTTTGGAGACCTGTGTTCTAAATTTGAATTTGGTGGCGTGAAAAGATTTTTTATCATTTGAAAATAAACTTCGTCAACTGTTTTGAATTTGGATAAAATTGAACAAAGAGCGGTGATAAAGTTTACTCATATGAAGGGGATATAGGGGAGAGATATCTATAATGAATTAAAAATGTTTTTTGGGTGAATCTGCTTCTTCTTATGCCACAGTAAAAAATTGGGTAGCTGAGTTAAACGCGGTCGTATAATATGAGTCAAAGATGAAGCCGCCCTGGACGTCCAAAAAGCGTCACAACTCCGGAAATGGTCGTGAAAGTACATGTTATGGTTTTAGCAGACCGACGATTGAAGTTATCTGAAATAGCAGACACTATAGGTATCTCAAAAGGACGGATACAACATATCCCAAGTGAGGAATTAAATAGGAAAAAGTTACCGGCCCGTTAAGTGCCGCAATTGCTTACGCACGATCAAAAAATAATTAAAGAAAATCAATGAGTTAAAGTTTGATTTGCTGCCCCACCCACCTTATTTGCCTGATCTAGCGCCATCAGACTTCTATTTATTCTCTAAGCTCAAATTTTTTTTGGGCGGACAGAAATTTGCCACAAATGATGAAGTCATAGCCGCTGCACAGTGTTTTAGAAACGCCCAAAATCGGACATGACTAAGTAAGTGCAATGAGTCGATGGCGTCTTATATTTCAAATGCAAAAGTAGAACTCCCGTGTGCGCATTTTACTTCGTTTTTGAGATACTTAATTTTTAAATTGCTGATTTTTTAACTCCCTAAAAACCAATTTATTTTATTTAAATTAATTACGAGGGTTTGTAAACTTGGTATCTAGCTGATTAGATTAATCATTAAGAGACGCAAACTTTGTACTTTATTTCATTCCTATAACTCAAGTAGTTCCTGAGATTTTTTTTTTTAATATTTAGACTTTATTTTTTTCCTGCTTTCCTATATGATTTCCGCAATTGTTTTCAGTACTTACTGAAAAATACTTTGGTATAGTCTTTACACTACAATATTTTTATTTATTGCGAATCGTATCTAGTGCCAGAGATTTACGAATTTCAAATTTTTATTCGCCCCTTTAAAAATTTTAAGAGCAAAGTCTTATCGAATCTTTTTTTTTTTTAATAATCAGGCAAATAATAGGAAGAAACATTTAATTCTTGATATTAACGACACTATAAATTTGGCACGGGAGGACAGCATTTTTGACGACTAAGCTGATGAAGATTAAAATCAAGAATAAAATGTTTATTCCTATTATTTGCTTCATTATTAAAAAAAAATTAAGATTCGATGAGACTTGGCTCTTAAAATTTTTAAAGGGGCGAATAAAAATTAGAAATTCGTAAATCTCTGGCACTAGATACGATTCGCATTAAATAAAAATATTGTAGTGTAAAGACTATACCAAAGTATTTTTCAGTAAGGAAAACAATTGCGGAAATCATATAGGAAAGCAGGAAAAAAATAAAATCTAAATATAAAAAAAAAATTAAAATCTCAGGAACTACTTGAGTTGTAGGAATGAAATAAAGTACAAAATTTGTGTCTCATAATGATTAATCTAATCAGCTGGGTAGCAAGTTTACAAACCCTCGTAATTAATTTAAATAAAATAATTTCGTTTTTAGGGAGTTAAAAAATGAGCAATTTAAAAATTAATTTTCTCAAAAACGAAGTAAAATGCGCACACGGGAGTTCTACTCTTGCATTTGAAATATAAGACGCCATCGATTCATTGCATTAACTCAGTCATGTCCGATTTTGTGGGTTTTTAAAACACTGTGCGCTGTAGAGGAGTATTTTGTTGATTTTGAAGGCCTCGAAAAAAATCATTTTATAGAAGGCATTACTGCTTTAGAATTAAGATAGAGTAAGTGCATAGAGAGACTATATTATCGAATAATAAAATTTATTTAGTCACGGAAAGTTAAGTGTAGAAGTATTAGGCTAGTTACTTATCATCCCGCCCTCGTAACGTCTACAAAATAAAAGCATATTTTAGCATTATTGCTACACATTATAGCAACCTTACAAAAAAAATAATGGTAAGTATTGATTTTAAATTGAAAAAAACGCAACTAACATAATACTATTTTCGAATATAAGAGATAATGTTTCCGGTTCAAGAAGTCGGTAGGTCCGAACAATATTGACAATTCGCAAAGGAGTATCACGGAGGGGCGAAATTCCGCGGCTTCAGGAAAACCTTCGCACCTTCATCCCTCAAAGATTTGGCCACTCCACTGCACACGTACAAACGTCGCCCCAGGGCCCCGGCCTAGGGCGCCGAGAGATAGTAAAAATAATAAAATATACTGGGGCTTCTATTATTATTCGCTGTAACATTCTTTCATGTCATATCTTCTTATGAGGTTACTTTATATTTCGACTGAAATTTTGACTTGAGGCTGTATTGAGCAGCTTCAGAATCATTTCAAAATGATACGTATCACGTATGTGAATGAAATAGACATGAAATAGAGATAACAAGTTACTTAACTAATACTTAATACTAATATAATAAATGAGAATGTGTGCCTGTCTGTCGCTCTGTCTGTCTATCTGTCTGTTACCTCTTCAGGCCTAAGCCACTAAGCCGATTTTGCTGAAACATTGCGGGTGTTATCTAGAAGTCTATACTTTACAACCGGTACATTCAAACTTTAGATCGAGCGATTCATTGAAAGATGACAAACGCAAAAGCCGCAGGGAAAATTTTCATCGAAAATTCGAGCGTTTTTCGCAAAACGCAAGACATGTGTACAAATAAAATGCACTTCAGCAATTTTTACAGTCGAATGGGCGCGCTGTAAAGATCACTGGAGTCGCCGGCTCTAATATTTATGCCTCAAAGAGCCGCCTGGTAGGCACAAATCGGAATATCTTTTATAACTTTTCGTGGCGAACAGTGAATTTGCTATATTATATTTGATATTGGTAATGTCTAATGGAATCAAAATAGGGAGGAATGATAAAAATTAAGTAAAACTAGTTCTGATAATGCCCTGTTTTTTGAGGTTTTTTTAACTAAAGCTTCAGTTAACGCTTATATTAAGAGCCTGTACTATCTTTTCTACTGCTCTCTTCACACTCACGCCCGTCTTTCATATGCCAGGTGAAAAAGGACGATCGCCAAGTTAGCGGGCAGTTATAGGTATTCTGTTTTTTAAAGGGTTTTTTATATTAAAGTGGTAAAAAGTAATTCCAACATTGTATAGACGACTTTCTCAACAGTACATTGTATTTTTTTCATACCGTTAAGACGTCAATACAATCCATAAAAAGGTGATATTCTAAACCTTTTACAGCAAAAATCACAAAACTGTCGCGGGTTTGAGTTGGATTATTTAAAGAAACTTAAAAAAATATAAAAAATCTAGCTGCAACATTAGATTATAATTGAAATAATCTTACATGTTGTGCATTAAAACTTATAGAAATACTGTATTTTAACTGTTAAATCACGTCTGTTAAATGAGCGAAATCGGCAAATTTCGTATACGGACTCTTAATAATTTGCATTTATTAGAGGACGCAATTTTATTTTTGGAATATGTTGGGGGGCTCAATAGAAGCTTAACCTCAAGTTTGTGGGGTCGCCACTCTTGTCCCCCGGCCGCCATCTTGAAAAAAGGGGTGACGACACTATTTTCGTGATATCTCGGAAACTATACGTCTTACAAAAAAATTGTAAGAACGTAATTTGTTGCAAATTATTTTGCCTACAAATATGCTCATTTAACTTTTGACCCTAAATTAAACATTTCAAAAGTTATAAGCAAAAAAGTGAGAAAAATTTTTAAAAGGTTTATTATCACTTTTTAACCTTGTTTAACACATTTTATAAAAAAAATACCTTAGACCAACCTTGTAGATGATCTTTTGAGAAAAAGTCCCCCGATCCCATGAAATTAATTTTCTGCAGATACAAAGGAAACTGTGGAACCATGTGTGGCTGCAGAAAAGCAGGCATGGCATTTATAGTATAGTAGGCATGTGCAGACTAGTATAGTAGGCATACTATAATATAGTTTGCATATATTTATGTAGTGTAGTAGGCATACTGTAGACTGGCTGCAGAAAAGCAGGCCTGAAAAGCTTTACAGAATAGAAGCGTACTGTAGAGCATTTTAGGTCTGCTTTTCTGCAGCCACACACGCTTTCACAGTTTCCTTTGCATCTGCAGAAAATTAATTTCATGAGATCGGGGGGGATTGGGGGATCTTTTTCTCAAAAGATCAATAACAAGGTTGTTCTAAGGTAATTTTTTTGTAAAAATTATTAAACAAAGTTAAAGAGCGATAGCAAACCTTTAAAAAAAAGATCACTTTTATGCTTATAACTTTAAATTTTTAATTTAGGGTAAAAAGTTATATAAACATATTTGTAGGCAAAATAATTTGCAACAAATTATGTTCTTAAAAATTTTCTGTACGACTTATAGTTTCCGAGATATCACGAAAATAGTATTGTCACCCCTTTTTTCAAGATGGCGGCCGGGGGACAAGAGTGGCGACCCCACAAACTTGAGGTTAAGCTTCTATTGACCCCCCCAACATATTCCAAAAATAAAATTGCGTCCTCTAATAAATGCAATATTCGGTCCTAAAATTGTAACATTTCAATGGACTAATAATAATATAATAATATCTATAGACGCTTCACACGGCACACCACGTCAGATTGGTCCCGTGCTAAGTACCTGCAGGACTTGTGTTACAGGTACCAGATAACGGAAATATTATATTTATTAATGCTTTTAAACTGTACAACATACTTATTAGATTATTACTTATTGTATAAGATTTTTACTATACATATTATGACACTTATATCTATACATATAATAAATCTGTAGAAATGTCAATTCTGTACATTAAAGATATTCAAAAAATAATAAGCCGAGGGTGTCACAATATCGCTATAGAAGCCGAAAAGTTAGTTAAGAGGGGGTCAGATTTTGTATAAGACTTTTGCTTTAACACGAAAACTACTGATCCGATTTGAATGCGGTTTTCACAGATATATTTGTCTTCTTCCAACTTAATATCTGGTATATAAATTTTTTCCCCCTACCCCTCTAAAGGGACGAAAGAGGGGGTCAGATTTTGTATAAGACTTTTGCTTTAACACGAAAACTACTGATCCGATTTGCATACGGTTTTCGCAGATATATTTGCCTCCTTCCAACTCAACATCTGGTGTATAAAAATTACCCCCCCCCACCCCACCCCTCTAAGGGGACCAAAGAGGGGGTCAGATTTTGTATCAAACTTTTTTCTTTAATGGACTTACTTCATATTATTAACTGTTTTTCCAACTTAACATCTGGTGTATAAAATTTTTCCCTCCACCCCTCTTAGGGGACAAAAGAGGGGGTAAGATTTTGTGTCAACTGATGAAGTAGAAATACTTTAAATGGCAAAACAACGTTTTTATTTATTCTAAAATACTTTACTTCGACTTAGATTTTAGATAAATGCTCTATTCAATCTTATTAGTTAATAGATTTATTACAGAGATCTTCGTCCGCTCCATCGGAACCTTAGCCAAACAATTTGACAAAGGCTGTAATACGATAATATCTTCTACAGCCATCACTGTGCACTGTCATTGTTTATGAACAATGTTGACATTATTTGTTGGTGACATTGGCTCAGATGAATGTGTGAAGCGCCTTTTGAAAGAAGCTTTCCTGTAAAAAAATTAAAAATAAAATACGGTTTTAAATAGCAGTATCCAAATTTATATTACAAAGACAAACTCCCGGGCGTGATCGGATGTTATCTTTAAAAAAAAAAAAAAGAAGAAGAGGATATAATATTTAAGTTATTACGCCCTGCGATGGTTATTCAAGATTATATTAAATAGAATAATGCTACAGTACGGGCTATTATTGCTAACGCTTAACCCTCTGTACAGAACAGCCACCTCCCAGTCGGTCGGTTAGCCGCTGGATAAAGCAGGTGCTGTGCGAGAGCGGCGCGGCGTCGACACGAGCGTCGACACGGGGATTACTTATAGTCTTACTAATAGTGTCCAGTAGGACACTAATAGTATCCAGTAGGACACTATTAGTAAGACGACAGTCGACAGGCAGGAGTCAGGTCTAGCGATTCCATTACTTTCGCTATTTTCCTTAACCATAATTTTATCGACGAACAAAGTTTCGCTGAATCAGTTAAATAATCACCATGATCCCAGTATGTTATCATTTGAATCACAAACCATAGAGGTCTCCTATGTTTCGTCTCTACTGACTATTATTAAATTTATGGGCATAATGTTAATTTTTTTCTTGAATATATATAATGATTACTATTCAAAATCTATTGTATTTTGTAAAAAAAAATAATCTTTTTTTCGTTACTCTGAAAATCTACTTTTGGTTAATTATAATTATATCGAAGAATGAAGCGAAGAAATATAATAAATGATCAAACGAACTTACCAAGTGAAGTTCAATCATTATTATATGAGTCGCTTCATTCGAAGATATAATCTCCCTCCCACCCAGTCTGCACGAAACTATGTTTGCTGCAGTACCCAAAGAAAGAAAGAAAGATTTTTTGCATTACTTCTCTCTAAACATAATGAAGCACGCCGGAACGTCGAGTGATCGAGCGAGCGATTGGGTAACTTTTTCAAAGTACCCACATACGTCTTTAAAAAAAATGCGATTGCCTAGCAGATAAGCAAAGGTACTACTTTTGGTTAATAATATATATTCGAATGAAGCGACTCATATAATAATGATCGAACTTCACTTGGTAAGTTCGTTTGATCATTTATTAAGTGCGATATGCGAATGTTAGTTGATTTCTCTGTGGCCTCTCCCCACATCCCCAGGCGATGCGGTGGGGTCTGATGAAAGAATTTACAATGTTTCCATCGATATCTGTCTATGACCTGGAAAATTCTGTGGTTCGTGAAAAATACTGTTTGCTGTTTTCAGCACTCAACCCATTAAAATTTCATACTAAGTATAGGAAAATAACTGAGTCAAAAAATGGTTTTACGGCTTTTGTTGCACACATCAACGCGTACTTTTGGTCGGTTGTTAATTGTCACACTCGGGTCAGTTATAAAATTATATTATTTGCATGCTATTTTATACATTACTATAATACCTAAAAGTGTCGGACCCTAAAAATCTGATTACCACTTACTGTACTTACCACTCTTAGAGCAAAAAAACGATTTGAATTCAATTGAATTGAATTGAATTTAGCCCCTTTATGACAGTAACTTTGAGCCATATTTAAGAGCCCTCTCTCTCTAAATGGGCATTGTCCAAAAAAAAATCACATGTACTTTTTATTTTTTTTTCGTTAAAATAGGGTATTTTAAGAATATAAATTAAATAATTTTGAAATTCATTGGCTAGTTTTTTCTCAATAAATTTTTAAAGTTTCGCTCTGACGTCATCATTGGCGGCCAATTGACCTCTGCAGTATGTTTTAAATTTCCTTTCAATCTTATTTATAATGGCTGGTTCGTCAAATGCAAGTTCTCATTATGTGAAAGCTGATACGAGAAGCTTACCAAAAGTTCGAAACGTAATGTTGGTCGAATTTATTGCTAATTTAACGCCATTGAAGGTCAAACTAAGGTTAAACATATTTGTTCAAAAATATAAGTAACTAATGGGTATTTTTTTTGTTTATATACAGAAAAACGATCACTGACCTTATTCCTCGCAATGTTTTTGTAATGAGCAAAATTAAAAAAAAATGGACAATCCCCATTAGCAGGTCGATTGTCTGTCAGTGCGAATATCGACGTAAATGACATTAAAATAACATTCATAACAGCGCGCCTTGTACGGTGGCGGTTACGACGCTCGCCACGTCCATGATAGGGCGAAATAGGAGAAAAAACCTTTTTAAGGTTTAATGATCCTACACTTCCGTCCCATTTTAGGCCCATATCTATTCTTCCATACCTCTGCAAAATTCTTGAACGATTAGTTTCAAACCAGCTCAATGTATACATTCGAAAAATTAACCTATTAAGCAAATATCAGTCTGGGTTCTGTCCAGGACATAGCACCACGACCGCTTTAGTCAACGTCTCAGACGATATTCGTTTAGGAATGTCAGACCAACTTGTGACTGCGATGGTTCTCTTAGACTTTAGCAACGCTTTTTGTACTGTTGACCCCGATATTTTGTTGGCTATGCTAGGAGATGTATTCGGCTCAGACAAAGAGATCGCGTGGTTCAGGAGCTACCTCGTCGGCAGACAGCAATGCGTCCGCGTAGATGGCAAAGACTCTGGGTTGTGTGATGTAGATGTCGGATTGCCACAAGGCGGAGTCCTCTCCCCTCTACTATTTTCGATCTTTATAAATTTTATAACCCCTCTGCTCTCGTGTCAGTTCCATTTATACGCAGATGACCTTCGAATCTACTCCCAAGCTGAGGTTACCGAAATTGATGCCCTTATCCGCAAAATAAATGAAAACCTTACTAGAATTTATAATTGGAGCATATCTCATGGACTTACTACTCGTATTAACTCAACAAAATCTCAAGCTATTATTATTGGCAGTACTAAGCAAATAGATAAACTTAAACACCTTATAGTTCCTCAAATCACTTTGAATAATATACCCTTGAATATAACTAGTGTCGTTAAGAACCTTAGTGTCAGCTTTGATTCCTGTCTGTCTTGGGCTCCGCACGTATCTATGATTTGCCGTAAAGTTTATGCTGCATCTGGGTCCCTTAGAAGGTTAAAAAATTTCCTACCTATAAAAACCAAAATTAAACATGCCCAATCACTCCTCTTATCGATAATTGATTATGCAGACGTCTGCCTTATTGATCTTAGTGAGGAACTGATCAATCAACTCCAACGAATTCAAAATTTCTGCATAAGATTCATTTACGGGTTGCGCAAGTTTGATCATGTTACCGAATACAGACGAAAACTTAAGTGGTTACCCATCAAATTACGGCGCGAGGAGCATATACTTACTCTCCTTTACAAAGTTCTGTATGACCCTCGACCTTAAGGAACGATTTAAATTTCTAGGTACTAGTCATAATTTTCGCCTACGCTCTGACAGGGATAATATTTTGGAAATACCTCTTGCTCGATCTGGTTACTACTACAATTCCTTTACCGTTAAGGCCACAACTCTTTGGAACTCACTACCGTCTGAAATACGACACTCCGACTCGATTGGAATTTTTAAATCAAAATTGCGCAAACTTCTTTTAGAAAAGGCATAGATTGTAACTAGACGTGTTAGTTAGACGTATTTATCTAATTAATATTTTATGTATATATCTAAGTATTTATCATAATGAGTGTCTATTTTATTTTAAGAATCTATTTTATTTTAATAATTATATAACTTTATAGATTTAATATATTTTTGTCACTATTTCTTACACTAATAACTATACTTTCGCTTACATTAAAGTTCTCCAGTTAACACAAAGGTTGTCTGGAAGAAATCGCTTTTAGCGATAAGATCGCCTTTGCCCACGTACCTAGTTTTAATATTATCTAATAGTGTATGTTTAGTGTAATTTTTTTTGGTATTTGTGAGCAATAAAGAGTTTTATTATTATTATTATTATAAGGCTTAATATAATACATATTTCAAAAAAGTAAAAAAACCAAATTATTAACTTATGTACTTATTGCAAAGCAGTAGATATTTTTTATATATTCTTTTGATAAATAATGAAGGAGTAAAGTCGTTTCATTCAACGATTTGGAGGTGATTTGGTTTTTTATTTCTTTATTATGTGATACCGATAGAAAAAATATGGCAAAACCAAATTACGTATCATATCATGTAGATTACTAATTATTTTTTTCAGATATAATTTCTCTGTTAATGCCGATGAAAAGTGGTTTCATCTGCACGCTTTTTTCGAAAGGGGGCGACTAACCCTAAATTGGCGATTTTGTAATTCATTTTTATACTTACTTAAAAATAAGCCCCAAATTGTTTCATTTTCTAAATAAAGAAAATGAAACAATGAAACATATATTTCCGAGGATCCGACCTAGCGAAAACACGATATTATCTTAAAATTTTCTCGATCGAAAAAAATCACAAAGATGCATCTAATTTTCACGAATTTTTCATATATTGTCATAACCGTGCATTAAACTAAGTTAATATTTTAAAACATTGTGTAAAATTCAATCATTGAGAAACTGACCAAGCGGATTTTTTAAATGTTTTATCGAGTTATTGATAAAAAAACTGACGAATAATAAAAACTAAGGAAACGTAACGGTGCGTCCACATTTGTATCATTTACGCGATCAGATCTCCGATCAGATCTCCGTCGCGATCATCGCGCCGTATCATGATCGCTAGTGTGGACACAAAATGATACGCGTATCATGATACAAAGTATCATGATACGCGTATCATTTTGATACGGCGCGATGATCGCGACGGAGATCTGATCGCGCAAATGATACAAATATGGACGCACCGTAACTCCCATATTATTACCGTTTATGGTTCCTTTCGAACTGTCATGTAACGTCAGCCTTTATACCGATCAAGGCCACCTAAATATTGCAAATGTATTGAAAAATGAAATGTGTACCTAAGGTACACTTTTTTGACAAGTATTTTGGAGCATGTTTTTTGACGGAGTTACTCTTCCTTAGTTTTTATTATTAGTAGGAAAAAACTAATTTGGCGATGAATCCGCGTCCCTTTTCACCTGGCATATGTATGAAAGACATATGAGTGTGAAGAGAGAAGGACGATGTTTGATTTTTTGCGTTAGTTGCCCTCTTAAGCGGTCCAAAGTGTGATAGTTATTGTTCTATACTCAGTTGTAATTTAATGGCCTAACCCAACATAGCCATTAGGCAATCTTTCTCATTTGCCTTTGTTTACAATTGTCGGGGCATTTAGTGGTGATTTGAAATTAATGAGTTAGGCCGGTAAGCCGATTAACCGGAAATAGTCCGGCACGGAAGTTCCGGGAGGTCGGCGGTCGCTACCATTCAAAACTATTTCCGCCACCTATATCCTTTAAGCCGATCTGTGAGATTGGTTTGTTTGTTCATTCATTCGAATGCCTGTTTCAACTCTGTTTCCTAGTATTGTCTCTATATTTTATGCAGTTCCTCTTACGCTACACTTAAAAATGAATAGTATAAATAGCGGTATTTTAAATAATATTGTAGTAACTACACTTACACGGGATTTTTTCTTTATTTCAATGAAAGTACCAAAAAAAATAACCTTCAGTTTGTGATTAGTTTCATTGGCTTGCAGTATTTTTAAAAAGTTTAAAGTAAATTACACTTTTTTTTAATCTTTATTTAAGGGTTTAATCGCAAAGCGATTATGACACCCGAATTCACACACATACAATAAAAATCAGCAAATAAACTTAACAGGAAGTTATCACAAAAACAAACAAAAAAAAAAACAAACAACAAATTTACCACCGCTTAATTAGCAATAATTTGTACAGTTCTCTGGCCATATCCGAGAAAGGATTGGCCAGAGCACTGTTACAAAAACCCACATCTGTCGACCTGCGAGCTCCTGAGGCCCCAGTACAGACACATTCCATCAAAACATGATATTTATCATCGGTCACATTACATCTCGGGCGATTGCCCGAGATGCAATGTGACACACCTGATTAGGTGAAGACGATTTACCCATTAAAAAGGAAGTAAATTACACTTATTTGGTTAACAGAATCAGACGTTACTTTGCGGAAAATTTAGAATGTTATTACGAGTATTTATAATGATTATTACATAATAAATGTTATTATTATGGGAGAGGTGCCGCATGCGTACTTACAGGTTGAGGTTTATTTCGCGGAATATTGCTAAAAATAATAACATACTAATTGTACACTTATTTGGCTTATTACGAATATGAATAAATGCTTCCCATTTATTTGTTTGAGAGAATCACAACAAAGTGTGTGCGGTCGGCGCTCAGTGCGCCCTCAAAGGATCTACTTTAATATTAACGTCATTTACATTGGAATAGTGCTGTTAATATTATATTAAGGGGCATTACGCAAATTGCGGCTCTGTTTTGGAAAGCTGTTAACAAATAAGTGACGTTTCTTATTTAAGAAATAAAGATGAAGGAACACAGTGGTAGAGCAAAAGTCTTCGAAGAACTCTACAAACAGAGCATCTTTAAAGTTTTCTTATGAATACCTAATGTTAATTTTAATGAATAATTTATATTTTTACCAAGGCAATAGATCTAATTGGCTTTCCCACTACATTTTCAGGAAAGCTAATAAAAATTTGAAAGCTATTTTTATTATTAAAGTTAATAATCCAAAAGCCCTTCCCTTGGTATGTAGTTTTTTGACTAACATCATTTCTTTTGACTAACTTTATAATATCTAAAGGTACTTTAGGTAGAATGAATGGTAGTTATGCCTATGCAAGTTTAGGGCCGATTCACACCGGAATGGCAGAGGTTATCGCTTGAGAAATCGCCGCCGCCGGCGGCCGCCAGAGGCCACGAGCGGCCACGAGCGTCCGTACAATAATGAAGATAAAGTTTAAAATTATATGACACTGAAACTGCTCGCCTCGCCTCTGCCATTCCGGTGTGAATCGGCCCTTATTGATCATAGGCCCAGCGACGGCGCGTTCAGGCGGTGGTAACGTGGACGTCGCAGCCGTGTCGTAGCGGACGTGACTCAGACGGTAGAACCTATACCTACGCTACATAATAATAATATTATTATCAGGGTCTCTACATAGGCCGTCTGGCCATGATTTATGGATAGTAAATAATTGCCACCATGATTGCGAAGTTGTCTATCTAATATCTATATAGATTGGCCAACAACGTCGACCATGGTCAATCATAGACAATCAGTTTGGATGTAAAACAAATACAAATGTATTTGTCTATTAGCCAACTGCATTTTATTTACAAGATCCGAGTAAATTATTACTCGTTGAAACAGCACCGATCGTTTTTGAGAAAATTCTCTCATTAACCGACTTCCAAAAAACGAGGAGGTTATATGTTCGGCTGTGGATATTTTTTTTTATTCTTTTTATTTTTGTGTGTTCAACGATTACTCCGCCGTTTGTGAACCGATTTTCGAAATTTTGATTTCGTTGTATTAGGTTTCACTCCAATTTGGTACCATGTTCACAAAAGTGGTGATCTGATGATGGGATCCATGAGTAATCGAGGGAACTACTTGAAATTTATATGGAAACATATGGTGGTTTTGGTTTTATGTTAAGTGTACTAAGAATATGCTACCAAAAAGTCAAACATTGGGTCAAGGTATACCATGGTTTCGAAGATGCTGAGAGAACTCCTGACTCTTTATAGATACACGTTTGGGAGTTTCGGAGTTGTTTTAAGAACAGAAAGCATAAGCTACTATGCAATTCATATTCATCATCATCATCATCGTCATCATCATCATCATCATTACCACGTCGTGTTAAGGTCACCATTGATGTCTTATGGCACAGAATAGATAATAATACAAGGCATAGGTATTCATACAATAATAATAATTATTTACTGTATAACACCAATAGGCTGTTTATACACGGCGGTCGGCGCCGCAGAGGCGGCGGCGTCGCAGCCTCGCACCGCGCGGCGCGTGCGTCTATCCAAGTTTATAATATACAATTTTTTATTATCTTATAGATCCTTCGATCGTGGAAAAGCGAGACACAATAGCCTTTCTATTGTTATCGCAGTCGCCGGTGACCGTTTGGGGCTTGAAGTATTAAAATTGTTAAATAACCTAGCTCATGTTCACTGCACTGATAATATATTTTGTGAGTGTGAGTTGTGACTCTTAACAAATTGTATAATAAGATACGTAAAATATACGCGATGGTTTACCTACTAGTGTAACTAAAAAGTGTGAAATTATTATTTTTAACAAAAAATTAAAACCGACTTCCAAGGTAAAAACAATAATAACATTAATATGAACTAAAAAGTATTAAATATTTTTTCCTATCTAATAGTGCCTTTTTACGAATTCGGTTAAACCTCAACTATTTCTGTACTCAATCTTCATAATTTTGAAGTGCCAGTTCCAAAAGTTTAAAATATTCTGTCAGAGAACTGAAGATTCAGCTATCTGGTACCGACTTCAAAATGATGAAGATTGAGTGCAGAAATAGTTGAGGTTTAAGGGGCCGGGTACCCTTGGAATTTCTCATACAAACGTAATTCCAAAATCATTTTCTCATACGAAAATATTTAACATGTTTGAGTTATTTTTCAGTTTAAGATAGTAATTACCTAGGTTCCTACACAAAAATTTACTTCAAAATATTTAAACAAAAAAAAATTTTTTTTTGTTTTAAATTTTTTTTAGTAAATTTACTACTAAATATTTAAACACTAAAAAATAGAGTAAAACACTAAAAAATATATAAATAAATAGTAAATTTACTACAAAACATTTAAATACTAAAAAATATTTTTTAGAGTTTAAATATTTTGTAGTAAATTAACTATTTATTTATATATTTTTTAGTGTTTTACTCTATTTTTTAGTGTTTAAATATTTAGTAGTAAATTTACTAAAAAAAATTTAAAACAAAAAAAAAATCTTTTGTTTAAATATTTTGAAGTAAATTTTTGTGTAGGAACCTAGGTAATTACTATCTTAAACTGAAAAATAACTCAAACATGTTAAATATTTTCGTATGAGAAAATGATTTTGGAATTACGTTTGTATGTGAAATCCCAAGGGTACCCGGCCTCTTAAGGGCCTTCTTCCTAAATTAGCAGGTCGATTGTCTGTCAGTGCGAATATCGACGTAAATGACATTAAAATAATATTCATATCAGCGCGCCTTGTACTGTGGCGGTTACGACGCTCGCCGCGTAGGGTTGGCGATCTGAGACTCATTTTTAATTAATTACTATTAAAATAATACATATTTCAAAAAAGTAACCAAAATAAATCATTAACTTATGTATTGCAAAGCAGTAGATATTTTTTATATATTCTTTTGATAAATAATGAAGGAGTAAAGTGGTTTCATTTCAACGATTTGGAGGTGATTTGGTTTTTTATTTCTTTATTATGTGATACCGATAGAATATGTCAAGAGCAAATTACGTATCATATCATGTAGATTACTAATTATTTTTTTCAGATATAATTTCTCTGTTAATGCCGATGAAAAGTTGTTTCATCTGCACGCTTTTTTAAGTTTTTTTCGAGAGAGCAGCCTTAACCGAATTCGTAAAAAGGCAATATTAGATAGGAAAAATTATTTAATACTTTTAGTTCATATTAATGTTATTATTGTTTTTACCTTGGAAGTTGGTTTTAATTTTTTGTTAACAATAATAATAATAATAATAAAGTCTTTACTTATAGATAAACAAACTTATGGTGAAACTGTAAACCTCCTTTATTAATCAACTTACCTTTAAAATTTCAAGCAACATATTTTGCAGCTTATACACATGAAACGCGGAATTTTCAAATAGTGTTAAATATTCTAGCAGTTTTCCCGTGACGACGCGCATACGAGCCGTGTACGAGCCGCATACGAGCCGGACCCCGGAGGGCTCACAGTTTTATTTGTCCGAAGTTTGCGGCCAACACGCTTCCCCGAACTTTGCATGTTACAACACAATACATCCTTCAATATTAACCATACGTACAACCAAAGTTGTAAATAAAGGTGTTTGTTAGCTTATTAAAGGAAGCAGAGTTTAGCCGGTGTTTAGTTCATAGTATGAAGTATCCCACCAAAAACATGCCTGTTAAATGGGGCCAAGTTCCTATCGGCAAATTTTTGGCCTAAAAAATAAATTAATTAAAAATCTAAAAACCCGACTGCAAAAAATGTTAACTAAAAAGAACGAAACAAGACCTAATTCTGCCGGAGGCATCGAATCCATGTTTTAATTGATACGACTCTTGCTTACGATTTTCATGCCAGGATAAATAGAAGGTTACATAGAAAAATGTAGAACAAGAAAGTGGATAATAAAATGCCGTCGGAGGCATAATATTTTATAATTTATGAATTAATGTTAAACTTGGTGCGACATGCCTCCGACTGCATTTTATTATCCACTTTCTTCTTCTACATCTTTCTATGTAACCTTCTATTTATCCTGGCATGAAAATCGTAAGCAAGAGTCGTATCAATTAAAACATGGATTCGATGCCTCCGGCAGAATTAGGTCTTGTTTCGTTCTTTTTAGTTAACATTTTTTGCAGTCGGGTTTTTTGATTTTTAATTAATTTATTTTATTTGCGACTTTTTAGTTATAGTCATCTAACCATTTCGACAATCAATCTAATAAAAAATTGAAAAACTACCGTGCTGATATAACCATATATCGTAGGTTCACTTAGAAAAGTACAATACGTTATAATACATAGGTTTGGTACTGTTTTAATGTATGTTTCTAGTTTTAAGTACCAAATCATTGTTTTTTTAGGGTTCCGTAGTCAACAAGGAACCCTTATAGTTTCGGTCTGTCCGTCCGTCTGTCTGTCTGTCTGTCCGCGGTTTTGCTCAGAGACTATAGGACCTACAAAGCTGTAATTTGGCATGAATGCACATATTAATAATGGCAACAAAATGGTACATAAAATCTTAAAAAAATATTTTTTATGGTACCTTCCATACACATCAAGCGGGGATGAAAATTTTTTTTTCGCGTCCACCCCATCGTGTGGGGTGTCGTTGGATAGGTTTTTTAAAACTATTATGAGCATTTATAGATCATTTTCTGATTTAGGGATCCGTTTGTGTAATATTAAGTTTTAAAGTGGAAAAAATCGTTAGAGTCCAGTGTCCCCCCCTTCTACCAGCTAAACGGTTGCTTCTGGAAATGTGAAAAAATTCACGGGAGTAGGAAATATGCTGAATTTAAAAGGAAAACTATCACGGCTAAGAAGACTTCATAAGTTATTGAGTAATAGTCGATCAACTAAAAAAAAATATTCGGCGAAGTATAAAGGAACTTAATTTCGTTCAAATTCCTTTGAAAGTAACTGAGATGATGTTGTTAGTACTGTAAAACACGTTATAAATGTACATTCATTGACCACACAAAAATTAAAAAAAAACCTAGCGGTATTACGGAACCCTATATTGCGCGTGACCCAACACGCACTTGGCCGTTTTTTTTAATACTTTGTCATTGAATTTTCATCTTGTTTCAGAAATGTCAGTTAATTTTTATTTAATACATATTGGATTTATCCATGCAGGCGGATTTTGGTTTTTTCTTATTTTATTACTAGCGGTCGGCCGCGGCTCCGCCCGCATGGATGTCGCCTGTCGGTGAGCTCTGCAAAAAGCATACCCAGGAAAGACTCGGTCAGCAAAATGATTCCCAGGTCAATTCACAAAATATCACAGACTCCGACACTAACATCGACGACGCAGTCATTATACGCAGGCTGCACCCTGCTTGTTAAACTAATATGTATTCTGTGACCCTGCACCACATCGTCTTGCTCCCGCACGCGCACTCGCCTTGGTGACGCCAACTATCGTAATATTTTAATTTCGCCATAATTTCAAAACCAAATGTTCAATTTTATTCATTCAAAGATCAAATATTATCTACAAAAACTGTACTGTATAATGGAATAATTTATTTTGATAAGGATTAAAAGAATGAGTAAAATAAACGCGTCTAAATGTAGTCCAAAAAATTTTCAAGATTTTTAAATAAACAAATGGTTATTGTGCCTCACTCGACATAGATAGGTATAGTGTGTCGCGGACTTTTTTAAAGATATTTGTAAGTTCTACAATTACTTAGAATTTGATGGTTCTATCTTTTATAGTTTAGGCAGCGTACGTAAAATAAGTAACTTTTCTGGTTGATTTTTTACACCTTGCGTCCGAAGAACCCAAATATCTTAAGGTACCCTATTTTTTTCCAAAATACAATTCAGCCTATGTTCAGCAAAAATAATGTAGAATTCCAATGGTAAAATAATTTTTCAAATCGGTCCAGTAGTTTCGGAGCCAAACAAACAAAAATTCAAATCTTTCCTCTTTATAATATTAGTGTAGATTTATTGTTCTATTTAATATTAAAACTGCAAGTCATATACATATTTAGAATCAGTGTTTAAAATCCTTTATTTTGATACCCCACTCGATAATCTTGGTAGAATTTTTATTTTTTTTACCTCACAATATGGCGTCAAACATCTGCCATTTTGGTTTTTTTTAATGTCACCTATCTAAGAACACTCGGGCTATTAAGACAAATCTAACGATACCTCAAATGTGAAAATCCGTTTAGCCGTTCTGAAGATACGAGGTAATAAAGAATATTACATACATAGAAGATACGCGCTAAACACATAACCCTCCCGGCAGTCGGGTAAAAAAAGAGTTGAAATCCAATCCAATGATAAGTTTAGATGCACTTCATCGATCGTAATCATCTTCATCAACAGCCTGATCCATACTTCTAATTTGAACTTTGAAGGGTAATGATTATTATTACTGACTGATATTAAAGTGCGCGAAAAATAAAAGCTTTTAAAATAAAATAAATCTTCGTCAATTTCGTTCGTCTGCAGTTGAAGCAATAAAGGACGGAATCGCTAATGAAAATGTATTCAGTTAAATTGTCATGGCTGGAACGTAAATTCTATTATTTTGTTTGTATATTAATTAAAACAAAAGTTTGGTTTGTACTAATTGACGATGGGCGGTTTGTTTCAAGTAATCGCGTCTTTGAACGGGGTTTGAATCTCATTACGAAATTAACCGAGTATCGTATTTTGTTCCGAGTAAATGTTGTAATTAATTACATTTTATTGAGCATTATGAACAGAAAAATTATATTCTGGGGACGCCGACGCATGATTAAACAAAAAATAATATTAAACTATATACATAATATTATTGTGGATAAATAATATCATACATATAATTTAATTTGCGTGTCTACGGCCTATTAAACACGTTTTTGTTTGATTTTTACGTTATATTAATAGCTGTTATATTTGTTCTATGTACACACCATGACAGTCTCATAGGAATTAATGGTCTCTATGATGAGTCAACGGGCTATTCCTTTCACGTTTTGTGACTCACGCCCTTGAGTTAGAACGTAACGCCTACGTAAAATAAACTACCCCCATACCAAACTATAATGAGACTTGGCGATTGAAGTTTTTAGGCCTACTAGGTACATCTTTAGATGGGAAAAAATTATAGTACCTACACCGCTGCTACCTAGTTAGCAATTTATTTATTCTCACTTAAGGTGACGCAGCGTTAAAGTAAGAAACCGTGTTGGATATGTTTTAGATTGCTTGTTTTCTATGAAAGGCCGGCCCGGCCTCTCATAGAAAACAAGCAATGGAACAGCAAAAAATGGAAAGGGCGTAAGCGACAAAATGGTTTTTGTCGCATAATTTAAAAACCATAAATACATTTCATACAAGCTATGCACAAATTAAAGTGCATGCTTGAACCAATTTATGTACAAATTTTGGAACCTTAAATCACTCTCTTCTGTTGGAAAAATAGGAATCCCTTTTTTTACAGAGGTCTTTTCGATTGATTATTCGGTGCTATAAAAGTTGTCCAATCGTGTTATGCTATATGCAATTCAAAGACAAAGACATGATGAATACTGACAATGAACTTCAATTTCTTAGCTTTAGTCATTGCTGAGAAAAATCGGCATCGCTACAGCCAAATTATCAAGGCGTCGCCTTAACAACTTACTAAATCATTAATTTTACAAATGACCTATGAAATGGTAAATTCGAGAAATAAATTTTCCGAACATTATTATTTACATGCTTAAAATATGAATCTTTCAACATAAAAAACCGAAGCGCGGTTCGTGTACGTGATAAATCCACTTATTGCGAATAAAAAAAATAGTTCTGTCCGCGAGCGGACGCGGCGCTGCGGTGGCTGATGTCACGCGCCGTGTATCTGGCATGTGGGAAATCTGAAATCCAGATACGAGATAAATTCACCCTGTATTTACTCGGACCAAACTTTATTTATAATCGAAAATTTGTACTGAGAAATATAAACGTTTTTTCGGATCTGCAATTGCTATGAAAGTTTTCAAAGGCGATGATAATGTTTTAAAAGCGCCTCATACTAAAATAATGCAACGAAATTAATATATATTCAAGTTATATTGAAATTAGCAGGCGTCAACTCTGATAATCATAAACTTTGTATTATACAAATAAATAAATAGTAGCTAAAGCCGAGCTTTGTGGGGGCTCTAGTCGTTTTTCTGCGTGGTAATAATCTTTAAGGCAGTTTTTTTATATTTTAATAGCAACCAAACCTTGACTGACCGACGATGACACATCTACATAATATAAATAAAAAATACTATGTTATTAAAGCACAAATCAATAGGCGCGATAGTTTTTCCGTAAAGTGTACTATTTTGTGGTTGTTCAGGTTGTAAAAAACAGCAGTTTCAAAAGTTATATTTATTTTACCAAACTACAATGATACCAACAAAGCTTCGAGAAAAATTGTAGCCGCAGGGGACACTAATGCTTTTTGAATATTTTTTCGAGCGTTTAGGTTTTGTAAAAAGCCTGTTGTCTGTATGTTTATGGTGGCGGAGGCTGGCAGGGAGCCAGGTTGGGGCTGTTGTGGGGTGTAGACACGTTGTATCACCAGGTTATGTTACTTTAAGAGCTTGGCTATCCCACATCTTGATAATGTTCATCTAAATTTTGATACGGCGACCATTTTTCTAAAGGCTTTCAGTTATTCCCGTTTTTCATGTGTGCTTTTAAATAAAAAAGTGCAATAAAATTTAAATTCCTTACGTCTTCGCTTACCTTCTATCGGCTTTTAATATTTAAGATATTTATTTAACATATTATCTGTAATCTAATTGTACTGGAATTTGTCATATTCTGAATAGTTCGAAATAATTTGGTCTTCTTGTAAAATACGGAATATCACATTGAGGAAAGAAATTAGGCGATGGAAACAATGATTTTAGAGCTGCATTCGCAGCATTTTGCTTTAGAGGTGAAATGTAAAACAGTTTTGGGAGTACAAAGCGACCTAAGCTGTAATGTTCATGAAAGCGTTAGTTGCTGCGTTAATTCCTATTCAATTAGTACCGACCACAGTTTTCGATCCCGATCCCTCCTAATAATATATTGCTTTGTTGGTCACGAAGGTGTAGCCAATAGGTATATACTTAGGGGCATTAGGCACTCCCGATTAATACAAGCAGCAAGCGTATTACATAAGATTGTAGTATTGGCAGCATCTAAAATAGAAGTACATAATATGTAGTAGTTGGCTTCATAGAAATAGGATAAATTTTTATTAAGCTCAGTAAACGTTATTACTTACTTACATATTAACGTTTTGATCTTTATTAAGCATAAAAAATTGAAACAATAAGTTCTGTGTGGATTTTTTGTGGAATAAAATAATATTATTTGGAGCAGTAATCCTTATGCCTTTGCATCAAAACAACGAAATAATAGTTAAGGGAAAATACCTAATGCTAGACACGGAACTAATAGATGACACTTGCGAAAAAAATACCATAAAAATAAGAATCACTCTACTTATTTCTCAACACTGTAAATTTTATAAGCTTCTCAAGCTATCTGTCGATGTAACAAAATATATTAGTGACGCCTTCGGGAACAAAATTTTAAAATCACATTGTTCGACGCGGTCACATTGTTTACGAAAACTGATCCCAGTTTTCGTAAACAATGTGACCGCGTCGACACGCGCTCGGCAATTTCTTAGCAAATAGGATAAGGAAGGCGAAATTTTGCACGTAAGTTTTGAATACATTTATGTATTTGAATTTTTGTAATTTCTATCGATTTCATTGGATAAATGGTCATTTTGTAAACACTAATTAATGTTTATTTATGATTTTTTATCCATTTTCCCTAACAATATAAAGGGTGTCTACTATTAGTTCTTGAAAATGTAAAAAACCTAATAGATGACATGGATCTCATCTTTTAGTTTTGCAATACATACTAAAGTTATATTGTAGTTTATTCTACTGTATATATCATCACTATTCTCTGAAAATATAATTCTATTAACAAACTAACAACTTAGAACTGCTGTACCGAAAAATGGACAGGTGTCTAATATTAGACCTTGTACTGATCTAAAAATCTATTGCTTTAGTTTTATAGCAGTAAAAAGAAGAAGAAGAGCTGAGAAAAGAAATAAGAAAAAAGAAGAGACAAGAGAAGCATGGAGACTAAAGACTGAAAATAAATTTGCTAGGAAAAAAATATGAAAAATAAAAATAAAAGGAAAGATAGTTTCAGCGTGGAAGAACAATGGATAAAATCTGGAGACAACGTGGATAATATTTCTGATGCATGTAGTTACTATGATGAAGCAAATGAAATCTTTTGAAAAATAGCAAATAAAGACCTAATAATTAGGAAAAATGTAAAATGTAATGTAATGTTCAATGTCATTCATATTGGTGTCTACTATTAGTGATGTTCGTTTTTTGTGATGTCATCTATTAGCTCTTATGACTAAGTTTACAAAAAGACCAATAATATATTTTTCTGTTGATTTGTTAGAGAATAATTATAATAGTTTTATTTTGTAAGAGTTACTGAAGACATGGAAGAAGTTATCAATCTTTTATTTTCATAAATATATATTTTATAACATTCAAATGTTTTATGTTTCCTTAAAGTGTCTGCCATTAGTGCTTTTCCCTTACCTCTATATTTTGTAAAACTTTATGGTTAGTGGTTTTTCCAAAGAGGTATTTAAAGTATCTATTTTAAATCCCTCTTTGGAAAAACCACACACATAAGTACAACGCTAAATCTATATAACGTATTAAATGATTACGACGTTAAATTACCCTATAATATAAAGAGTTTTTCAAGACCCTTTTTGATAAAACCAAAGTTATATACGTTAGTTATGGCCTGTAGCAATAAAATAGCAAATTCACACATTCTAAGAATTGCTCTCAAATTATCATTATATACGAAACTGCACAGCTGTGAATCATCCTCATAGAAAAAAAAAATGAGTCACAGGACGAAACTCTGCAATCCTGGTGACTCACGAATTCCATTATTTTACACTGAATACCTTAACGCACCCTCGCTTTTGGAGTAAATTTTGGGGTAAAAAAATGATGCTCTCTGCCTTTTTGACGTGTCTTCCCTATTGCTTCTCTAGAATAATAATAAATTATATCTCAGGAAAGAGAGAAGCTTTTAATGAAACATTATTTTGGTGCAGCCAGGTAGGAAAATTAATGCTAATAGAGATGCCATCTTCCGCCGTAGAAGGTGGCTCTTAATATTGAAATAAAACGCGTAATTGAGAAATAAAAGTGCAATAAAAATCAACATATAAAAAATTATATACATATATTATTGGTAAGTATATAAAAATATAACGCTAATATTTACGTGCGCTTTACTCCATCTCGTATGACGGTATTCTACTGTGTATTACTTATGCTGTGGTGTAACTTAGAAGCCAACTTATATTCATAAAACATTTACCTTACTTTGTTTAAAGTTTGCAATTGCACAAATCCTAAGGTCAGTGAGCGGGAGCTTGGATTACTGTAATCTTTCTGTTAAGGCAATTTTAGACCTTCAAACGAGGCCTTGCAGCTGCACGAATTGCCTTCCCTGTTGTTAATAGTAAAATTATTGTTAATGTAATAACAAGGTACCTACTCCATAATTAAGATGATTCATATTTCACCAACTAAGCAGCATTTTGTCACAGTAACTTACAACTTGCATTAGTTATTAATTCGACAACGAATCGGTCTGCCTGTCACATCTTTAATGCTTATAAAATAGACTGGGCTTTAGTATCCTGTGCTAGGTACTGGATAGTGGATACCTCACAAAATAATGAAAATATTGAATGTATTAATTTTTTACTTAGAAACATTACAAAACATAAACTTTTATTTTAATACACATCGTTCCCAATGTTACAATAGTTTATTAAAAGTTGAGTTAGCATGCCGCGAGGAAGTTCGCTATCAGAACATGGAAACTAAGAAAATAAATCTAAGTTTGTTCAACTTCGAACAACACTGAAATACCTAGTTTATAGAGTACCTTCGTTGCATCCCTAAGCTTTTACCCTCTTACTAATAAATAGATTCACTCGGTACATGATTTGTACTTGTCTGATATTATGTTACAAAAATGGTTACTTTAGAGTTTAGACGAACAAGGCCGAAAATTGTATAACTATAACATAAGTAACAAGAATACAAGAAAAATAAGAAAAAAAAACTTGTATTATCAGCTGCTATACTTGCAGTGCTTTCAACCCCTTGCTTAAATAAACTGATTCACATTGTATGTGCCTACCTATCTGTCTGTATATTATATAATATGGAATATGTGGATCAGTTTATCTATACTAATATTATAAATGCGAAAGTATCTCTGTCTGTCTCGCTTTCACGCCAAAACTACTGAACCGATTGTAATGAAATTTTGTGTGCAGATAGTCTAAAGCCTGAGAAAGGACATAGGCTACTTTTTAACTGGAAAAAGGGGTTGTAAGGGGGTGTTTATGCGTAAATTTGTTCAAATTAAGTTAGTTCCAAAAATTCATAACAGATGGCGCTAAGAGACGCTTACATCGCGCTATCGCTTGCTCATGCGTCTTTCTATAAGATGTGGTACCATGAGAAGTCCCGTTCTTGATTATTTCGATTGTTATAATACACTTTATTAAATATTAACTCACTACTCAGTACTTTATCTATGCATAGGGTTGCCATCCGTCCGGGTTTCCCCGGATTTGTCCTAGTTTAGAGGGCATCCGGGGAACGTCCGGGGAAGGTTCCATTTGTAGACCGAATTTTAAAAAATAAATAAATAAAAAAATTTGCGCGCCGCGCCCGCGAGACACGCACTATGCTCGCACGTATGTTACGGTTAAAATTTTAATAATGTAACCTACGAATAATAAAATCAGGAAACGTAACTCCCATACTAATACAGTTTTAAATTTGGTTCCATTCGAACTGTCATGTAACGTCAGCCTTTGTACCGCTCAAGGTCACCTAAATATTGCAAATGTATGAAAAGTGAACCTAAGGTACACTTTTTTGACAAGTATTTTGGAGCATGTTTTTTGACGGAGTTACTCTTCCTTAGTTTTTTATTATTCGTAGAATGTAACTTACATTGCTGTAGGCAGTAGGTCAAAATTTTAAAAATGTTCTGTTTTGTTGTTTTATATTTAAGAAGACTGAATTTAGTTTATTTTCTGCTATAATAGGTACCTATATATTTTTGTTATATAAATGACTGCTGATAAAAAGTAAAGCAGATAATAATTATAAAACTATGGAAAAGAGTTACCTCGAAAATTGTAAGACTGAATACTAGAATGGTATAAGTAACAAATTGTAATAATATGATTCTGTTTTGCTAAAATAATGAATAAATAAAAAAGGTGATTTATGACATTTTCAACTGTTTTTATTACATTGAATATGTTTAAAAGATCTTGTTGATGTGTCCGGCTTTCGGACTCCAAAATCCGGGGTTTTCACGCGTCTTGTCCTGTTTTTCAAATTTAAGAGATGGCAACCCTATCTATGCAGAATGCAGTGACGTAACCTTAAACCTACCAATCATAAATATTAAATAGTTTATGGGTAACGCGCGCTATAAACTAAAGTCCACGCGGACGAAGTCGCGGGCAACAGCTAGTAAGTCTATAAAAGTTACTTATAAACTGTTGCTACTTTTATAGTGAACTTTATGTATATTAAAAGGGAAAATACACACCCAAAAGTATTTTGGGTGGCTCAAGTGGTTTGTTACTATCTATACAATACTCTATGAACAAACATCTAAAACTTAAACATATTCAGTAATTCACAATATTGTACCATTATATCTAAGTACAGTACAAGTTCCCTACTCCACCGCGGTCCTAAGCCTTCTTATGTGGGCAAACGACACTACTGTTACTGCGAAGCGCCGCTAGATAGTAATCTCTAAAGCCCCACTAAAGGTTAATAATGGTTTCAAACAGTTATAAGGTAAACGTTGTTCTTATATTGATTTCTAGTAGTTACTTATTTAGAAGGAAATCTTAAAAATATAATCAAAGATATAACCAAAATCAAAACTTTTGCCTAGACCTTAGGTAATCGCTAATTGCTATCGCCTATCATAATATGTATTATCTTTTCCTGAATATTTCATCTACCAAGTACCAATATTGATTCAGCGGATCAAACGTGAATAAATAAAAAACAAGTGCGAGTCGGACTCGCGCACGAAGGGTACCGTACCGTTATAGAGCAAAAATAGGCCAAAAATTGTGTTTTTTGTATGGGAGCCCCCCTTAAATTTTTATTTTGTTTAAATATTATTACTAATTATTAAAGAACACATATAATTAAGGCCTTTGTGAAAATTTCAAGTACCTACCTGTTGTCATCATTGGTATCGAGCAAAAAATGTTTGAAAAATCACGTTTGTTGTATCGGAGCCCCCCTTAAATATTTAATTTATTTTGTTTTTAGTATTTGTTGTTATAGCGGCAACAGAAATACATAATCTGTGAAAATTTCAACTCTCTAGCTATTACCGTTCTTGAGTTACAGCCTGGAGACAGACGGACAGACAGACAGACAGACGGACAGACGGGCAGAAGTCTAAATCTAAGTCTAAATCTACATCGAAGTCTCAGTAGTAGGGTCCCGTTTTTACCCTTTGGGTACGGAACCCTAAAAAGTAACAGGTCGGCCTGCGATCAGTCTTATCCGATTCAATTATAATATAATTCATAATTATTATGAATAAAGAATTAAGAATTATTATGTACTAGCTGTTGCCCGCGACTTCGTCCGCGTGGACTATAGTTTATATGTAGTTGTTCCCGTACATCGATTGAATAGTTAACGTGCAAATCATAAAACTTATTAAAAGTATATAGTGTGGGACAATATTATACTTTTATGGTATGATAGATGTTCCGCGCGGCTTCGCCCGCGTAATTTAGGAATGTCATAGAAACCGTACATTTTTCCGCAAAAAAAGAAACATAATATGTATGTCCTTTCACGTGGTCTATTCTTCATGTGTACCAAATAACATAAGAATTGCTCCAGTAGTTTCTTAAGATAAAAAGCAATTTTAAATAATTTCCTTCGTTTTTTCCACATTTTCCTCTATTTCCTTGCTCCTATAAGTCTTAGCGTAATAAAATATAGCCTATAGCCTTTCTAGATAAATGGGCTATCTATCACTCAAATAATTTTTCAAATCGGACCAGTAGTTCCTGAGGTAAGCGCGTTCAAATAAGCCCTTTCAAATAATTTCCCCCGTTTTTTCCACACTTTCCTCTATTTCTTCGCTCTTATTAGTCTTGTCGTGATAATATATAGCTTATAGCCTTTCTCGATAAATGGGCTATCTAACACTGAAAGATTTTTTCAAATCGGATCAGTAGTTCCTGAGATTAGCGCGTTCAAATAAGCCCTTACAAATAATTTCCCCCCGTTTTTTCCACACTTTCCTCTATTTCTTCGCTCCTATTAGTGTTAGTATGATAAAATATAGCTTATAGCCTTTCCTAATAAATGGGCTATCTAACACTGAAAGATTTTTTCAAATCAGACCAGTAGTTTCTGAGATTAGCGCGTTCAAATAAGCCCTTTCACATAATTTCCCCCGTTTTTCCACATTTTCCTCTATTTATTCGCTCTTATAAGTCTTAGCGTGATAAAATATAGCCTATAACCTTCCTCAACAAATGGGCTATCTAACACTGAAAGAATTTTTCAAATCAGACCAGTAGTTTCTGAGATTAGCGCGTTCAAACTATTACTAAATAAGCATTTCATACAATTTTCCCCGTTTTTTCCACATTTTCCTCTATTTATTCGCTCCTATTAGTCTTAGCGTGATAAAATATAGCCTATAGCCTTCCTCGATAAATGGGCTATCTAACACTGAAAGAATTTTTCAAATCAGACCAGTAGTTCCTGAGATTAGCGCGTTCAAACAAACAAACTAACAAACTCTTCCGCTTTATAATATTAGTATAGACTAGCTGACCCGACAGACATTGTCCTGTCTAAACGATCATTATTTAATTCGAATTGGTATAATTAAGAAAAAAATAGATTAAAATTAGTATCTCCATGCCCATCAAATTAAATTAAATAGTTTAGGCGAAAATCATAAAAGTTTATTATGCGGGAACCGTACATTTTCCGGGACAAAAAGTATCCCTTGTCCTTTCCCGAGACTCAAAGTATCTCTATACCAAATTTCATCAAAATAGACTGAATAGTTTACGCGCAAATCATAAAAGTATATTGTGCAGTAACCGTACATTTTTCCGGGACAAAATGTATCCAAAGTTGGTCTTCGGGACTCAAAGTAATCTCTATGCCAAATTTCAGCAAAATCGGGCCAGCCATTTACGCGTGATGTCGTGACCACGTACATATGGATTCATTTTTATATATAGAGAAGAATTATGTGACGCCCTTACGGGCGCTCTAAGTCTGTTGCGCCAAAATTCGTTTATAGCGCGGGAACCGTAAATTTTCCGGGACCATTGATCAAAAGTATCATAGGTCCTTTCCCGGGACTCAAACTGTCTCCATATTAAGACGCTGACAACTGCCTTGCTTTGCTCTCGCATCACTCTCGCACCACTGTCGATTTTCATGCCAGAGAGACAGAGATGTGAAATGTTCGCACTCGGTAGCGTGGACACATTTTTCGTTTGTTAGAGGGAAAAATAAATATTATGGGAAATCTAGATGTCAGAACCGAAAATTAAATCTTACAAGCTTTGGATTTTTGTAAAAGGCATCAAATAAACAAATTTTTAAAAGCATAGCTTGTATAATATTATTTTAGTTAGAACTGTTTAAAGTTCCTGGAAGATGTGACTTTGGTATTTTTTTTTAATCCAGTAGGAATACATTATTTTATTATTTAAAATAAAGAAGCTTTTTCAGATATAATCAAAAATCACATATATTTTTTTTGTGTCAATCAATGAAATATATTATACGTCTAGAAAACTGCACAAAGATGCCGAATTGGCAGCTGTCTTCGCCTTAAATTTCAGCAAAATCGGTTCAGCGGTTAAGGCGTGAAGAAGTAACAGACAGACAGACAGACAGATAGACAAACATTTTCGCATTAAGAATATTATTATATGGATTTACCTCTCGAGCCTGCTCTTAAAGTTTTTAAAGAATAAGGCTAGACTAGAGTGCGCCAATAAAAATATATTACAACCAGGCTTCCATCAGTGTAATTTCCTCTTAGGAATCGTTAACTTAATAAAAATCAAATCAACATTCAATTCAGTTAAGCGGGAAGTTATCCAGATTGTCCTGTAGTTTGAAGGATACAGATATTTTCACTTCCCACTTGGCTAATAGGACTCTACAGGTTTTGCTCCACACAGTATACATAACACGCTTTAAGGGCCTTCCCTACGGAGAATCCGTAATTTACCGTATTTAGAGCCTTATAAACTTACTAGCTGTTGCTCGCGACTTCGTCCGCGTTAACATAGTATAATAACAAAGATGGACAGTTTTCCCCTTTTTGTGGTTCCTTCTACAAAGGGTAAAAACGGGACCCTATTTAAGCAAAGGTCAAACGCAAACGTCAATAAACTTTAATGTTTCTAACTCAGGAAATGGCGGACTTTCATTGAAACTTTCTACCCCAATTTCGCCCCCTTGGGGGTAGAATTACCAGAAACGTTTAAAGACGTATCCATTCATTTTTAATCAGTAGCACAAAAATAAAGTTTCATGTTTCTAACTCAAGAAATGACGGACTTTCATTCAAACTTTCAACCCCAATTTCAGCCTCTTGGGGGTAGAATTTCAAAAAACGCTTAAATACCTGTCCATTCATTTTAAATCAGCAGTCCAAAAATAAACTTTCATGTTTCTAACTTAAGAAATGACGGACTTTCATTTAAACTTTCAACCCCCATTTCACCCCCTTGGGGGTAAAATTTCCAAAAACGATTAAACATGTATCCAATCATTTTTAATCAGTAGCCCAAACATAAAATTTCAAGTTTCTAACTCAAGAAATGACGGACTTTCATTCAAACTTTCAACCCCTTTTTCACCCCCTTCGGGGTAAAATTTTCTAAATTCCTTCCTTAGTGGGTGTCTACTTAATAAAACAACCCTACTCCCCAAATTTCGTGGCTGTAACTTTAACAGTTTTTGCTCAGCGATGATGAATCAGTGAGTCAGTCAGTCAGGACATGTAATTTTATAAGTATACAGGGTGCAATTAAATCTTCCTGCCAAATTTTGATATATTGATCCTTGTTAAAAATAAAAATACACGTATTTTTTCTTTTATAATCACTCAGTACTAAAATGTTGAGAAATAGCTTCCGAAAGTTATCCTAAAAAACACTACAATTAATGGACACGACGCGTCGCCATTTCATGTAATTTTTTTCTCAACATAACTGTACTTTAAAAAGATAAAACCGACATCAAAGTTGTACGTATTTGAGAATTAAAATTCCCTATCTCAAAAACTACTGAACCGATTTTGATGAAACTTGCAATATTCCCAAAGTTGAACAATACCTAGTAAGTACAATAAAAAAAGAATCATTTAGATCGGACTTGTAGTTCCGGAGATATTATGCGTGCACAAACATAAAAACATACATACATACATACACTTTTGAAATTTGGCACATTTGTTCAGAAGCTGTTATAGATTAACATATTATACAAAAACTGGGCAGTTCTGGGAAATATTACATACATACGCGTCGAATTGATAACCTCCTTTTTTTGAAGTCGGTTAAAAATAAATACTATTTTGGTCCATTTATCCAGATTGTACGTATGCTTATTCGTTATTACGATTAAGATCTTCGTTCGAAAGAAAATCTACTGACTGTCAAACCAAACGTTTAAAACGTAAGAAACCCACATTTTGAAAAATCTCATGGTTGAATAAAATCTAACGAAATCTCACCAGGGGGAAAGGGGGGTCAAAAAATAAAAAAAAACTCCGCACGTAATTTGTGGACGCCCCCTAACCGCACGAGAAGCTGTTGGTTTATATCGTGTCGATATCGTCGGACGATATCGTTGTCGTCCGAGCAGACGACACAACAGTATCGTGTCGTGTCGTTATCGTCGCAGTGTGAAAACGCCCATTTTTCGTGGTCGTATTATCGACTCGTAATCTCTGTTGTGGCAGCGCGGCGGACTGCTGAAAACTAGCGCGTGTTTTTTGTTTCTATTTTCTTTGGTTTTTTTTTTCTTTTTTGTTTAAAAGCCGCTTAGGTGTATGGCTGATAAAACATTGTCTAAGGTAAGTGCTAGAATCTCGGACTTTTAGTAGTATTAACTCAAATCGACGACCACAGTCAGTAGGTAGTAGTTAACACTTGATTCGTGAAGCCGGAGACTGCAGGTTTGAATCTCGCCAAGGCGCAAGGGGACAAAGCCATGGGTGTGTAATGTGTATTATATTTCATGGGTAAAGATACCATATTTTCTTAGTAGCAAATTATTGTAACTAGGTACATAATATTATAAATAAATATTAAATACTTATAATTTACAAGTATTATATTACGTAAAAAAGTAATTAGGTAGTTTTTACAATATGAAGGAAGAATGTATTTTACTACCATAACCTCTTATAATTTTATATTGGGAATCGTAGGCTTATTTTTATATTGTGCGGCATATTTAAATACAAACTATTACAATTAAAATATGGTCTAACCCAGGGATTCCCAATCTTTTTCAATCTGCGGCGCACTTACAAGTCAATATTTTGTTACGGCGCCCTGCTCTACCTAGCTATTACAACAATATACATTTAATAATAAATATTATTATAGTTAGGTTAAGCAAGTAAATAATATTAAACAAATATTTAATCATCTGCCTGCTTTGTTTAACAATTTATATTATAATTTTAGTTTATAATATTTGTGGTTATGGATTATGATGGAGGATCGACTCACGGGCCACGGCGCCCCTCTTGCCTTTCCACGGCGCACCAGGGCGCCGCGGCGCACAGATTGGGAACCCCTGGTCTAACCCTTTAACCAGCTTGCAAAGATAGTTAACAAAATTTTATTATCACACACTTCCTATCCTAAAAAGTTAAATAAAGGCACCGACATAATATAAGTACTACGTAGTACTTATATGTGAGTGAATAAAGGTTACTTTCGGAGACTATGTTAAAATGCACATCTTATACAATTTTAATAGAGTTCGAATTTTTGTTTATAGTTTGATCAAAATAAATCGGGACGGAACCTCGTTTCTTGCTTCGGTGAACCACTATAATAATAGATTCAGATGTCACCGTACCCCTATCCTGCTATATTAATTCAACATTAATACAACTTCAGCTCCAGCAGATACTATTTAACACCTTAATAGTTTACGTCAAACGACTGATTTTTTTAAATTCAGAACGTTTATTGTCAGACTTTTTATAAGATTAACCATTTTGTAGGTTTTCTTGAAAGCCTACAAAAAAGCTGTATTAATTTTGGGTTAAAATGGCAGAATCCTGAATCCTGAAATTCCTGATACAGTATCGGAACGTCTACTAATTTAATGTAGTATATTGTATTATTTCAGAATCATTTTTATTCGAAACAGTAATTTTCTTATGAGATAACAGAATGGTATTCCCGTGAAATGACAAACGGCTTAAAATGGTATGACATTTCATGAAAATTCCATTTGTAATTTATTAGGAAACAGCAAACTTGTACTGGCGAAAATTGTACAATATATTTTGTTGTTAAACGCATATTAATTACATATTACATTGCTGTCTGGACTGGATCAAACGAGATTGAAGCGTTATCGACTTAAAATGGCAGAATCTGGGTATTCTCTAGCGCGTCTTGTAATTAACTCGGTGCTATATTATTCAGTGACTTTTACCTTTGCTGCAGTCCAGCGAGGCTGGCGGGGATTGCTCGCGAATAATGCATTTTGATGGCAAATGCACTGATACATATTCCAGCGATGAAGCTTTAGAGAAATGTTAATTAGATACGCTCTATGTTAGTGGAACAAGATTTTGAATTTGAAGGTGTAATGGATCTAGAGCTGGTAGTGAGGCCTTTTGTAGTATAACAGCGCAAAGTTCTTCTTACATAGAAAAGGAATGGCTGCACCTGTAATTCCCTGGCTAAACCACTTGCCTGTACTTGGAGTACAGGCAAGTGGTTTAGCAAGTAGCAGAACGCAAAGTTTATTTAGCATCAGGCATCAGTCAACCTAGGTTTGAAGTTGTCAGTGTACGCTTGTCAGAAAAAGAAAATCGACAGGAATATATAGAAAGAGGGACAAAAGTTATACATCTTATGGACATTGGACTCATATTATCACACACGTTTTTTTTTGAGAAAATGTTTGAAGAATTATATTATAATAATCCATTTCAAATTTAGTGCAAGACTGGAAATTGCCAAACATTTTCTGGTATAGTTTCGATGTGAACTGACCCTACATAATCCATAGTCCTAACAATACCTTCACAGATCGGTGTAGTGTTTAGGAACACGCTGTATAATCACGTGTCAGGTATAATTGTGTAGCCCCAGGTACAAATCACAGTACACACTTTATACAGAGCAATGTAAACACAGAGCCGATGGTAAGCGGCTAACTGCACACTCGTAATACCCGCCGACAGATTATGGCTAAATCCTTCAGCTAAATCTAGATCGACGCCATGTTTATTTTTGTACTTAACCCTTTAACTTGTACATGAAACCCCCAACTTAATCTTCTTATCTTTTTGCTAGACAATGTAATATTCAAACGAAACCTAAGCGAGTAGGTATAATGTAAACACTCAGACCTAGATTATTATAATATGTACAAAAATCGACTATAACAGGGAAACAAAGTACGCATCACAAAAGCTTTCAGCGTTACAAGCGGGCACTTCATTTTTATTTATTTTCACGTCGTCGTACAAAAGATTTCAGTCAAACACTTCGCTCCGAATTATCAAAGGAGAAATAATAAAACAAATTTGTCGACACAACTTTTAAATTGAGGACCCGAAAGCAAAGCGAATTAATGTTTACGAAACAACAGAGAACGCCGATTCGATTGTTTACGACTTACGAGGTGATTGTTTTGGTTCATCCGTTTCCGGTAACTTCGAAACCATTAATAGGTCAGTCAGGCCAAACAAGGGTGTTCTGACAGTGCCGTAAATAGGGCGGTGCCACCGGTGCCCAGGCACAGGGCGTAGGCTCTGGGGGGCGCAGGAATGGCCAGACCAGGCAGACTTATTTTTTCGAATTGCTCCCGATAAGTTCCCGCTGCGTCCCAGAGATGTTTTCCAATGTAGTAAAAAAATATATCCACAGCCGAACATATAACCTCCTCCTTCTTGGAAGTCGGTTAAAACAAGAGTGCAGTTATAGAAGCTCGCACAGGGCGCAAAAAAGGCTATTTACGGCACTGTGTTCTGATTTCTTGGCTGATCTTACTGCCGCACTCAGAGACATTGAATAATGGTTAAACTTCAATTTAATTAAGAGTTTGATAGTATGACTTATGTCTTCATTTAATTACAATTTACAATAATTAATAATAAATGATCAAACGAACTTACCAAGTGAAGTTCGATCATTATTATATGAGTCGCTTCATTCGAAGATATATAATTAACCAAAAGTAGTACCTTTGCTTATCTGCTAGGCAATCGCGTTTTTTTAAAGACGTATGTGGGTACTTCGAAAAGTTACCCTCGACTCGACGTTCCGGCGTGCCTCATTATGTTTAGAGAGATGTAATGCAAAAATCTTTCTTTCTTTCTTTGGGTACTGCAGCAAACATAGTTTCGTGCAGACTGGGTGGGAGGGAGATTATATCTTCGAATGAAGCGACTCATATAATAATGATCGAACTTCACTTGGTAAATTCGTTTGATCATTTATTATATTTCTTCGCTTCATTCTTCGATATATAATTAACCAAAAGTAGATTTTCAGAGTAACGAAAGAAATATTTTTTTGTTTTTACAAAATTCAATAGATTACAATATTATGAATAGTAATCATTATATATATTCAAGAAAAAATTTAACATTATGCCCATACATTTAATAATAGTCAGAGACGAAACGTAAGAGACCTCTATGGTTTGTGATTCATATGATAACATACTGGGATCATGGTGATTATTTAACTGATTCAGCGAAACTTTGTTCATCGATAAAATTATGGTTAAGGAAAATAGCGAAAGTATTGGAATCGCTAGTCCTGACTCCTGCCTGTCGACTGTCGTCTTACTAATAGTGTCCAGTATCAATCCCTGCGTCGACGCTCGTGTCGACGCCGCGCCGCTCTCGCACAGCACCTGTTTTATCCAGCGGCTAACCGACCGACTGGGAGGTGGCTGTTCTGTGCGTTAAGCGTTAGCAATAATAACCCGTACTGTAGCATTATCCTATTTAATATAATCTTGAAAAACCATCGCAGGGCGTAATAACTTGAATATTATATCCTCTTCTTCTTCTTTTTTTTGAAGTGAAAACTTCTTTAGCGGCGTTGAGCACTTTTGTGGGATGGGTAAAAACTGTGAAACTCGCGTCAAATTTTCGTGTTGATCGAAAAACCATAGAAAAACCGTAGGTAAGACGGTTGGAGAGTAGTGTTTTGTGTCTAACTCGAACTCGAACTCGAAAACTCGAAAACTCGAAAACTCGAAAACTCGAAAACTCGAAAACTCGAAAACTCGAAAACTCGAAAACTCGAACTCGAAAACTCGAACTCGAAAACTCGAAAACTCGAAAACTCGAAAACTCGAAAACTCGAAAACTTGAAAACTCGAACTCGAAAACTCGAACTAGAAAACTCGAACTTGAACTCGAATTGTAAGGTTTTCGATTAATTAAAAAAATCGATTTTCATAAAAAATGGGTTAAAAATTTGATCGATTGTAATGGTTTCGATTAATTAAAAAAAATCGATTTTTAATAATCGATTTTCATAAAAAATGGGTTAAAAAAATGCACAACGTTAATAATCAAGTTTTCACTTCTGCCGGCACTCCCGGCGTGCAACCCGTCTTTTTTTTTAAAGATAACATCCGATCACGCCCGGGAGTTTATGTCTTTGTAATATGAATTTCTTTATTTTTATTTTGCCGAGTTTTATTAGGCAGAAAGTTTTAAGTCAATGATCAGTATTCAGCTGTAGGTACAGAGTGCAAGAAAAAATAATAATTTATAAGTGGATCCCGGGTTCTACACTACTCAGGTATGGGCTAGGATTTTTAAGGGAAAGCTTCTTTCAAAAGGCGCTTCACACATTCATCTGAGGCAATGTCACCAACAATTAATAATGTCAACATTGTTCATAAACAATGACAGTACACAGTGATGGTTGTAGAAGATATCGTATTACAGCCATTGTCAAATTGTTTGGCTAAGGTTCCGATGGAGCGGACGAAGATCTCTGTAATAAATCTAGTAACTAATAAGATTGAAGAGAGCATTTATCTAAAATCTAAGTCGAAGATAGATTTTAGATAAATGTAATAAATAGATATTTTAGAATAAATTCTACTGCTTTAACTGTGTCCGGCTCTGTGGTCGTCGATAATGTGATTATTGCATAATAATATGATTGAAAGTCGAATATTGTGTTCTCGGTCCACCAAGCTGAATATTTTAACAATTATTATTCAAGAATAAGTGTGATTCTGTTATCGTATTTATCATTGCATATTTTATTTAGTATTAAATAATATTTTATTCGCTGAAAACCAGTGGCATTACGCGGTGGGAGTCAGGAATCAGGATATGAAGGTGTCAAAACACCTATCAGTTGAGCTAGCTCACGAATAGTACACTGATTTAACTGTTCTATATTATTCCGTTTTTAATAGGCATATATTATTATAAAATATGTATATCTAATATATAAAATTCTCGTGTCATGGTGTGCGTGGTTGAACTACTCTGAAACGGCTCGCCCGATTTTCGTGAATCTTAGCGAGCATATCGGCTAGGGTTGAGAATCGGACAAAATCTACTCTTCTATATTTATATTGACGAGTGTATTAATTTGTTGAATAAATAATAGTAAATTGTTACAACTCGAGACTGACGGCGACCATTGTTTGTGCGATGGGATAGCAATCATGGACTTTGCCATGGTGACATACTTATTTAGTCACTTCAATAAAATAATAATATGGGCTAAATACTTTATATGGCAAAACCACGTTTGCCGGGACAGCTAGTTATGTTATAATAATAATAATAATATATGTTATAAACGTTAAGACTTAAATATTTACAAATTTGTTGTGATTTAAGACACCCATGGCACTATTAACCATAAAACGTTAACAAAAAAGGGGCGCCTGATGCTGAAAAATTCTCGCCTAGAATACTGATATTGTTAAAGCGTGGTAAGTCTAGTAGTTACTAGTTATAAAGCCTACGCCTGGTCTAGTTTCCTTCTTTATATTTTTTGTGAAAAAAAATGTTAGCGCATCTGATAGTCTGTACGTCAAGACTTAAGGCTCTTAATTCGTAAATTAAAATCTTTCGATCGACTAGTGAGTTACTAGGAACCAAGAAGTAGGCTCTTAAAACTAATTTTGCTAGATATCCACTTTTAGATGTTGGCTTGGAAGCCTTAAGAGGCTGGGTACACTTGGAATTTCTCATACATACGTAATTCCAAAATCATTTTCTCATACGAAAATATTTAACATGTTTGAGTTGTTTTTCAGTTTAAAATAGTAATTACCTAGGTTCCTGCACAAACTTTACTTCAAAATATTTAAACACAAAAATTTTTTTTTGCTTTAAAATTTTTTTTAGTAAATTTACTACTAAATATTTAAACACAAAAAAATAGAGTAAAACACTAAAAAATATATAAATAAATAGTAAATTTACTACAATATATTTAAATACTAAAAAATAATTTTTTAGTATTTAAATATATTGTAGTAAATTTACTATTTATTTATATATTTTTTAGTGTTTTACTCTATTTTTTAGTGTTTAAATATTAAGTACTAAATTTACTAAAAAAAATTAAAAACATTTTTTTTTAATGTTTAAATATTTTGAAGTAAATTTTTGTGCAGGAACCTAGATAATTACTATTTTAAACTGAAAAACAACTCAAACATGTTAAATATTTTCGTATGAGAAAATGATTTTGGAATTGCGTATGTATGAGAATTTCGAGGGTACCCGGCCCCTTAAAGGTTAATTTTCCAAATTAACATATTGTAATTTCGAAATAAACTTACGAAGTGCTTTCAAATTTAAAATAATTCAAAAATTGTATTTAAAATATAATACAATATTTTCCGCTGCTTTGTTTGAGGAAAAGAAAATCTTTGAAATAAGGTAACCTTCGGTGGGGGTACACGAAGATATAGTTTTAAATTCTTATAATTTATTGATGTCATGATGTATAATATATTAAGCCAGTGGTCCCCAACCTGTTTTTTTTTTGGTGTTGGTGTCGCGGGCCGCAACAAACATTTTTTGGTTTAAAAAATAACGTTATTCAAAATTAACGATTTACAAGTGAAAAAGACTTTCACATTGACTGTATAATATATACTGGAATTATCCAGCGAAACAATAATAATCTTGGTCTGATTTGAGACAAGACTTATCGAGTCTGAGTGTTATAGGTTTCCGTTACGAAGTTGTCTTGTCTGATAATATATTATCTGATAAGTTTGATAATAATTTATATCGAGATAATAATAATATACTTAATAATAATAATATCGAGACTTTCTCAGGTGAAATCTATAATGAAAATTATCGATCGAAATGGAATCGATCTGCAACACTTATTAACAGGAACGTTTTATAAGCAGTAGCTTACCTTAATCGTTTTTGGGATCATTTAAAACCATAATCTGGCGAATCCAACGAGGGTTCACCTGATGTCAGTAGGAGCCCTGGATCTATCCGGATCTGGTCCGGTTCTATCGGTGCCGGTACTCAGAATCGACCGTTGGCACCTAGTTTAGGAGTGGGAAAGCTTCGGGTTCATTCGTTACCTGATCGACCCGTATATTGGTCACTTTTAGTGATATTTCCCCAATTGTCTGGTCTTAGTGACCTACAAAATTAATATTGGGGTAGCTCGTAATAATCGACTTATTTGTCGATAAAATATGCTACAAAAAATATTGAGGGTAGTAACTATCACGTTACGTAGATATTAAGTTTCGTTATACACTCGCGGTGTATCCCGAGTCCCAACATTGGTGCAAGTTTTATTTAATAATAATAATTATATACCGGCAGACATAGTAAATTATAATCGTAGTTCTATATTTAGAACAAAAGGATCGCGCGGGACGCGCATAGGTTGTTAACTGATGAGACTCACAGTCAATCTAGTTATTAGCTCGAAATAGCTGTTCTCTATAAAACGGAAAAGATATTATAATAATAATTATGTAATTCTATTTATAGAACAAAGAGCGCGGAAAAACCCGCAACCCGCATATAGAATATAGATTGTGTAAAAGGACTCGCGGTCCAAACACACTGTACTTATTGACTCACAGTCGCAGTACATGCCGGTTAATAAAATAATTGCAGAAATCACCTGCGGTTGTTTCCCCCAATCCGGCAAACATATAGTTCTATAATTCTATTTATAAAACAGATAAAGCATACATAATATAGATTGTGTATAAAAAGACTCGCAGTCCCAACACATTGTACGTTTATTGACTCGCGGTCGCAGTACAAGCCGGCTAGTATTGAATATAGTTGGCTCGTCTAGGCCTCGGTAGTGCCTGCCGTTTAGGTATTTAATTGTACTTACATGTATTTTCTTGTTACACGATAAAATAACACTGACTTTAGTTACTTACAACACTGACTATTCATCTTAAAATAATAATAACCAGCTGCGCTTTGGCATGGTTACTAGTTACTAGTATACGTGCTCGCGTTGCCTCGCGTTAACAAAGAATGAGGCACGCCGGAACGTCGAGTCGAGGGTAACTTTTCGAAGTATCCACATACGTCTTAAAAAAACGCGATTGCCTAGCAGATAAGCAAAGGTACTACTTTTGGTTAATTATATATCGAAGAATGAAGCGAAGAAATATAATCGTCTCTAACTGCCGCAATCAGAATGTTCAAAATTTTGACATAAGCCCCATTATTTACACATTATTATTTGTCAAACTCTTCATTAACCCATCAAGTCCCGTACAAGCACCGGTGATCGCGACAGCAATAGAATACAATAGCATTTCCTAGAATCCCCGATCGAAGGATTAAATTGAAGGTTGATCATAATTAAATGTCTCTGAGTACGGCGGTGAGTACGGTAGTTAGGACCACTTCATCTTTGGCCTCGCATTAGCATGATCACAGTAGAATCTTTGACAGAAAAAAAAACGGTTGTCTGTAAAGTCGGTTTACTGACGATAGTTGAACGTGACAACGTGCCTCTTTGTCGCTCGTTCCGCGCTCTCGCTTGCACTTCAAGCCTTAAATGGAACGCCTCAGAGCGAGGTAACGTCGCATGAGTCATGTTTTTTCGTGCGTGCAGCCGGCTCCATCGAATTATCAGACGTTGTCACGTCAAACCTATTTCCCCGACTGTACATTTCTGCTTAGCACAATTTTCCCCGACTGTACATTTCTGCTAAACAACTCATTTCCCCGACTGTACATTTCTGCTAAACAACTCACTTCCCCGACTGTACATTTCTGCTTAGCACAATTTTCCCCGATTGTACATTTCTGCTAAACAACTCTTTTCCCCGACTGTACATTTCTGCTAAACAACTCATTTCCCCGACTTTACATTTCTGCTTAGCACAATTTTCCCCGACTGTACATTTCTGCTAAACAACTCATTTCTCCGAATGTACATTTCTGCTAACAACTCATTTCCCCGACTGTACATTTCTGCTTAGCACAATTTTCCCCGACTGTACATTTCTGCTAAACAACTCATTTCCCCGACTGTACATTTCTGCTAAACAACTAATTTCCCTGACTGTACATTTCTGCTTAGCATAATTTTCCCCGACTGTACATTTCTGCTAAACAACTCATTTCCCCGACTATACATTTCTTCTAAACAACTCATTTCCCCGACTGTACATTTCTGCTTAGCACAATTTTCCCCGACTGTACATTTCTGCTAAACAACTCATTTCCCCGACTGTACATTTCTGCTAAGCAACTCATTTCCCCGACTGTACATTTCTGCTTAGCACAATTTTCCCCGACTGTACATTTCTGCTAAACAACTCATTTCCCCGACTGTACATTTCTGCTAAACAACTCATTTCCCCGACTGTACATTTCTGCCTAGCACAACTTTCCCCGACTGTACATTTCTGCCTAGCACAATTTTCCCCGACTGTACATTTCTGCTAAACAACTCATTTCCCCGACTGTACATTTCTGCTAAACAACTCATTTCCCCGACTGTACATTTCTGCTTAGCACAATTTTCCCCGACTGTACATTTCTGCTAAGCACAATTTTCCCCGACTGTACATTTCTGCTAAACAACTCATTTCCCCCGACTGTACATTTCTGCTTAGCACAATTTTCCCCGACTGTACATTTCTGCTAAACAACTCATTTCCCCGACTGTACATTTCTGCTTAGCACAATTTTCCCCGACTGTACATTTCTGCTAAACAACTCAAATGGAACGCCTCAGAGCGAGGTAACGCCGCATATTGCGTCATGTTTTTTCGTGCGCGCAGCCCATATCAAATTATAAGACGTTGTCACGTCAATAACCGATTTCTTTTGTCATTCTTATACTTTTTCCATTCATCTTAGATAGAATAAACCCGTTTTATGTCGGCCATTCAGAGATTTTTTTATTTCCTAATATGCATTGATTAAAAACTAAAAATAACTTTAATTTATTTTATTACAAATTTTCGTGACATTCTGGATTTAGTCACCGGCTACACGGTCAATTTTTCATCAATCTGATCCATCAATCTGATTGTTGGAATATTGACGGTTATAAAAATTTCATATTCAAAATACGACCAATCCATCAATCAGTGGCGTACACGATCAAATTTTCGTCAATCCGGACCAGATTGATGGATCAGATTGATGAAAAATTGACCGTGTAGCCGCTGACATAGATAAAAGATACTGATGATAAACTCGGATGTCAGTGATTGTGAATTTTACACGCAACAAAATAATTATACGCAGAGTTCTGAGCTCCACTTTCGTTCGCTTAATTGTGTAAGTTCGAGTAATTAAAGCCTAATTTGATATTCCAGTAATTTGTACACAATACCTTACAAATCTTACAATATTACGCCTAAATTAATAAAATAGGTGAATAATAAAATCTCTAAGAAGATTTTTTTATTTTTTTACTAAAGCACAAAATAATTTTGTTTAGTCCCGAATGTAAAAAAATTATAGTAGGGTAGTATATTGACATTTAACTAATAAGTTTTCCACCTACCCTCACATTTTCATAGAACACAGTTACCACGTAATCCGCGGCGACTCCGCGCGCGTCATTCGCCGCATTCGCAATTCGAACCACCGTCAGCTGAATACAGTTCTTTTTTTTTGTTGTGTTGTTACTTGTCTTAAATTTTATCGTGTGTGAAATCGCAAGAACAGGAATCCAGAAGGTGCCTTCACAGCTCCAGAGAAAAAAAACGGTTGTCTGTAAAGTCGGTTTACTGACGATAGTTGAACGTGACAACGTGCCTCTTTGTCGCTCGTTCCGCGCTCTCGCTTGCACTTCAAGCCTTAAATGGAACGCCTCAGAGCGAGGTAACGCCGCATGAGTCATGTTTTTTCGTGCGTGCAGCCGGCTCCATCGAATTATAAGACGTTGTCACGTCAAAACTCATTTCCCCGACTGTACATTTCTGCTTAGCACAATTTTCCCCGACTGTACATTTCTGCTAAACAACTCATTTCCCCGACTGTACGGTTTTGCTTAGCACAATTTTCCCAGACTGTACATTTCTGCTAAACAACTCATTTCCCCGACTGTACATTTCTGCTTAGCACAATTTTCCCCGACTGTACATTTCTGCTAAGCAACTCATTTCCCCGACTGTACATTTCTGCTTAGCACAATTTTCCCCGACTGTACATTTCTGCTAAACTACTCATTTCCCCGACTGTACATTTCTGCTTAGCACAATTTTCCCCGACTGTACATTTCTGCTAAACAACTCATTTCCCCGACTGTACATTTCTGCTAAGCAACTCATTTCCCCGACTGTACATTTCTGCTTAGCACAATTTTCCCCGACTGTTCATTTCTGCTAAACGACTCATTTCCCCGACTGTACATTTCTGCTTAGCACAATTTTCCCCGACTGTACATTTCTGCTAAACAACTCATTTCCCCGACTGTACATTTCTGCTAAACAACTGATTTCCGCGACTGTACATTTCTGCTTAGCACAATTTTCCCCGACTGTACATTTCTGCTAAACAACTCAAATGGGACGCCTCAGAGCGAGGTAACGCTGCATAGTGCGTCATGTTTTTTCGTGCGCGCAGCCCATATCGAATTATAAGACGTTGTCACTAGGGATTGCAATCCCGCACCTTATTCAATCCCGCGGGATTGATTTGCGGGATTGGCCAATCCCGCGGGATCCCGCGGGATCCCGCGGGATCCCGCATATTATTTGAATTCATGTTATAAAATTGAATAAATCGCCATGTTTTGCCGAGTACAGTATAGTACAGGTTTATGTTTTATTAAAATCAACTTTATTAATAGAAAATGTCTCTTAAATGATGCCACAAAAATATTTGTTTTAGGCAACAAAATAATGAAATTATATAATCAATCTAGTTGTAGTGACTAATGTACATATATCTAAATTTCTTTTATAAAAACCTTTTTATACTATTTTGTACGACTCTATAATTTATGATTTTATGACTTGTTTACTTTTTCATAGATTTTGTCATTACATTAAAATATTTTAACTTGAACATCGAGTGCGTTATTTTACAAGATTCTCCTTTGCACCTTCAAAACTAAAAGTTAGGCAAGCGAACACCCTCGCAATCCTGCGAGGGCCTTGCTCACTTCATAGTCTTATTAGATCTTAAAATTAAAATGCTTTGAATGCCTCAGCAATCTTAAAGTCAGGGACCTCTCAACATTATGGGGTCTCCGCATTGATTGCGACGACCACCCTCGCGTTTATGCGTGCTTATATGGTGACCTCGAGACGGACCGACTCTTTGAACACCTGCAAGCTGCTTCAGATTTAGTGCAGCAGCAGATCCCATCCGCAGATATCATGATACTTGGTGACTTTAACACCCACCATGCCGACTGGCTCAATTCCAGTAAAACTTTGCTTCTTTGTTTGTTCTTGCGAACGACTTAACACAACTGACCGCACCACTTGGATCATCGGATCATTGCCTTATTAGGAGTTCTGTGCCACTTACGACGGTACTGCGACAGCGTGCTGTTAAATACCGTCGTGTGTGGCACTACAAGTTATCGGACTGGGATGGGATGTGGTCGTTTTTTGCATCCTATTCTTGGGGGCACTTGTGCTTCTCGCCGGATGATCCCGACAACACTGCCAACTCCGTTGCCAATGTGGTGATTCAAGGGGTGAAGCTTTTCATTCCGTCCTCTGTAGTGCCTTGCGGCAGATTTCGTCCCCGGTTTGGTTCATCCTCCAAAAAAGCTTCTTACCGGAAGCAGAAGGCTTACCAATCCTGGGCTAATTCAGTGTCTGCTCGGGATTTAAATACTAGCACATGTTATATAAAATGAAGTACTCAAGAAAGAGATCACTCGGGCAAAGAAACAGCACGTCAATAGAATTGGTGAGATACTCGAGCGCCTCCCTTCGAGAACCCGTGCATTCTGGTCTCTGGCAAAAGCTATTTAAGGGGATTTCTGCAAGCCAACCCTACCATCCCTACACGTCGAAAATGGATTGTTGGCCCATGACGCAAAAGACAAAGCCGATCTTCTGAGTAAGTTCTTTGCGTCAAACTTGACCCGAGATGACGGGGGACAGAAACCGCCGACCATACCGCGATGCACGACCATCATGTCGGATATTTGGTTTCACCAGCGCTCAGTGCAAATAGCCCTCCATTCCCTTGATATCCAAAAGTCGAGTGGGCCTGACGGAATCCCTCCTATAGTGTTAAAAAAATGTGCTCCAGAGTTGGCTCTGATCTTAACGCGTCTTTTTCGGCTCTCCTGTTCTTCTGGTATTGTACCAGCTTCCTGGAAGACAGCCTTGGTGTACCCGATCCCCAAAAAAGGTGACCGCTCAAATCCTTCCCATTACAGACCAATCGCTATAACCAATTTATAATATTATAATGGAATCAATTATCAATAGCCAGCTCCTTCGATACTTGGACGGCCAGGGATTACTGACAAACAGTACGGGTTCCATAAGGGTCGCTCGGCTGGTGATCTATTTGCGTTCCTAACTTATCGTTGGGCTCAGGCGATTGTGTCAAAGGGAAAGGCATTGGCTGTTAGTTTGGACGTTGCGAAGGCCTTTGATCGGGTTTGGCACAAAGCGCTGCTATCAAAGCTTCCATCATAAGGGCTCCCCGAAAAATTATGCAAATGGGTCATGCGGGATCCGCGGATCCGCGTTTTGCAGGTGCGGTTTCCAGCAGACTTATAATTGGCGCGGGATCCCGCGGGATTACGGGATCCCGCTTTGCGGGATTGCAATCCCTAGTTGTCACGTCAAAAAAGGTTAGTGATGTGTGCTTTTTCCTTGGATAACGTCTCTTGTACAACCACTAAAACAAAGTAGGTTTACCTAGCTATTATAATCTTAAAAGGCCAAGAATAGAATATTCAGAAAATAATGAGTCAACTGAAGTAGAAATAACATGATTATAGAAATACTTCTAAAAGTATTCGCAAAAAAATAACAGACAAAAAACACAAAGTATCTATGTGTTTAGAGTTATGTTGCCTCGGAGTTTCTAGGAAAATGATCCTTAATTCGATAGCAAAAAGGTCCAGACGGATGCAAAAATACGGCGAACGGGCACCAATTTTCATAACAAAACATTTTCTTATGTCGTAATAGATGGCGTTAGCTGTTGCCTGTCTCATTAATGCGATAAACTTTTCACAATGGGGCGAGTTCGAATAGGCTTTCTATCGGGTCTTATCGCGAACATTAATATTCATAGCTGCCCCCTCGGCCTGTTAACACGCAGACTTGAGGCCGCAGAAGAAATATTATACTCCTGATTAATTTATAACGTTTTAACGCCGCGCTGTTTAATCCTTCGATCGGGGATTCTTGTAAATGCTATTGTATTCTATTGTTGTCGCGGTCACCGGTGTCCTTACGGGGCTACAGGCTTGATGGGTTAATTCCCAAACTGTGCTTGAAAACATTAATTGTAAGTTAATTTATATTACGGTTTAGGTAGAATTTAAGTACGTTGTTGAATTCCTTGTCTTAGCCTGCGATAGCCACCACCATGCGTCGCAATTTTTCTATTCGTCATCGCTCATCAAATTGATTAAGGTTCTTAAAACCCAAACTTTTTCTAATGTCTTGTTTTTGACTGTAGAACTTCTGTAGAAAATATAATGTGCAATTTAATAAACATCATTTTATATTTCAGTTTGATCGATTACGAACAAAAGAATTTTACTGCCGATAGAAAACATTGCTCACTTTTATGGCTAATTTACTTTTATTTGAACAATGAGGGGTAAAAAAAACTATAAACTCGTGAGATATGTTCTCCCTCGCCATTGACCAACAAAAGGTATCGGAAGGTCGGGGTCGGGTCATAAAAGGCTTAAGAGTTAATTGGGGATCGTGACCGAATTTACAATGTTTTAGTTGTGGTGCGCTTTTGATCTACACGAGCGGCTTCGCTGAGCTCAATTATTGTATGACGACAATGTTGTAACTCATTATTATAATGGGGATTGTCCATTTTTTTTAATTTTGCTCATTACAAAAACATTTCGAGGAATAAGGTCAGTGATCGTTTTTCTGTATATAAACGAAAAAAATACCCATTAGTTACTTATATTTTTGAACAAATATGTTTAACCTTAGTTTGACCTTCAATGGCGTTAAATTAGCAATAAATTCGACCAACATTACGTTTCGAACTTTTGGTAAGCTTCTCGTATCAGCTTTCACATAATGAGAACTTGCATTTGACGAACCAGCCATTATAAATAAGATTGAAAGGAAAAAAAACATATTGCAGAGGTCAATTGGCCGCCGATGATGACGTCAGAGCGAAACTTTAAAAATTTATTGAGAAAAAACTAGCCAATGAATTTCAAAATTATTTAATTTATATTCTTAAAATACCATATTTTAACGAAAAAAAATATAAAAAGTACATGTGATTTTTTTTGGACAATGCCCATTAGTTTACCGACTGTGGCGAAGCCAAAATATCATTTTTTTGGCAGTCTTAGGGTGGGTTGCACCAGAGGCGTGGTTAAAGTTAAAGTTATGATTAAAGTTAAGGTTAAAGTTAAGGCTAACTTAGCTTTAACTTTAACTTTAACCTAAACTTTGACCAAAGAAATTGACAGATGTCTATTGCGTTTATTTTTTTATTAAAGCTACAGGTAATGAGATTGAGAGTATAAAACATTTAATTATCCGTAAAATTCGACAGGAAAAATATAACACTGTGAAACATAGTAAAATTTCACGAAAAAATGTAGATATACAATACATTATATGTATGAGCGGTTATGGTTAAATATGGCGTCCCGACGCCATATTTAACCATAACCGCTCATACATAATATAATGTAACCAAAGATTTGACATTTTGCACTGTAGTTATAGCTATAGTTATAGTTAAAGTTATAGTTAAAGTAAGTTGGTGCAACCCACCCTTAACTGTTAAGTCTATACCTATATAAATGCACATGTAAGTTACTAAGTACTTACTACTGATCCGTTTGTACAATTACCGAGGCCCCGTACTAATTTTATCACAATCGGTTTAGCCGTTAAAAGTGAATTTTAACGTGTAAAGTATGAAAGACAGAAATATATTCTCTCTCATTTACCGAGGCCCCGTACTAATTTTATCACAATCGGTTTAGCCGTTAAAAGTGAATTTTAACGAGTAAGTATGAAAGACAGAAAGATATTCTCTCTCATTTACTATAGCCTATAGTTATTAGTTTATGTAGTATTGGTTTCCGTGAAAGTTCCTCCCTGTCCCTGCAGGTTCATCTACATCGCCATGTTTTTGAAGTGAAAACTTCTTTAGCGGCGTTGAGCACTTTTGTGAGATGGGTAAAAACTGTGAAACTCGCGTCAGATTCTCGTGCTGATCGAAAGTAGAGTAGTATTGTAACATCGAAATCGATTAATCGAACAATCGATTGTTTTTTTTCGATTGTCGATATTTTTTAATCGATTGTAAGGGTTTCGATTAATTAAAAAAATCTATTTGAAAAATGGGTTAAAAATTTAATCGATTGTAAGGGTTTCGATAAATTAAAAAAAACGATTTTTTAAAAATCGATTTTCATAAAAAATGGGTTAAAAATTTAATCAATTGTAAGTAAGGGTTTCGATTAATTAAAAAAATCGATTTTTTAAAAATCGATTTTCATAAAAAATTGCAAAAAAAAATAATGCACAACGTTAATAATCAAGTTTTCACTTCTGCCGGCACTCCCGGAGTGCAACCCGTCTTTTTTTGACGTGATAACGTCTTATAATTCGATATGGGCTGCTCGCCCGAAAAACATGACAGTTCATGCGGCGTTACCTCGCTGACGGCTCTGAGGCGTTCCATTTACACTCTCAAGTCTCTCAACAACCGTAAGGCCCACCTGGACCGCGCTCTTTGTTTCGATTATATTACGTATTTCGATGACTTAGAGAAAACTTTTGTATGAAGAAGTTTGGTTAGTTATGACCTTTGATACATTGACCACACTCTGAATGAAAAATAAATAAACAATCTGTGAGCTATTAGTATTATTTCGGCTATTCAAAATTGTGCTCTATTTCCTACGTGTCAAGGTATGACTTAATATATGAAGAATAAAGTATTCGTTTATTTCTTCTGAACAAGTCACTAATTATAGTTTCGAAAGTTTATAATTGAGAAACTAATATCACATCGGACTAAATACTATATTATGATGGCTTGATAGATAGAAAATTTAACATATATTATAATGTACTTAGTTCACACAAACATAAAATATGGATTATATGTAAGGATATTTCATATTACATTAATTTTACAAAGAGGGTAGGCCGGGCGCCATTTTTTTTGCACATTGACCTGCTAACTTTTTTGCATAGATTTTTCCCGGAACTGAGGGGTTAAAGTTAATACATAATAAACTTCAAGACACGGTCGCGCGTGGCCTACGACAGTCGTAGGCCGTGAGCGACCGTGTCTTGAAGTTAATATGACATATTAACTTATTATATTAACTATTAACTTCAAGACACGGTCACGCACGGCCTACGACTGTCGTAGGCCACGCGCGACCGTGTCTTGAAGTTTATTATGTCGGCTGTACACTCTCGCCGAGACACAGCGAGGCGGCCCGAGTGCGAGAGTGTAAATGGGTGCGCTCGCCTTGTCTCGCCTGTCTCGGACCCTCTCGGTCCGTTGTCGGTATTTTGCGCCCGAGACAAAGGGTCTCGCGAGGAAAACGAGCGCACTACTGTACACTCTCGCGTCTTTCAGTACTAGTCCCGCCGTTGGACAGTGTAGAACAGAAAAATAACAATAATAAACGTCATTATTAGTCATTATCTGTGAGAAATAAAATTAATTAAGATTATAAATCTTTGGATTACAATGATATCTTTCGATGCATGGTGAATGGTGAATGGTCGTTTTCGTCCATCTTCTCTGAGTTCTTAACTGCGATTGAACTAAGCGAGAATGTACATGATCGGACTCGGGCAAGGGGCTCTCGCACGAGACTCTCGCCCGAGAGCTCTCGGCGAAAGTGTACAGCGGGCATTATGTATTAACTTCAAGACACGATCGCGCGCGGCTTAAGCTCCGTTTAGACCAAACGAGCGAATGCTCATTCTAGTAAAGCTCTTTTGATGTAAACTGACAACGAGCATTCTTTCGTTGTTCTAGTGTGTTCGCCACGTGTTCGGCGGTAAATAGGTAGAATGCTCTAAGAATCTCGCTCGTTTGATGTAAACGACGCAAGAGCGCTCGAGCAATTGCCCAGAGCGTTCTTTCGTGTTCGGACGTGCTCGTTCTTCGAGGCGGTCTCTTCAAAGGGATTCTAGTGTTCTTGAAATATTTTACTTTTTGGCGGGTTTTTTAAATTATCGAGTATTCTTCTTTTATTAGATTCGTCACCCACCAACGTCTTTTCCTTCTTTTCTTTTTCATTAATTGCGTTATAACAATAAATACAGCACTTGAAATCACAATATCGCTATTACAGTCAGACAGTGTAGTTGTTACGTAGTTTATATACTCTTTGAGTGTAGTGTGAACCCTACTACCACAGAGTACTATAATACTGGGCTACTACTTATCGTTGAGAAATGAGTTATGAGCATTCGCTCGTTTGGTCTAAACGGAGCTATATGATTCTCATCTATAGAGCAAAAATTCTTATTCTTGATGTTCTTGTTGATTCGATTGGTGTAAACGATCTAAAGTATGTTGTAACGAATTATAGTTTACACTAAACGAATACGAATGAATGTTCTTGTGCTGTTCTTGCTCTATGTTCTTTTGGTGTAAACCCACCTTTACGACAGTCGTAGGCCGCGCGCGTCTGTCGCGGGCCTCGGAAGCGGTGCCATACATTTTCATACGCTGACTATGGTCGCGAGCGATCGACGACAGTCGTAGATCGTGCGCGGCCGCGATCGATCGCGATGCACGGAATTGTACCATGTGGGACTCCCCGGGGCGGACGTAGAATCCGCACCCGGGACTACCCACTAAAACCCCAACGGTGCTCCTGCTCCTGAAGGTGGGACTACGGGAAACGCGTGATACACGACCGCAGCCCCACCACCTCTGCCTCTTTGGGCTCTACTCGTGGAAACACCACATTCCACACCACTCCGCGACGATGCGCTGGAACACCTAGCGCATCGTCGCCTACCCGGGACTCGTTGTCATGGGCGACGGCAGCCCCATGCCGACGCCCCGAGCTCCCCTGCTAAGGCGGGACGTCGTGACCATGTCTGGCCCTTGGTCTCCGCCTCGGCCTTCTCCGAGGATCGTGCGCCTCCGCCTCTCGCCTGCGCTCCGCCTCCTCCTTCGACGACATCACCGATTCAGCGAATGTCTCGACTGCCCTCCAAAAGTGTTGGCTGTCCAGCATCGCACGAACGATGGCCGGCAGCGTGATGTCGGGTCCAATAGTGGCCTGTAGGGCCGCTCTTTGACTGCTCCAAGCGGGACAGACGAGCAACGTGTGCTGCGCCGTGTCCCGGTCGTCATTACAGTGATGGCAAGCAGTGTTTTGCTCGCGTCTGGCCATGTCGCACAGGTACTGACCGAAGCAGCCATGCCCGGTCAGCACCTGACGGAATTGTACCATAAGGCTATGACGTTGTCACGTTCAACTATCGTCAGTAAACCGACTTTACAGACAACCGATTTTTTTTTTACTTTAGAAAAACATACATTTAAAAGTTTAAATGGATGTTTTGCCACGGTGTAAAAGTAACAGAGATAACAAAAGCACGCATCTATAATTAACCAATTAGTTGTTCCGGACATCAAAGGCCCGCTCGTTTTAACCTGTATTAGTTAAAGTTCGGTTTAAATGCATCCGACAGCTGTGCAAATAGTCAATTGTTATCCAATAAAGTTTTTTGTTCCGACATCAAAGCTAGTCCCATTGTTTGAATATTGGCAGCCCACTGTCTGTCGTGTATTACGTGGAAATGGCGATTAGTTTCTATTGCTATTGAAAGAAGGGAATGTTAAAAACGCACAATCCCTCTAATAATACTCTAGAGTTTATCTAGATTCTAGATTCTTGAATATCTACACTTTCAAGAAAGTTTTATATTTGTCTGTCAAAGACTTTCCAGATAGATACTTCAAGAGCCAAGACATTGTATATGTCGCAGTCATCTGGTTCAATCTGCGATTCGATTGAATGACTAGCGCATTCATTGAATGACACCATTCAATTGAATGACTCGGCCGAACGTCGATTGAACGATCGTCCCTCAACGTTCAACTAGTTAGCGATTTGTAGCATAGCGTTTTGAAGATAGCGGACACGAAATCAGTCAGGTAATTGAACGTATTTCATTTTCTTCCTACTGCGGCGCTACTAGTCACTAAAACAAATATGGCGTCAAACAGCTCGCACAGCTGATAGCACTGTGTTGATATTTTATCGATTACATTTGTCATAAAAGTGCTTTATTTGTAATAACTAATAAAATAATATAAAAGCGTGGATTTACCTATAAGTACCCCGTCAACGGCTACTTGAAAAAAAATATAGCATCCCATTTAACGACTTCGCTATATAACTTTAAGTCAAGACGTTAAACGTTACAGTCAACGTCTTGACGAGTTGTCCTTTAGTCATTCAATTGAATGGTGTCATTCAATGAATGCGCTAGTCATTCGATCGAATCGCAGATTAAACCAGATGACTGCGAAATATATTATAAACGTTACACTTAAAATTCTTTGTTTTCATTGGGATAACCTTTGTTCGTGTTAATTTTAAACTTTAAAGTAAATAGGTAAATCGATTAAAATATATTTTATATATAAATGAATTAGGATAAGATTTGGCCTATATCCATACTAATATTATAAATGCGAAAGTGTGTCTCTGTCTGTCCGTCTGTCTGTCTGTCTGTCTGTCTGTCTGTCTGTCTGTCTGTCTGTCTGTCTGTCTGTCTGTCTGTCTGTCTGTCTGTCTGTCTGTCTGTCTGTCTGTCTGTCTGTCTGTCTGTCTGTCTGTCTGTCTGTCTGTCTGTCTGTCTGTCTGTCTGTCTGTCTGTCTGTCTGTCTGTCTGTCTGTCTGTCTGTCTGTCTGTCTGTCTGTCTGTCTGTCTGTCTGTCTGTCTGTCTGTCTGTCTGTCTGTCTGTCTGTCTGTCTGTCTGTCTGTCTGTCTGTCTGTCTGTCTGTCTGTCTGTCTGTCTGTCTGTCTGTCTGTCTGTCTGTCTGTCTGTCTGTCTGTCTGTCTGTCTGTCTGTCTGTCTGTCTGTCTGTCTGTCTGTCTGTCTGTCTGTCTGTCTGTCTGTCTGTCTGTCTGTCTGTCTGTCTGTCTGTCTGTCTGTCTGTCTGTCTGTCTGTCTGTCTGTCTGTCTGTCTGTCTGTCTGTCTGTCTGTCTGTCTGTCTGTCTGTCTGTCTGTCTGTCTGTCTGTCTGTCTGTCTGTCTGTCTGTCTGTCTGTCTGTCTGTCTGTCTGTCTGTCTGTCTGTCTGTCTGTCTGTCTGTCTGTCTGTCTGTCTGTCTGTCTGTCTGTCTGTCTGTCTGTCTGTCTGTCTGTCTGTCTGTCTGTCTGTCTGTCTGTCTGTCTGTCTGTCTGTCTGTCTGTCTGTCTGTCTGTCTGTCTGTCTGTCTGTCTGTCTGTCTGTCTGTCTGTCTGTCTGTCTGTCTGTCTGTCTGTCTGTCTGTCTGTCTGTCTGTCTGTCTGTCTGTCTGTCTGTCTGTCTGTCTGTCTGTCTGTCTGTCTGTCTGTCTGTCTGTCTGTCTGTCTGTCTGTCTGTCTGTCTGTCTGTCTGTCTGTCTGTCTGTCTGTCTGTCTGTCTGTCTGTCTGTCTGTCTGTCTGTCTGTCTGTCTGTCTGTCTGTCTGTCTGTCTGTCTGTCTGTCTGTCTGTCTGTCTGTCTGTCTGTCTGTCTGTCTGTCTGTCTGTCTGTCTGTCTGTCTGTCTGTCTGTCTGTCTGTCTGTCTGTCTGTCTGTCTGTCTGTCTGTCTGTCTGTCTGTCTGTCTGTCTGTCTGTCTGTCTGTCTGTCTGTCTGTCTGTCTGTCTGTCTGTCTGTCTGTCTGTCTGTCTGTCTGTCTGTCTGTCTGTCTGTCTGTCTGTCTGTCTGTCTGTCTGTCTGTCTGTCTGTCTGTCTGTCTGTCTGTCTGTCTGTCTGTCTGTCTGTCTGTCTGTCTGTCTGTCTGTCTGTCTGTCTGTCTGTCTGTCTGTCTGTCTGTCTGTCTGTCTGTCTGTCTGTCTGTCTGTCTGTCTGTCTGTCTGTCTGTCTGTCTGTCTGTCTGTCTGTCTGTCTGTCTGTCTGTCTGTCTGTCTGTCTGTCTGTCTGTCTGTCTGTCTGTCTGTCTGTCTGTCTGTCTGTCTGTCTGTCTGTCTGTCTGTCTGTCTGTCTGTCTGTCTGTCTGTCTGTCTGTCTGTCTGTCTGTCTGTCTGTCTGTCTGTCTGTCTGTCTGTCTGTCTGTCTGTCTGTCTGTCTGTCTGTCTGTCTGTCTGTCTGTCTGTCTGTCTGTCTGTCTGTCTGTCTGTCTGTCTGTCTGTCTGTCTGTCTGTCTGTCTGTCTGTCTGTCTGTCTGTCTGTCTGTCTGTCTGTCTGTCTGTCTGTCTGTCTGTCTGTCTGTCTGTCTGTCTGTCTGTCTGTCTGTCTGTCTGTCTGTCTGTCTGTCCGTCTGTCCGTCTGTTACCTCTTCACGCCCAAACGACTGAACTGATTTTGCTGAAATTTGGCATGGAGATACTTTGAGTCCCTAAAAAGGACATAGGATACTTTTTGTTCCGGAAAAATGTACGGTTCCCGCGCGATAAACGAGTTTTGGTGCAACGGAGTTGCGGGCGTCATCTAGTTTGACAAATAATTAATTAGTATTGATGCAAGAAAAAGTAATGGCAGAGTAGACCTAGTTATGTCTATTGTCGTAATAATGGTGAATGGTCAATATCTCAAATGTCAGAAATCGGATAAAAAAAACTTTAAAAGTAAAACCTTTTATAACTTTTTGCTTCGACATGTTTATCAATTAAAATATGTCTATGATCGATACAATACGAAGTAAATGGAACAAAAGACTAGTATTAAATATTTTAATAAAGATAACAAAGCAAACACACTTTTATTGCATTGAAGAAAACTCATTAATGAAGTGCGAAATACTAGAATTTTCTTTCATCCGATTTTTCCTAATACAATTCCTAAATTTAAATAAATTTCATTTAATTTAAACATCTCGCTAAATCTATTTAACTTTATAATTGTGTTGATTCTCTCCATCCAACTTAGCATAACTGGAAAATTGAATAGTGTCTTGGGAAGTGTCGACGGAAGTTCTTGTATTTTCTGAGTATTTAAATATAGAAGCAATATAACTTTGAGTTAGTTGACTGTAACTTACTAGAATTTAAAAGAATTATTCACTTCATTGCAATAAAAATTCTTGGAAGAAGGAAAAGTAACGCCATCTACGTCAACGGCAATACAATGGCTCCAAACAATCCCAAAGTATTTTTATTGTAATACATTTTTAGCCTCGGCATAATATCTATTATATAATTAATACGTCTGTTTCTTAAGAAAAAAAAACAAGACCTGTTCATTCCTCTGGCTAGTCCAGAGGAATGAACAGGTTTTGTTTTTAGGGTTTTTACTTAGTCTTGTTGTCAATACGTCAGGGACTAACCATGTGCGAGTTTCCTCAAGATGTTTTCCTAAGGGTCATTTCAGACCGCAACGCGATTGGCAAGACGTCTCACGCTCAAGAAAACTGTCAATTCAGTAAAAATTTAGAAAAGCATCTACGCGTCGCGTTGCGGTCTGAATTGACCCTTAACTGTACATCTGTCTATACTTGAGATCTGAAAATGTCTTATTGATACACGCCTCCACCCGGCATTGAACCAGCACCCTATCGTGTGCGAAACAAAGGTCTACCCACTAAGCCACCGATGCTCTTAAGGCAGTAAATAATAACCATAAAAGTACAATAATTTAACTTACAAAATCTTTGTAAGTTATATTGTTCTGAACCCCAATATTACAGATAGGGTCAGGCATTATAATTCTAGAAATAGTCGTAATAAAACTTATTTGAACGTGTAAACTCAAACATTCCTTAAAATAGAGCGATAGGTACCCATGTAACTTATTTCAGTTGTTCCATACTTTTCGGTCACGGCCTGAGGCTAACTGCTAGGCTAACGCCAACTTTGACACAAACAAAACTTTTCTATTCAGCCTAAATTTCACCTCAAACGATTTACAGCTTTACGTACAAATTTTACGATTTGTTTTTCTTTGTATTGTATTTCAAGGGATCTTTTCCATTTTCAGGTACGTTGTTGGTGACTTGGTTTGTTCTTTGACAAGAAGTTGCATGATGCTGATTGCTGGGCACTGCTTTACGTGTAATTTTCTGTTTCTTGCAAATGTAAATTTTCAGCTCTAGATGTTTTCAATGCGCCAGAAAAAAAAACAAGCAAATCATTCTCTGTGTGAATATTTTTAGCGGTTGAAATATAGCCTGGCGGGTTTAAAATTTAAACAACCTATTTAGTGATAAGTTGATTACCGTCTAAATTAGGTAAATATTAAACTAGCAAATAGTTATCTTAATAATACAATATTTAATACCTAATATTATAAATTTTAAAGATAGGAGCCTAGTGAGCACATTTTAGCGCAGATGGCTAAAATAAAGAGGTGAAATAAATGACTAGTGAATTTGGGAATTCGCCAAGTCTGGCTTATCGCAGGGTGCAAGATGTCATTTTGTCATTATTGCCACTTACGGTGTTGAGCTTGCATATTTAAAGTCACTTTAGAAAAATTTAATATACTTAAATTTAATTGTACGATGGCGTTGTAAAGGATTATTTAATATTATGCGATTGAATACTGAATTAATTAGGTAATTACTATTTGCATACTATTTTATTATTTTAACTAAGTATTCTAATATTTTATTTAATACAACATCATATTATATAAAATCTGTTATATTTTGTGTAAGGAACAATTATGACTATATTATATTCACAATATTATTACACTATACTATTTTATCATATATTATTTTATCAATATTCACTTTACAAAATACTATTTTAATGTATTATGATATGTATGCTTATGTTATGTTATCACTTGCTGAACAAGATCTAGGTAATAAAAACTTAAACTACAGCAATGAATAGCAAAGATAACAAATTATTTACGGTAGGGCTCTTTAATGCGGGTTCATTGGGAACCAGACACGACGAGTTTACTGCCATGATGGAACGCTTATCAGTGGATGTAATGGCTATTAACGAAACCTGGCTCAGGCAGGGTGAAGATGGTAAAGCTCCTAAAGTACCAGGGTACAAACTTCGCCATATGCCACGTCCCAGTAACATCCGAGGTGGTCGTGGAGGCGGAGTTGGGTTCTATGTTAGGCAAGGTGTTAGCTAGCGCAAGGTGATACCTATAGCCGAGACGCAATCTGTTGAGCAAATCTGGCTCGATCTAAAACTGAATGGATTAAAAATAGCCGTGGGAACTGCATACAGGCCTCCCTGGATGGATGTAAATCTATTCATTGATGCTCTGACTCAGACATGGTGCTCACTTGCATCACATGATTATATTATCTTAGTGGGTGATTTTAATATAAATATACTTCAGCAGTTAGATAATAAGACAAAACTACTCTCACAGTTTTTTGAATCATTGCAAATTAAGCAAATCGTTACCTCTCCCACACATTTTACAGAGCATTCTGAAACCCTCATAGATGTTATATGCACTAATGCAGTTGCACGCTCAGTGTTGGTAAACCACATTCCTGATCTAGGGAACCATGCTGTAGTGACGGCACAGTTCAATTTCAAGAAGCCCAAATACACTCCATTCCAATGTTCTTTCAGACCACTTAACGATATTATGTTAGAATTATTTAATCACGACTTGGACCAAATTAACTGGGGACAACTGGAGAGCATTACCGACGTAAATGAAATGGTCTTAGCATTTAACAGACTTATACTGCTCCTCTTCGACCTGCATGCGCCCGTTAAAAATGTTTACATTAAAAAACAATCTCCTCCCTGGCTGACAGATACCGTGAAGCAAATTATGAAACTACGTGATGAAAGTTTCTCCAAATGGAAGGCTACTTGGAACCTAACCTATAAGAAATTATATAAAGACCTTAAGTCTATTGTTATATCTGCTATTCACTCAGAAAAACGTGCCTATTTTAATATAAATATAAATTGTAATATTAATAAGCCTAAAACCCTTTGGAACAATATGAAAAAACAACTTAACTTCTGTAAAAATAAAGAACCGTGTCTCCCTGATTTTTGTAATGACCCCAATGAAATAAATAAACATTTTGTAAACATCCCTGATCAATCATGCAGGCCATTAAACTCCAACTCATTATATACATATTTTGAATCCCACACAATTGGTCCATCTAGATTTAATTTCTCACCGGTATCAGAAAACGAAATTATGACTATCATTAAAAGTCTTAAATCGAACGCTGTCGGGGTTGATAATATCTCTTTACAAATGTTAAATCTTACACTGCCTAACACCCTAGAAACTATTACTAACATTGTAAATAAATCCCTACTAACCTCTACATTCCCCTCAGTCTGGAAGACAGCTCTGATCAAGCCTATTCCTAAAAACCCTAATCCTTCCTCCCTCCAAGACCTCCGCCCTATTAGCATTCTTCCCTGCCTCTCTAAAATAGTCGAAAAAGTGGTGCACAAACAAATAATGAACTACCTTGAAGTTAATAAAATTTTGCCTAAGTACCAGTCTGGATTTAGGAGAAAACATAGCACTGCTACTGCTCTATTACACGTCTTAGACAACATTCTATCTGCTCAAGATAATGGAAAGGGTACTATTTTGGTCTTATTAGACTATTCGAGGGCATTTGAGACAATTAATATTCCCCTTCTTATTAGCAAGCTTAAATATTATGGTTTTGAACCTTCTGTAATACAGTGGTTTTCTAGCTACCTGAAACATAGATTACAGAAGGTGGAAATCATAAATCGTAATGGCAGTAAGTCTTACTCTTCGGATGCTAGTGTGGATCAAGGCGTTCCTCAAGGATCAATCCTCGGCCCTCTACTGTACATCCTATTTAGTGCGGATATTTGTCAACATATAATTCACAGCAGGTATCACATGTACGCTGATGACACCCAGGTCTACCTAAGTTTTTGCCCTAAAGATATTGATGAGGCTGTTTCTAAAATAAATGAAGACCTTCTACGAATAGCTGAGTGGTCCATCTCTTGCGGTCTAGTTTTGAATGCCAGCAAAACAAAATACATCGTACTGGGCTCCAGAAAACAAGTTGCTGATATCATTGAGAAAAAACCAAAGATCATGATATCAGGACAAGAGATTGAGCAAGTAAATATAGCGCGTAACTTAGGAGTTCTTTTTGATTCTAACTTAAAGTTTGAACAACACATGCTTGAGGTAGTAAGAAGCTGTTTTTATCGTCTAAAAACTCTTTACAATTATCGCGCCTACCTGAGCGAGGACATTAGAATCAGGCTCTGTGAGACGCTCATACTCTCGAAATTGAACTACGCCGACACAGTTATTGGTCATGCTATACTTGCCAGAACAGAGAGGCTTGTGCAGAGGGTCCAGAATGCCTGTATGCGTTTTTGTTTTACAATCCCCCCACGAACACATGTCACACCATTTATTAACAAGGCCAACCTACTTAAGATGAAGGAACGTAGAAAGCTTCACTTTGCTGCTCTTCTGTTTGATATAATCCTCACACAATGTCCATCCTACTTATATGAGAAGCTGGCCTGGGCAAGTGATATCAACAATCGTACTCGTGCCTCCCAATACCGGATCCTGACACCAGTTCATAAGACTGTAGCTTTTCGTGGATCATTCAGGTACGCTGCTTCCCGATGTTGGAACAACCTTCCACCTCCTCTCAGGATGCTGAAAACAAAAAAAAACATTTAGCAAACATTATAAAACACACTTGCTTCAATTACAACATCTTTTTGCGTAATATTACCTTTCGATGGATGCACCTCCGGCGGTGGTGTAAGGTTGGTCCATGGTCGGAATGCGGGACAGCCTCGAGCAATCTTAGCCCATTTGTTCCAGGATCTCTGTACTCTATAGGTTTATAGTTATACGCCTGTTCTCACTCCACAGGTTTAATTTTTTATTGTTATAAGATTAAGCGGTAACATCATACTATATTAGGTTATGCCACGTATGAAGCCACGTCACAGTTTTATTTTCACAGAAGGTATGCATAAAAATTAAAATCTTGTTTTTATAATCATTGTTCGAGACGTCAAACCTGTGCGTCAAACGTCATATTGACAGCTTTTTCTTTTTTTTTTCTCCCAAGGTTATAAGACCATAGTATACCTTTATTTTCTTTATTAATTTATTTAGTATTTAAGTTTTTTTAATTTATTAATTTAGTATGCTCTTAGTTCCTAATTGTATTGTCTAAACTATATTATTGTGAGGTCACACATTGGTCCCAGCAGAAAATCAGTGCAGCAACTTGCTTTTGCTGCTTATGCTGAGCTGGGGTCCATTTTTGTGCGATCACACAACAAAATGTAAATTAAGTATTGTACTGTGTCCTTGTTCTTTCGTCCTTTGTAAATATTGTGTTGTGTGACGTGCAAAATAAACTTTTCTTATTCTTATTCTTATTCTTAATTACCTAATTTAGCTCAATTGACACCCAGTTGGAATGATGGATGAAAGAGGAATGCGCTGCATTGGCATAGGCTGGTTCTTCTTCAGAGGTACCTAAATAGGTCAGGATTTAGGGAAATAGATGACGAGTTTGCTGGTAGTTCCCTTCGAAGTTACCCAATGACCATCTTAGATCTAATTCCCTGTTTTTGGCGTGATATTAGCTCTACGATCAACTAAGGGAGTACCCAATCTTAAATCTTGAATCTCGGATATTTCTTACGCGCTGGACAGCATGAGAAAGGAATGAAGATCAAAAGTACAAGAATTGGGCCCTAAGTACTTAACATCGATAATCCGTGGCGTTATTCAATTAAGATTACACTGAAGCATCTCTTTGTTTGACAAGTGCGACAACAAACAGAACTGATTGAGTTCAGATTAGTGATAAGGATTAAGCACACTTCCAGAATTGATAAGATTTACTCAATCAACGGATCTTTTGTATGTGAGGGTGTTAGTATAGGTAAGGCATCTTTTGTCCTGTACTACTTTCGAAAATTTAAGTCACGGAATGAAATAATAAAAAGTCATATTTAATAGGTATGAATATTTTTTTTGTTGGTAAGTAAAGGACCATTCAAAAATAGAAATATCGGTGAAAAAATGACTGATAGCTTAACAACTCTCCAAGATATCACAATTCAAAACTCACATAAAATAGACCTTCCTAAAACCCTCCATACAAAATGTCAGCTAATTGTGACGTCACGCATAGCTAGTTTGTACGCATCGTGGGAAGATTGTATTCGATAGCTATGTTAAATATTATTGCGTTAATTTATTAAAATTGTTATAAATTGCAAAACTTATCAAATGGTTACATACAAAAATTATTAAGTAATTTTATAAATGACCACCTGACTATCCAACTTTGAAGGCTCATATGTCATAACAAAAAAAAAATACATAAGTTATGAAGCTGAAATTTTGGGAATACTTATTTTTTATCGCTACGTCTTTATTTTATTAAAAAAATTATTTAATCTTTGACCTTGTCGTCATCCCTATTGTCAATGAGTACCTACTAAGGTAGGTAAGTGGTACAGGTAGATGGCGGACCTAATATGTATAATTTGATCGGGATATGTCTAGTTAATCCTTCGTTCACGGATTCTTGGAAATCTATTGTTATTCTATTGTTGTCGCGGTCACCGGTGTCCTTATGGGGCTTCTTAGTCGACACCAGACCAAATTACGCAGGTCCGCTATCTGCATTTAACAGATTCTCTGATAGTAAGTATATTAAAAATAACAAACTATGGCTGAATTCAAGCTTACAATCAATTTATTTGTAAATTTTTAGTACGGTCTACTTATAGATATCATGTCGTAAGTCAAAGCTATATTCAATTATATTTTTTGTATTCAGTGAACTATCCATAGGCTTTGTCCACGTCTGTATCATTTTCGCTATCCAGATCTCCGATCACATCAGGATCAGCGGGGCTAAAATGGTCGCATAGCAATTCCTCTCAATCAATTCACAAAATGAATTGTCAGAACTGTCAAAGTCACGAATGTCAAATTAGTACGAATTTAGACCAATTGAATTGGTCAAACTCACGAATGTCAAATTAGTACGAATTTAGACCAATTGAATTGGTCTAAATTTGACATTCGTGAGTTTGACCATTTTGTGAATTGATTGAGAGGAATTGCTATGCGGCCATTTTAGCCCCGCAGATCTCCGTCGCGTAGCATCGAAGCGTATCATGATCGCTAGTGTGGACGCAAAATGATCGCGATCATTTTGCGTCCACACTAGCGATCATGATACGCTTCGATGCCACGCGACGGAGATCTGATCGCAAAAATGATACAGATGTGGACAAAGCCTTATAAATTATAATGAACATTCTCATAATTAGAAACACTAGTTGAACAAAACGTCTGAATTTGAATTTAAAATTTCAGTCGACTGCGGTCCGCGCTGTGGCATTTGTTTTAATTTTTAATATAGAAATATCTTCCTTGTTAAAACCAACTGCTTTATTAACCCGGCTTCATGGGGGCAGAAAAGTGTTACACGGACGTTGGAGTGGGTCTCACATACCCGTGTGTTAGATATCAAAATTAGTCCAATTTTTTAATAATAATCAATTTATTTTATATGTTTATATTTAGTTCATTACGTATTTATATGAAATAATGAAACACAAATCTATCTATACATATAATAAAATCGTAGAGGTAAAATTTTTGTACATTGAAAATAAACTTGAAAAAACGAATCAGGGGCATGTTAGAAGTGTAATAGAACACATCTTAACTGTTTTGAAATTTTTGTTTCTCTGTCTGTTTGTCTGTTTATCTGTTTGTCTGTTTGTACAGGCTAATCTCTGAATCCGCTGGACCGATTTCAATGAAATTTGGCATGGTGATACCTTAAATCTCTGGTCAACATCTTAGATACTTTTTTTAACCGACTTCCAAAAAAGGAGGAGTTAATGTTAGCTTTGCTGTTTGTGGTCCGATTGTCAAAATTATATTTTTATTATGTTTACAAAAACGGTGACTTGATAATGATTCTCTCAGGATCCTCGAGGTATCAACGGAATTCCTTAACAAAAACATTACAATTTACAGTAGTTTTCCCTTTTTTTAGGTAAAATTAACATAATATTCTAGCAAAAACTAAGATTTGCGCCAAGGCATATCCCAAGGTATAGGGCTTCCGAAGGTTCCGTTGCTGAACGGAACTCCTGACTCCTTATAGATATAAATTATGTAGGGGTTTTGGCGTTGTTTAAAGACTGGAAGCACATGCCACTATGTCAATAATTAATTCAATTATATTAATCATCATGATCAACACCATCCATAACCACAATAATATGATTCTTTGACTGTTTTTTTATTACTTCAGAATCAACAAAACTTGGTTGACTGTACGGTACCTACCCTAAAATGGAACCTTAACCAGCAGATGTTTTATTACTTTTTAAAGTTTTTCGGCGGAGGGTTTTTTAAATTTCTTAATTTAATTTAATTTCATGCTTTTTAAACTTGTGTTGGTTTTAGTGCAGAATAATTCCTATCAACAGAAACATATTCTTAGGATTACCATCTATCGATGTCCTTTTCGATGAGGCCGTTAAAATGAGCCCAAGCATGAAACCTCCACTTTGGGTTCATACGGAGTTTGGCTCGTGGCTCCTATAGAATCCAGGTGATGCCGCAGCAGCAGCATGCAAATATTTTCTGTTTATGTCTTGCTAATTGTCGCAATTAAAATGAGCCCAAACACAGACCTCTGCTCTAAGTTGGTGAGGAGTTAGGTATCCTATTGATTACCAGGTGATGCTGCAGAGCCAGGTCAACTTTCGATTATTGTGTATATATTCATAAATGTCACGAACTAGAATGCTAAATAGGTATAAAGCCCACAAAACGACTGCAAGTTACTAATCAGCCCTTCACGAACCAGATGAACCGCGATTTTCCAGCACTGAGCAGGTTGATGATGATGAACTATAGCTTATAATATTCTCGATTATGTCAGCTTTCAAATAAAAAACTAGATCAAAATTGGTCCACCCGTTTGGATGCTACGATGCCACAGACAGGCACACAGACAGACATAATAGATAAGATAACACCCCTCTTTTTTGTCGGGGGTAATATAGTTGTTGATGGGTATTCAATTTTCTAAATCTCGATTATTATCATTCAAACATACATCCGCGCGGACGAAGTTGCGGGCAACAGCTAGTATATTATATAATTTTTAACCATATTTAATAGACCTTTAAAAAAAGAACGACAAAAACCAACAAAATATTTCTCCTCTACTTAAATGTTACTCTATTACTAATTAACAGTCTTAATGTTTTAATGGCACTTGTTTAAAGCATACTAAAATATTTTTATAAAAAAGTTACAAATAATCACTTGTAATCATTATCTTTGGTACAATCAGCACAGAAAGTACAACATGTTCAAAGCAAATGTGTTTGTTGCAACTTTCGCAAGCTTAATTCTTTTTACGGTCTTTTTTGGCTGGACAGTCTTAATGGCATCTTTTGCGAATATTCGGCTTCTTTGCCGGAGGTTCCCCTGAAGATTCACCAACATTTTTTTCCATTTTTTTTTGTAATTCGCGTGATAGCACTGATACATTTTGTTGCAGTTTGAGGTGTTCCACAACAAGACCGAGGCCTAGATTTTTTTTTTCGTTTTGTTTTTGAATTGTAATTAATTGCGTTGTCGTTCTGCCTCTTCTCGATCCATTTTGAGATTAAAGTACTTCAAGTACCTACAAAAAAACACAAAAAAGTAAGTAAGTAGGTAAGTACCTACAAAAAATAAAATACATTTAACTATAAATCATCTAATTTTATTGTAAAACACAAAAAAAATACAAAAATGAAATGTTAAAAACACTGATAATTACTAAAATAATGTCTGCGTAAAATGTCTCGAAATTGTTACACTGACTGCGGGGATGGGTCTCACATACCTGATGCAACTTTGGGCCCCTGTTACTCCCGCTGCGGCTACCGCACGACAAACGCGTTACCTGTGACGCATAGACCAACTCAACAGCTCCAGCTATTGAGAACTTTGGCAACGCCGCACGCATGGTAACTGAATTACAAGTGAAATAAAAAGTGACGGGTCTCACAGACCCAACCCCCATGACGCCGGGTTAAGTTTACAATACTGTAGCTCAAACCAAAAAACACATTCTGTATATTGTGATTTATGTATACATATAACTAGCCAAACTTTACTTATGTACGTAGTAATTTTTGGGTGGTTTTTTATTCTTGTCTGAATCAACTGAATTCATGCAATCTACGCTATTGCATTGAAGTAGCTTGGTTTTAGGAATACGAATCTGCATGTTTCATTTAAAATGGATTCAGTTTAATATAACAAATAATTATTATTACTTATGCTCCTAGTTCTTCTTATATCTCTGTGCACTAAATTAAAAAAAGATTTGCACAATGTTTGGACTTTGAGAAATTTGGTTAGTAAATCATGATAGTAAATCTATACATATAATAAATCTGTAGAAATGTCAATTCTGTACATTAAAGATATTCAAAAAATAATAAGAGGAGGGTGTCACAATATCGCTATAGAAGCCGAAAAGTTAGTTAGTTTTTTTGTCTGTCTGTCTGTCTGTCTGTTTGTTTGTTCCAGCATCACACGAAAATTACTGATCCGATTTGAATGCGGTTTTCGCAGATATATTTGCCTCCTTCCAACTCAACATCTGGTGTATAAAAATTACCCCCCCCCACCCCACCCCTCTAAGGGGACCAAAGAGGGGGTCAGATTTTGTATCAAACTTTTTTCTTTAATGGACTTACTTTATATTATTAACTGTTTTTCCAACTTAACATCTGGTGTATAAAATTTTTCCCCCTACCCCTCTTAGGGGACAAAAGAGGGGGTAAGATTTTGTGTCAACTGATGAAGTAGAAATACTTTAAATGGCAAAACAACGTTTGCCGGGACAGCTAGTAATTATTAATTACATATAACTGTTACTACAACAAATAATTTGTCGGTATTACTTTCTACATAATACGGGCAAATATTTCGTCTCTAATTCTTATTAAAATGAAAATGTCTTATCAACACGAAATAGCCTCGTCTTCCACTCATTAAGGAGTTACATACTCCACCTTTTTAATTACTTCAACCCGAGTATAAGAATGTATGAAAAATTAAAATAAACTTTAAAATAACTAAGTTGGAATCCAGCTTAAAGAAGCAAAGCCTCGGAAACTAAGTGCTGGCTTAAACGCTTTCAAAGCTAGCGCTATTTGTAAAAACAGCTTAAGAATTCTGTTGATTAAAATAAGTTATTAGAACAAGTTTAAGGGGGTCGCAGCTTAATTGGTACGGCAACATTTTCATCCGACAAAAAGTGGATACATCTCTGTATTTGAACAATACAGAATGATCATCGTTTTTAACCATCTTTATTAATTTCTGAAGCTATTGCTGCTTTGGGTGCTTTCAAATATTGTATGCACACATATTTTAACATATAAATTCTAATATTACTCATACCGCTTACTGAATACCTAAGTACATTCAGTAGCGTTTTGGAAATTGACCCAACACTTAACTCTAAGTCAATTCACATGCCCAAAAATTTATTTTGCACTTCTATTGCATACGGCATATCTGTTAAAACAAGCTAGCGAAATTATCAAATTTTGATGTTTTCGGTGACTATACTTAGGGCCTGTTCAACACTTCCTGATAAGGTGCCGGATAGGCTATCCACAAGTTATTTGACAGATACTCCATACTCTATCTGTCAAGTTAAGTTGTGAATAGCCTATCCGGCACTTATCAGGAAGTGGTGAAACAGGCCCTTAATCAAAAAGTCATATTTTATCCCCACATTAAGGCCCTATAGACCCAATTTTACATGACTTTGAATCAATAATAAACAAACAAATAGTGACTTTTAAAAGCCAAAAAAAATACACATTGTTGTTTACTTAATGTACTTTGACAATTTGTGGTTCGAAACATAATATTGAAAACTTCACTCGATCAAAAATAACTCCGAAGAGGAGGCTAAATTCGAATATTTTGTGATATTTTTCTTATTTTTCATGAAGCTTATGATAGTTTTACTTTCAAAAATCATATCTACGAAAAGCTCATAACTTAAAGAAGAATAATTTGTGGTTACATTTTGCATTTTGGTTTAATTATCAAAGAAAAAAGGTTTTTTTCTCCTATTTCGCCCTATCAAGTACGCGGCGAGCGTCGTAACCGCCACTGTACAAGGCGCGCTGATATGAATGTTATTTTAATGTCCTTTACGTCGATATTCGTACTGACAGACATCGACCTGCTAATTTTCGGGTCTATAGGGCCTTAAGCTTTAATGTCAAATTATTCCAAGTTTCTTTGTACCCGCGACTCGAAAGCAGAGATAACTACTTAACATTCAAAACTTCAAATGTGGGCTTTATCGTACATACATTCGTTTTATATTATCATTTCTTTGAACTTTGTCCATATAATATTCATGTATTTAGCGCTTATATAATTTAGTAATTCTAGTTATTACGGCCGCACCCAGAGATATAAATTAATGATTTTAAGTATACCTAATTAAACTGAATGAAGAGTTGGACAGAAAGTCTCAATTTAATGCTAAAGTCATCGATAGATTAAGGATTTGCGGATTCAGCTCGTTTCACTAGTTTTTCTACTGCAGCGTTTTCCCAAACGCTATAGCAGAAAACGCACACGGCTGAATTCGCCATAAGGTATATTATGTAGTTTAAAAAAAACTAGGCCTTCTGCATCCGTTGTGGATGATTAATTATATAGTGTTTTCAGAGCGAAGTAACCACTCCTCAAATAGGTACTGTAGTGCCTGGGACAAGATTTAACTGTTCGTACTTCGTATGGTTGCCCAAGTACATACGGCATTCTCGCTACATAGTCGGCCTAGTCCAGAGGAAAGAACTGGTCAATACGCCTGGGACCAACTACGTCCGGGTTTCCTCACGATGTTTTCCTTCACCGTACGAGCGTCCATATTATGTATTATAAAATAAATAAATAAAAATAAAAAAGCCTTTTATTTCTTGCCAAGTTACAGTTACAATTTGCTCGATCAAATTACAATATTCTAAATTCTAATTATTAAATTTTTAAGCAATAATGTAAGTACATAATTTTTCAAGATATTAAGCATAAATTAATTGAATAAAAATTATACATTTAAGCCATGAAGCAATTTACATCATTTTGTTGTTCAAAATAGCAAATTATTACCTAAATAAAAATTAAACATGTCATAACTCACAGCAGTAATAGTACAGTAAATGAAGGCAAAAATCAGGTGCAACCTCCGATTTCGTTGAACCTCCATCGATTTGGATGAAATTTTGGGATTAAGTACGTTAAGCCCTCTACTTTAAAAGTGACATAAGCTCGTATCGCGCTTTTTTTATTTTAGGGGTGAAATCCACCCCTTTTGTTGAAAATAGAAAAAATGCAGATTTAACCATTCTGGCTTAACTAATTGTGTTTAATTTGATAAAATAAATGTTTTTAATGTTTTATTGATGATTTATGATTAAATTATAATTAATTTTTCAATCCTTTTAGCAACCATCCCTTTAATCGTGAAAAAAACATTTTTTGTATTTTTTGCTTTAAATCGTATATTTACATTACATAAAGAGTTTGTTTAATATTTATGATATAATTTTTGGATAAGACTGAAATATAAACCCCTAAAAATACACCTTTATTGCGGAATAACGGTAAAAATTGGGTTCAAAAACTTAATAGGTTTCAGTTTTTGAACCCAATTTTTCAGTTTATTTACTTAGTATTAATTTCTTATTAAGTTTTTTTTGCGAACATTTTTCACCCCTGTAAACTACCCAATATCTGAATTTTAAGCTTTAAGTTTTTATTTTAACTTTTTTATCCGCTTTAATGAGTTCGAATATTTTTCCTAGTTAGGATAAATTTTATAATATATTTCAAACATTGATAATATTATTTAGTGCAAAATATTCAAACAACGATTTCAAACTACTCTCTGTGCAAAAAATTGTCAGAAAGGCTGAATCTGCTAGGCTGAAATATTTCATAGACGCACATCATTATAAAAAGCCCCTCTCTTATCTAATAGACATTTACCGTTTCATTTACCTTCTGAATATTGAAAGACTTGAAAAAATTAATGTATATTTAGTATGGATTAGATGACGCCTACAATAGCGCTGGAACCGTACATTTTTTCGGGATAAAAAGTATCCTATTTCCATATCCATTCCCGAGACTCAAAGTATTTTCATACTGAATTTCAGCAAAATCGGTTGAATCGTTTGGGTGTTAAGAGGTAATAGGTAGACAAAAACACTTTAGCATTTATAATATTAGTATAGATGTACATATTGACAGGGTTTCCTACAATATTTGCATCCCAAATCTCTGCTTCGAAATTGTTTTCAAAAAAAATGTTCGTTAATATCACAATAGCACTGTTAATTTTTAAGTTATCGGGTTTATTTATGTACCATTTTAAAGGTAATTAAAAGAGCTTTAAGATCAACTTGAAAAATACTTTTTAAAGCTCTTAGTTTAAAAAAAAAATAGGGTTAAAAGGTCCTGGTTTCATGGTTCTCGCTGTAAAAGTTAGGCTTTAAGCGTCTTTATCTTCGTTATTTTTCACCCTATAAAAATCAAAAGAAATCAAAAGATTTCTTAAAAAATGGACACAAATTTCGTGTTTTATAATTTTTACGAATGTTCAATATTTTTGAAGTTATGTTCAAAACAAAATGATCTTTACAAAAATTTGAATAATTTCGCTTTTACTAAATCATTATTTTTTTCAGAACTAAGCATTCTAAACCAAGAAAAATTTCTGAGGTCATTACTTATGCTAAAATAAAGAAAAGTCTTTGGGGATAACCATAAATTTGAATTATTGTAGAAATGGTCAATGTTTTATTTTTCGATTTTTCAAAAAAAAATTGTAAGGGTCATCTTATTTTTGTCATAAATTGTTCAATTTTGATGCTATTAACTTTTTAAAATGCTTATTAGAAAGGTACTTTTAAGCACTTTAAAAGGCCTTAAAGAAATACATGTCATAAATGCATCTGTTTATCGTTATTTAAGTTTAAATGATTAGACTTAGGTACTCGCCGAAAGAAAATATGTATACAATCACCTATAGCTCACTTTAAATTGATAAAGGAAGGTATTTCGGAGTAGCAATTAGTTTGGTCTTGTAAGTTTGGTCTTGTAATAGGTTATTTAATTCTTCCTGTAGATAATTGCGGAATGTAGAGGTTTGTTCGTCAGACTTAAATTGGTTTTTAATATTTCTATTGTAGCTTGTTCGGCTTTTGTGAGGTTGCTTGATTTTTACTTTGGTTCTGATTGGTCTATGGTCGGAAGGGTATTCAATATTTAACACCTCAATATTCTCTATATTCTGGGGAAAGGTGGACAGTAGGTACATAATCTAATTCGTTTTTGGTTTTACCGTCGGGTGATCTCCACGTCCATCTGTTTTTGGGTTTTTTGTCAAAGAATGTGTTAATGATTGAGAGCTTGTTTTCGAATGCAAACTCTACCATTCTTTCTCCAGCAGAATTATTGGTGCCGTAGCCAAATTTCTTCACTATCATGTGTTCCTCCGGTTTAGGGAAGCCAATTTTGGCATTAAAGTCGCCCATTACTATAATATTGTAGTAGTTTGCCATTGTTAGTGCTTTATCAAGTGTCTTATAAAAATTTTCTCTTTCGTGTTCTATTGTACATCCTGTTGGGGAATATGCTTGAACAATGGCGAGTTTAAAATTGTTTATGTTCAGTGTTAATAGAGCAATAGAGCATATTATGTATTGGAGATCAGAAAATGTCTCATTGGTACACGCCACCCGGGATCGAACCTGCACCCTCTACGATTGCGAACCAATGGTCTTCCTATTAGGCCACGGACTCGGTATTTTAATTACCGCAAAAAACAGAAATTCTGATAAAACGTGAAACCGCAAAAAAGAATCGGAATCAAACCGGCGGTAAGTGAAGTGAGCTAATCCGATCACGGTGATGGCTGAAGCATGAAGTCCAGGCACTAACTGCCTGTGGGTGTCTATAATCACGTTAGGCCTAGCCGTGTGTACCGTGACATTATTTAATTACGTAACTTTGAGCGCTCCCTAACTATATTCAGCGGCATACTCACCGAGAATTACTTTACTATTGTGTATTACATACCTAAAGGCTACGTGTATATTTACATGCCCTATATTTTATAGCCTAAGCCCTAAGTGTATAAATAGACTAACTTGGAATTCGTGCGATTAGCTCCATAAAATTTAGAACCATTACACATAACAGCTAATCATTTTCTTGGCATAAAATATAGTTGCTCTGATTCGCACCTGATTCCTGAAGCACCTTCTTCAAGTTAGTCAGGAGTCAGCTGTAAGCTCCTAAATAAATTCAAAGCTCAAAAGCTCCACGTCTCTATTCCTGTGCGGGATAATTCTATTACGTTCTACATTTTTGTTTCAAAATTCATAAACAAAATATAAGGGGTTAAAACAATGTATACCTTTGTGCTTGGAACCTTTGTTTGATTTAGAATGGCGCTGCCAAATTGTTTTCGGGCAATTTGTTTTGATAAATTGCGAGTATATTTTTTATAATGAAGAGCTTTGTGTTTTTTTGTCATCTCTGAGATTACAATCGTTAAAAACGTATCCGAGTATTGTAATATTATACAGGAATATTATGTGTAACGTAAGTACGTTACATTACATTACATTTTGAGCAGAGGTTCCCAAAGTTATTTTATGTACCGCCCACTTTAATAAGAACAAATTACATTTTAGCGCCCCCATTATTTCAATTTAAAATGCATCCTGATTCCTGAGTCCTGACATGATGAAATCAATCATCCCCAAGCCTCTACACAACGCCCCATTTTTTTCTGGGTCCCACACCCCCCTTTAGACCTTCAGCGCCCACAAGGGGGCGTCATCGCCCACTTTGGGAAAGGCTGATTTTGAGCCATCGTTGATTTCTCATTTCTCAAAAGTGTTTTACATTAAAATCATATAATATTATATTGTATTGAAAATGCACGTGTGTATCGGGTTTTAATTTATCAATAAGATGTATTACGCAATCACCATTTATAGTAATATAGTAGGTATGTATTCTTGTTCTACACAGTTTACGAAAATGCTTGTCTAAAATAAGTTACAAAAATAAACAAAAAAAAATTGTAATGTTTCAATCTGTTTTGTGTTGTTTCAGTATTTAGGTAATGTTTCTCTTTTAATTTTGTTTTGTGTTAAAATATAGCGGTCATGCGAGACGAATGCTACACAGGATGTGTTATTTCTCAGCGAGCCGCAAACCATTTGTATCGAGAAAGGATCTGACCCAAGTTTTAATCCAATTTTGCTTACAATGGAAGTCAACAATAACAGAAAAAGGTCCCGATTTTAGCGAACAATTTCTCGGTGAAATAAAATAAGTCCCAATATGGTTAGTTACACTGTTTATTTAAAGAATTTTCAGAATTTTGTGAGTGACTTTATTGAGTTACGGTTACCCTTTGTGACATTGATTCGAACTTTTATGAAATCGCTTCAATGAACTTCGGAACGTTGAACTATTACTTGCCGTAGACCGAAGTTGCTGGCTAACTAAACTTTATTATATTTCAATTTTCTTTAATAAGGTCCTTTTTATTGAAGTAATTACTTCTTTCAAGATAATAATAAGTATTATTTCTAAAGTATTTGAAATACTTATACTTACTTACTTCTATAAAAACATTTTACAATATAACATGTATTTATTTTTATAATTGAAAAATTAAACACAAGAAAGCGAAGGTTTTTAGATGAATCAATGCTATATCAGCTATATGTATATTATATTAGGATTTAGGATGAATCAGTAGCATGGAATCACAGCAATCACCGTTTTGTAATTTAATCTCGAAGGCGAGGAATATGATTAGGTTGGATTATATACATATTACATATACTTACTGCATACGTACATAATTTATTATATTTAATATTGAGTCTCTTCATAATAATGTTTATGAAAAAAACTGACACGCAGAGTCGCCAGAAACGAAAAAAGTGTAAAAAGTAATTAGGTAGTTGCAAAGTATTTAGTATAAGTGTATAGGAGAAGTGTGACCCCCCACTTTGTTTATCAAGCTTTATTTAAAAAATACAGGAGTCAGAAACCTAAAAAATATATTATGGTACTTCTCATTTATTTGTTTAAACATGTCTTATTAGGGAATAAATAAAACTCGTACAGGATTATCTAAAAAAATATTTATTCTTGACTAATCACATTTGGTATCTTGAGATCAAGTGATGGTAATGTGGCCCCCTGGGAGGGTCACATTAAATGTATTGCAGAAGTGAAACTTAACGGCAAAAATCACAAATGTAATAGCCACCTTCAGAACCTATACAGGCTACATAAGCCCATAAGTCACAACTTTGACACTGTACCCATGGCTTTCCAGCTCTGTCATTGGAACAAATTGTGTCGCAGAACATACATGGCACGTCCGCGTTTTCAGGAACCATATTTGTATACGAGTCGTCATAATCTGTATTTACGGCGTCTTCGTCACTTTCAGAGCTACTGCTGGATATTGTAGTGTCTCTCTGTCGTCAAACGGCATTCCTACCAGCGCCTTTTCCATAGTGGTTATGTCTTCTACGTCATGAAACTCTCTTACATGTAATGTGACCCTCGGTGCCACATTACGACCAATGTGAGGGGGCCAAATTACAAGTATTGATAACATTTAAACAAACGTTCCAAAAATATTTATTAAATGTCTAATTTTATATTTACCTTTTAAATTCCGTAGGAGAAGAGTTTGATGTATCCGTTGTTCGAACCCAAAAGCCAAATCTTTCTATTTTTTAACAACTATCGAAACAAAATCACACACACTTAAGTTTCGCCGGTCGCAAGTTTGAACTCGATCAAATGACAATCGAACGTGACAGCCTCTGTTGGATTTGTACGGCACTAAATTAGCAGCATGCCGCGTGCATCCCGTTGCACCAAAATTATATTAGATAGCGTTGTTAAAACATTAAAATATTGAAGGGGGCCAATATATATGCAGGGGCCACATTACCACCTTTTCCCAATATACTTACTGTAAGTATATTTGTATTATGTATACTTACCTAAATAAATGTGTTCCATGTACTTATTGGATTTAAATTATAAAAAGAATTTTCATCATACATGAATAATACCTATTGAGTATATTATGATATTATTACGTTTTTTTTAATATTTAACGAAATTCCAATGGGGATTGTCAATTTTTTTTAATTTTGCTCATTACAAAAACATTTCGAGGAATAAGGTCAGTGATCGTTTTTCTGTATATAAACGAAAAAAATACCCATTAGTTACTTATATTTTGAACATCTTATATTGTTTATCCTTAGTTTGACCTTCAATGGCGTTAAATTAGCAATAAATTCGACCAACATTACGTTTCGGACTTTAGCTTCTCGTATCAGCTTTCACATAATGAGAACTTGCATTTGACGAACCAGCCATTATAAATAAGATTGAACGGAAATTTAAAACATACTGCAGAGGTCAATAATTGGCCGCCGATGATGACGTCAGAGTGAAACTTTAAAAAATTATTGAGAAAAAACTAGGCAATGAATTTCAAAATTATTTAATTTATATTCTTAAAATACCCTATTTTAACGAAAAAAAATATAAAAAGTACATGTGATTTTTTTTTGGACAATGCCCATTAGTATTTTAGAGTAGGTTCAGAAGGAGGCATCAGGTAGATGTAAAAGAGTGGAGGATCAATTTGAACATAACATGAGCAAAACAAGGTATTAGATAAATTATTCTATACCTACTATAGTTCCAGACATCACGCAACTATCCCGTAAATCCTTTGTTAGCAGATTAAAGTAAGTTTACTCCGGGGAAGCGGGTTAGCTCGTAGGTACAAAAGAAAACTGCTTCCAACTTTTGATGAAAAACTTGTAAAGAGTAGTGTAATTAAAAATTCTTTTGAATTAAACTTTACTTTCCCGGAAGATTTATGGCGATGTAATGGAAGAGAATATAAAGGGCTCGGTGTAGCTCCTGAAGAAACCGTCTTACAATTTGTACGAACTCTCAGAACGTGGAGGTGTTCTCGCAAAATTTATTTTATTCGAATCCCTCATTTCGAGATTAAAGTGGGCGGTATGATGAATGTTATCAATACATTTTATCCGCTATTTTAGTCTTTCGGTCTTAAAACTCGATTAATCTTCCAGGCCTTTGATACTAAAGTCAAAAGGTGACAAGAAAAATTGTGGGTAGAATTTTTTCGACGTCCATAATTCAGTAAGTGGCAGCGACTACGGCGGGCGACGAATGCTCTACAAATCTTTTCTGTCATTCAACCGTTCATCTATCTTTCTACTCGCTGAAAAAAGTAGTTTCAATTTAAAGGTTCTTGATAAAGTGATTCCATTGTATCGGTCAAAGTTTTTAATGTGATTTAGATAATATAATTAAAAGATAATGAATTTGAACAATGTCCTTTCCTAGGACTTAAAGTTAAAGCAAATTCTATCAAAAACAGCTCAACTATTTGGGTGTTATGGGCTTACGCATAAACACTCCCCTATATTTTATATTATAACATACCTAGTTGATATAAATCTTCGAATATTATCAGTAAAATTTTCTAGACAATTCTACGAGGGACGTGGGAAAATTAATGTTTTAATTAAGCGCCCCGAGTGGAGTGTAAATACGACAGATTTGATAATGTTTTCCCAAACTCCTCCATGTTACGGTGTTTCGTTAGCATGGAGATTGTTTGACAAAAGGCACAATTTGCATAGGCCCTAACAAGCCGCATGTATTTTTGACGGACCTTAAACTTCTGATTAGAGGTTTCCACCGATGAACACCAAACTTTTAGAATAATCAGCACAAAAATAAGTTCCTGGATTTTTTCAAACGCACCAGATAGGATTGTGGATGTATTTACACGTCTATCGTCAGTTATTCGATGTTCAAGAAGTAGAGTTTAAAAACTACTTTGAATTTAATAAAACAATTATTTAAAAAGTTACCGAAGTAATTATATATTTTATTATACTTATTCCTTAGTAAATTATTGACGTGATAACGTCTTATAAATCGATATGGGCTGCGCGCCCGAAAAACATGACAGTTCATGCGGCGTTACCTCGCTGACAGCTCTGAGGCGTTCCATTTACACTCTCAAGTCTCTCAACAACCGTAAGGCCCACCTGGGCCGCGCTCTTTGTTTCGATTATATTACGTATTTCGATGACTTAGAGAATACTTTTGTATGAAGAAGTTTGGTTAGTTATGACCTTTGATACATTGACCACACTCTTTCAATTTCGGCTATTCAAAATTGTGCTCTATTTCCTACGTGTCAAGGTATGACTTAATATATGAAGAATAAAGTATTCGTTTATTTCTTCTGAACAAGTCACTAATTATAGTTTCGAAAGTTTATAATATCACATCGGACTAAATACTATATTATGATGGCTTGATAGATAGAAAATTTAACATATATTATAATGTAGTTCACACAAACATAAAATATGGATTATATGTAAGGATATTTCATATTACATTAATTTTACAAAGAGGGTAGGCCGGGCGCCATTTTTTTGCACATTGACCTGCCAACTTTTTTGCATAGATTTTTCCCGGAACTGAGGGGTAAAGCTATGACGTTGTCATGTTCAACTATCGTCAGTAAACCGACTTTACAGACAACCGATTTATATATATATATATATATATATATATATATATATATATCCTCCTGACACCTGGCGTCCTTTATAAAGTGCTAAATAAACCGTACTCTAAAGGCCGAGTATTTCTTCCATCTTAGCTCGACAACGGACGACCGACCTTTATGTAGCATCAATTCTCGAGCGTTTGTTTTTTCCCGCTAAAAAAGTATTCGACACGCGAATGCTTCCAACCAATGAAATTTAACCAATGGCAATAGTTTGTCATTGGAGTTCGACAGAGATCGCATGATGAGTGCCCTTCATTTGCGCGAAACTTGCTCAGGAGTTTACAACAACGTCAGCGCGCGGCCGACGCAGTAAGTAAATTTACTTTTTTTTTTGTTTTAGTCACTTGTTATATTGTAGATATTTTATAGACTTGTAGATTAATAAATATTCTTACAAAAATACATAATTTTGTCAAGAAATAAAGCATAATTAAGTAAATAAACTATCGTAAATAAATTAATCCTTTAGAAAGGCACTTCGTACGCAATACGTACGTTATATTATATTGTTATATGTATTTATATATAATAATTATTACTTTATGAATGTTTACTGAATTAATAAATAACTCGTGTTTGAAGACTCAAGTGAGGATGAAGATTTAATTGAGAGACACGCTTCATAAACGAATCCCTATCTTCAGCAGACGAAGGCTCGAAGGACAGTTTCAACAGCGCTGATGCGCGCGTGAAAATTCACCAAGAGGTAGGGGTAGTGCTGGTAGTCCAGGCAGGGATATTGGTCGTCGAGGTCGGGGCCGACGACGTGCTGGGTGTCGGGTCCTTACACGTGGTGGCACTCGCAGTCGAGGGCTGGCTCGGCCACAAGACGCTCCTTTGTGGTAGTCTCGTGACTATTTATTAATATCTTGATAGAAATAAATAAATATGTTTATGTTTGGTACCTAATTTGTGACATTACTTAAGATTATATTAAAAAATAAAATTATTTGTATTACTTAAACACCTAACCTACTTATGCCATAATGACCTGAAGTCCTTTACAAAGAACAAAAAATACCTAAACTTTAATGTGCTTGATGTATTAATCAAATAATACCAAAAAACATTTGTTTTAGTGAAATCCCCAAAAACCCCCTGGTCTATGTTTTATTTAACTTGCAAAGTCTCGGACTTTGCACCAAAAACAGTTTAATGCTTTATAAAGGACATTCGGCCGTAGTGGCAAATGATTTCAATTATAGCTCGGGTCTCAGGAGGTTAAATATATATTGTTATTATGTAGTAGATAGCTCTACAGAGTGTTACTAAGTAGAGCATTATCTGCGAGTTACAACCAGTGGAACATCGAGTTAAGCCGAAATATATAACTAACTCCGAGCACACAAACTAATGAAATTAGAATCCAACTTAACTAAAAGCTTGTGACCAATTCCACTTTACGGAATACAGACTACAGTTTAAAATTGTTAATTCTAAGGGATTTATGTTTTAAACAAGTTTTAATTTCAATTTTTAATCCATGAAGGGCTTAGCGCCGAGTTTACCTTTGTACGCTGTAGAAAAATATTTACGTAAAATTTGGTACAAACAACATTAATTTGTTCACACTAGTATCTTATCTACATGACTCTATATTTTGTGTTTTGTCAAAGATAAGGACTTTTATAAACAGATCAAGAAAAAATTAGCGCGCGGCGCGCCATCTACTGGCCTATCTAAAATTCTAAAATTACCCAAAATAACCTTTCAGAAGACTCATCTATACATATAATAAAACTGTAGAAATGACGATTCTGTACATTAAAGATATTCAAAAAATAATAAGCGGAGGGTGTCACTACATCGCTATACAATCCAAAAATGTGGTCAGTTTTTTTGTCTGTCTGTCTGTCTGTCTGTATGTTTGTTCCACTATCACACGAAAACTACTGATCGGATTTGAATGCGGTTTTCGCAGATATATTTGTCTTCTTCCAACTTAACATCTGGTGTATAAACATTTTTCCCCCCACCCCTCTAAAGGGACAAAAGAGGGGGTCAGATTTTGTATAAGACTTTTGCTTTAACACGAAAACTACTGATCCCATTTGAATGCGGTTTTCGCAGATATATTTGTCTTCTTCCAACTTAACATCTGGTGTATAAAAAAAAATCCGCCACCCCTCTAAAGAGATGAAAGAGGGGGTCACATTTTGTATAAGACTTTTGCTTTAACACGAAAACTACTGATCCGATTTGCATACGGTTTTCGCAGATATATTTGCCTTCTTCCAACTCAACATCTGGTGTATAAAAATCACCCCCCCCACCAAAGAGAGGGTCAGATTTTGTATTAAGTAAACTTTTTTCTTTAATGGACTTACTTTATATTATTAACTGTTTTTCCAACTTAACATCTGGTGCTACATAACATTTTTCCCCCCACCCCTCTTAGGGGACAAAAAAGGGGGTAAGATTTTGTATGCTGATGAAGTAGAAATGCTTTAAATGGCAAAACAACGTTTGCCGGGACAGCTAGTGATATCTATATTTTGTGTACAATTAATAAAAATTGCAAAAAGGGGTCGAATGTTCTACAGCAGTGGTGTGAGGAAACTAGCGTTCCTACCGTTCATTAGACTTTCGTCTGTAAAGGACATCGTTCGCAATCTGTAAAGACTGGAGACTGGAGAGCTCAACGAGTGTTCGCTTAGGCCACCCTCAAACATAATGCCACTCAGAGCGGCGGGACTCAAAGCCAGAGTAGACAGAATTATAGAGTATGCCGACTTAAGTGCCCCGCAAACGATCAAACATCAAACACGTCAAACACGTCAAACACCATATAAACTACGTGTTTGACGTGTTTGACGCGTTCGAAGAAAATTTGGATTTACTACGTGTTTTGACGTGTTTGACGGTTTGATGTTTGATCGTTTGCGGGAGACTTTAGAACTGATGTTAAAATTTTTAAATTTGACGTGTTATGACGAAAATCGTCGCTAGGGTTGTTGACTTGTTACCAACGAATTTAAAACTATGACATATTCGCTGGACGTGTTCCTCTTTGGTCGTATTATTGTTTGTGTTTTGGCACATGCGATTAAAATTGTCATAATCCAATTTTGAAATCTTTATTTTAAATATTTAAAAATAAATTATATCAACCAGCGCGAGGCACATTCCGTTCATAATCCTAGTGAAACCCGACGAATTTGACAGATATTGAAACCTGTCCGTTTCTTTGCAGTCGAACTACTGTTAGTTATGTCTATTGTGTCAAAGCAGTGCCCGCTACGACTGCCCACCTGTGTAGAAACGGACCCACTCGGAGTAGTACGGCCCAAACTCGGTATATATGTGCGGCTATTACCACAACCCGTTGTGAGCCATTTTTTCGCTCACTGAGCGTTTTCGGTCTTTGAGCGTAACATATATATAATACAATATATACGTCATATTACACATAATATTTTGATTTATTATTTAGTTTATGCATATTATATGTTTGACAAGTCCATTATTATAATATAGACTACTCTAAGTGAAATCTTTTTTTTTTTTTTTGATGTCGCAGGGGAAACCCATCATGGGTGCCCCGGGTTGGGTACCCCGGGGGTATGTGAGACTCCTACTCACTAAAACGACCTGCGGTTCGCCTTCAGCCGTATAAGGAGGGATATCCCGGATCTAACAAACACGGGACTCCCTCCACGACCGGCCAAAAGTAAGGGAACGCTTAGGCAAACTAAAGCGTTCCCCTCGGCGCCGGGGCTGGCTAAGCCGGGGAGGTTCCCATCCTCTCCCGGAGCCCCGTTAGACGAGGGCTAGGAGGTTCGCGTAGCGACGCCTCCGCACTCCCGTCCTACGCCGGCGGAGCGGCAGAGAGGTGGGATCGTTCTCTCTGTCCCGCTCCGTGGCCTCTTTCTGCGATATAACAAATTCGCAGAAAGAGACCGCCGCCTGCCAGGCCTCGTCGCTCTCGAGCATGCAGCGCACCATGCTCGGGAGCGAGAGGTCCCCGCCCAGCACTGCCACCAGATCGTGGCGCTGCACGGCCCAACGAACTCTAAGTGAAATCTGGCTTAACCCAATTTATATAACAGTGATAAATAAGGGCTCTAAAAGCATAAATCATTGGGAATGTTGAGTCTTTCAATTTGCCGGCTAATGCCCCTGTTTCTGACTTGTGAAACTCAAAATCCCGAACAAAAATACTTCATTCCGCGGCAGTCAAACGAGATTCGCGCCTTTGTAAATTACGGCCGGGCGAGCATCCATCTCTCGTCACGCCGGCCCCCGGGGACGACGTGTAAGGGAGATGCTACACGATGCGGTGCGGCGGCGATACGGCGCCTGACCGGTGCCGCTCCGGTGTCCTACATCAGGGTTTCTCAAACTTTCGACTCCACGAACCCCTGGTAAAATTTCCGGGTGACAGCGAACCCCCTTTTTTTTTTTTAAAGAAGGCAGGTCGCGCGAACCTCTTACTAAGTAATGAAATCAAAATAAGGTTTTTATTTGAATAAAAGTTAACACACAAAATGGCAAAAGAGTACCACGCGTGCTTGTCAGTTATCAAGACACCATTACGTGAACCCCTAGGGTTCGCGTACCCCACTTTTTGAGAAACCCTGTCCTACATAAATAACATAATATAAAAACGGATGGTATGGCACACGGCGCGTCCGGTGCCGCTCCGGCGCTGCACCGCACGCGCACCGGAATCGAGATGAGGCGGGGACGCGGGGAGCTCGAGTCCGTCGCTGCTACAGTACCGCAAAAACGTAGCGGTGCCGCACAGCGGTGAGACGGACATCGGAGCGATGCCGCACCGCATCGTGTGGCATCACCGTTAGGATTTAGAATTCAGAATTGTCAAACAGCATTTAGAACGAATTTCGTGTACTGTTTACTGCTACTGTTTAAAGTTTAGGTAAGCGTTTTCCTTGGGAATTAGACATAAAATTGGGGGAACGACAGTGTTTATTCTATCCATTCCAATATTATAAAGGCGAAAGTGTGTCTTGTGTGTGTTGGGCGTGAAGAGGTCTGAACTCTTAACCACCTACAGACGCGTGTCTGTCTGTTACCTCTTCACGCCCAAACGGCTGAACCGATTTCGCTGAAATTTAATATAAAGATATGTAATTTAAGTCCAGAGGACACAGAATACTTTTTCTCCCGGAAAAAATGTACGGTTTCCGGCGTTTCCGCGCGAGAAACGAATTTTGGCGCAACGGAGTTACCTGCGAATTTTGTAGAGCACGAGCTCTTTTTCTGTACTTATCAAAACACAGTGAATATACAAAAACGTGAATAAAATAGCCAATTTCGTTACAAAACGGCAATAACATAAGGGGTACGCATTCAAAAGGGACTATTACAGGGGAAGCCGAGTCGGTCGGCGATAAATTGCCAATCACCAGGTAAGCACGCGGATCTTCGTTTTGTGTGTCACTCGGTCGCACAAAGGATTCCGCAACAAAGTGGGACCGGAGACAAAGGCATGTCTTGTCATCCTATTTTAAAATGTCCGTGAATTCCGCCAATTTGAATGCATTCCGTTTACGATTTTCGCATCGTAGACAAGTAGCTTGAAGCTTGTTTCAACAGAACTGCTACCTATAGGTATGTCGATTGTTCCAAGTTTCTACTCGTACTGATCTATCGTCTACCAAGTTAAGTAATATGACAGGTTTAAATGGAAATTTTAAATTTATTTGTATTAATTAGGTATACTTAGCACATAAGTCCCTTATACACCCCCCTATAATATACCTAGGACCAAGAATAATATTTCTGTACCTAAAATGCGTGTTTTATTTTCTATAGGTATTTCTGTTAGTAGTACGTAATTAGCAAATCGTTAAAAAAAGTAATAAGCAGTTAAGAAATTTTAAGTTAATAAACAATGGAAAAAAAAATCAATCGAATTTTTTAACGTTCACAAAATATTTAGCTGTATTATATTTCTTTATTAAATAATAACAAAATTTAAATACAATTTATAAGTATAGGAGAAGGTGGTAATGTGGCCCCCCACTTTGTTTATCAAGCATTATTTAAAAAATATAGGAGTCAGAAACCTAAAAAATACATTATGGGACTTCTTATTCATTTGTTTGAACATGTCTTATTAGGGAATAAATAAAACTCGTGCAGGATAATCGAAAGTTTCAATTATTCTTAATCAATCACATTTGGTATTTTAAGATGAAGTGATGGTAATGTGGCCCTCTAGGGATATCACAATAAATGTATTGCACAAGTAAAACTTAACGGCAAAAATCACAAATGTAATATTAGTCACCTTTGGAGCCTTCACAGGCTACATAGCCCGTTAGTCAAAAATTTGATACTGTACCAATGGCTCTCCAGCTCTGCCATTGGAACAACATTACGACCAATGTGAGGGGGCCAAATTACAATCATTGCTAATATTTAAACAAACGTACCAAAAATATTTATTAAATGTATAATTTTATATTTACCTTTTAAATTCCGTAGGAGAACAGTTTGATGTATCCGATGTTTGAACACAAAAGCCAAATATTTCTGTTTCCAAGCCTACTATCGAAATAAAATCACACACTAAGTTTCGCCGGTCGCAAGTTTAAGGCCGTCCCCCGAGCAAACGACCTCGGCCATACATTTGCCGCGTTGCCGAGATCGCACCAAAACCCTATTTTTTTACTTATCTTGGTTCCAAATTGTCCTAAAAAAAAATAAAACGGGGAATATTTAGTTTATGATATTGTCGATCTATTGGCGTGTGTTTCAAATAAAAGTAATTTGTAAATCCTAAGGAGATGCTGAATGTATGCTTGAATTTTAATAAATTGGTTTTACTTTGGAAGCTGATATCATGAGTATAATAAAATTAAATTAAGAAATTAAAAAAAAAAAAACCCGCCAAAATACTTTAAAAAGTAATAAAATAATATTTACTGACTAAGTTTAAATAATTCCTAAGTGTAAAGTAATATTTTAGTCCATAATTATTATTGTTGTCACGGTGTGTCGGGGGACCGCCAAAACAGCGACTTTTGCTTTTGTATCGCCAAGTCGCTGTGAAGTGTGAACTGACCTTATATTGTGAAATCAAACATACATTAGCGGTCCCCCGACACACCTTGACAACAATAGTTATGGACTAAAATATTACTTTATACTTAGGAATTATTTAAACTTAAAGTCAGTAAACATTTTATTACTTTTTAAAGTATTTTGGCGGGGGTTTTTTTTAATTTCTTAATTTAATTTTATTTCATACTTTTTAAACTTTTGCTGGTTATAGTGCTGAATAATATGCATAATGCAAAAAATACCGTCTATGAATTTCCTCTTGGATGAGCCCGTCAATATGAGCCCAAACATGAAACCTCCACTTTGGGTTCATACGGAGCTCGGGTCCTATAGAATCCATTATCCAGGTGATGCTGCAGCAGCAGCATGCGAATATTTACTGTTTATCTACGTCTTACTGACCGTCGCAATTAAAATGAGCCCAAACACGAAACCTCTGCTCTAAGTTGGTGAGGAGTTGGGTATCCTATTGTTTACTATGTGATGCTGCAGCACTAGGTCAACTTTCCATTTATGTTTATGTTATTCATAAATATCACGAACCAGAATGCAAAACATAAAATTCATCAAACGACTGCAAGTTGCTAACGGCCTTTCACGAACCAGATAAACCGCGATTTTCCAGCACTGAGCACTGAGCAGGCTGATGATGATGAACTATAGCTAAGAACACTCTCGATCATGTCAGCTTTTATACAAAAAAAAAACTAGATCAAAATCGGTCCACCCGTTTGGATACTACGATGCCACGGACAGATACGAGTACATACACAGACAGACAAACAGTCAGACAGACAGACAGACAGATAGACAGACAGACAGACAGACACGTCAAACTTATAACACCCCTCTTTTTTGTCGGGGGTTAATAAACAAAAATAGAAAATTTAAAACGAGGAAAGGAATGTTGATATGCTGAAGATTATTGCTGTATTTTTATACCTACGCTTTTTATTAGCTTCACCTGTATGTTTGTTTGTAACCGACTTCTTTGGGCGCGATTTAGACCCACTTTAAACGGCCAGATTTCGTTCAAACTTTGTAGATTTATCGAGGACCGATGACAATACACTAATTTGACATAATTATTCCATAATGATTTCTTAAGTTTTCGCGAGTATCACTCATGATATTATAAGTTTAAACACTTACGGATTTTGTCGCGGAGCACTTTTATTAATCCCGACGTTTCGGCTACTTTACAGCGGCCGTGGTCACGGGCGGACTGAGGTGACAGGTGTCCAATTTCTTGAAGTTATCCAACTACCCGACGACTCATCAATATTTGTTTGCGTTCCGACCTACGCAGAACGAACTCACAGTGTCTTGAAGCCGAGGTATCATAGATTTGTGCTTTAGTTTGTTTATCACTGGATCCCAACTAGATGGCAGCACCCAACCGCGAAGATGGTTCGGTGGAGTCGTCGGGTAGTTGGATAACTTCAAGAAATTGGACACCTGTCACCTCAGTTCGCCCGTGACCACGGCCGCTGTAAAGTAGCCGAAACGTCGGGATTAATAAAAGTGCTCCGCGACAAAATCCGTAAGTGTTTAAACTTATAATATCATAATTATTCAATTTTTCAATTTGTATGTTTGTATGTTAATTGTTTGTAACCGACTTCTTTGGGCGCGATTTTGACCCACTTTAAACGGCCAGATTTCGTTCAAACTTTGTAGATTTATCGAGGACCGATGACAATACACTAATTTGATATAATTATTCCATTTTTCAATTTGAATGTTTGTATGTTTGTTTGTAACCGACTTCTTTGGGCGCGATTTAGACCTACTTTAAACGGCCAAATTTCGTTCAAACTTTGTAGATTTATCGGGGACCGATGACAATTACACTAATTTGATAAAATAAAGCATTTTTCAATTTGTTAGTTTGGTTTTCTATAAAAAGCGTGTTTTTAGTTTTTTTAACTATCATTTATTATTATAACTTTGTAGCTTTCAAATTATGAGTTTATAAGGCGGCGATTGTAATACGGTAAATCGTATGACAATCGAACTTGACAGCCTCTGTTGGATTTGTACGGTGCTAAATTAGTAGCTGCATGCCGCGAGCATCCCGTTCCGCCAAAATTATACTGCGTTGTTAAAACATTAAAATATTGAGGGGGGCCAATATACACATGTGCAGGGGCCATATTACCACCTTTTCCCTGTACTTAATAAAAAAATGAAATATATATTTAGGGGGGGCTCCCCCCCCTCTCAGAACCCTTCGTGCGCGAGTCCGACTCGTACTTGGCCGATTTTTTATGTTATAGTCATAATAATACAAAAAACTCATTTTTCCTATTTTTGCTCTATAATAATAGTACCGAGTACGGAACCCTTTTTGCGCGAGGCGAACTTTCACTTGGCCGATTTATTTTTTAATGAGTTGAGTTTACTCTGAATAAATGTAGAGCAGAACGTTTTTGCCAATGAACGGTTGTGGTCAGCTGCATTCGAAAACCGGACAATGCAGCTTAATTAATAATATTAATTTTATGAGCCATTTAATTATGATAATTTCATAACGGACCCCAGGCCTGGTGGTAAAATATACGATGAAAACATTAAAATATTTGGTTCTTTTAATAATAATATTTTAAAATGAAAAATATTATGTTAAGACGTATGTTTGGTTGTAAAATTTAAAAGTTATGCCAGAGATAATATTTTATTATAGAGGCTAATGAGCTCTATTGGTGGTTAAAGGGATAGAGCTGGTTCTAACTTAATTTGGAGAATAATAATTAGCAAAAAATTATCAGAAAACATATATACTTTGTTGAATGAAATATAGCTTCAATTTATATCATACGTGTAAAATATTAAATTCAATAGATTTTGACAAAAAAATATAAAAGAGAGTCAAATATTCTACAGCAGTGGGGTTAGGAAATAATAGTTACTCCCTGACTTGCATTAAGAACATTAATTTGTCAACCATTTGTCCATGATAATGACCATTAGACGGAGCTCAAGTGTTCAACCATAGCCGACCCAGGAAACTACAGGATCACGAGCACGGGACTTAACGCGGTGCCCGCTACGACCGCCTACCTGCGTAGAAACGGACCCTCGTCTGAGCCGCACAAACGACTCTATATATAATCAGCACGCAAAAAAACTTCGATAGCGCGATTCAGGGTTTGGTAGAGTTTGTAATGATATAGAAGTATTCTGGGTCGGTGAAAATCACAAGTTTGTTTGTGAGTGTGATACAATCAACTTATATTAAAAACAAATTTTAGGTACAGTAGTGGGTACAGTAAAATTCGAGTCTAGTTCTCCATTTCGATCATTAAATTGTAATAATATATGTTTATTAAAGATGCGAGAAATAAAATAATATAAGAGCTAATTTTTACCAAAATATGACTTTTGTCAATACATAAGAGGAAAAGTAGCTCTACCAACAAAACTCGGCGAATGTAGAGCACGATGTCTGCGCGTACGCAGCCGTGACGTCACGATAAGATATGCGGCCCGCGAATCGCGATACACGACCTTGAACTACTATCTCCAAGGCTACTCATAATAATATAATTAACCGTTTGTGAATTAACACGTTTAAAAGCAAACTCTACTTGGTGCTTGGTTTTATAAAATATTTTATACAATCAAGTAGAGTTTGCTTTTAAACATAGACTTAAACAATGTTGTTAAGTCTGCAACCCAGTATTTATCAAAAGATTGGCGGTGAAAACAGTAGCTACTAAATATAAAAAATAAATCGTTAACGCTCTTCGTTATTTTTTATTGTTAATGTTAATCGCTTAAATCATGCCTTAAATAATATTTTAAAATATAGTATAAAGCGAACCCTTGCTCTACATATGCAATAATATACGTACATATTAACTAGACTCAAAGTAAAATAAATTACTAGTTTAAAGTTACAGCGTTAATAACGTTATAATAATATTTTTTCCATATTCTATTAATTATTTAAAGGAGAATAAGATTGCTGCAGTCGTAAAAAAACTTATTTTAACAATGTTTCGGCGACGCAAAAGAGAGTCGTATCTTCTACAACAGTGGGTGTGAGGAAATTTAATTCCTACTTTGCCATTTGGACTTTCGTCCGTATCAACTTCATTTTGACTGTCAGTTACGACTTGTTCACCTCGAGCGTTCGCGTTTGGCCACCCCTAAAACCAGTGCGGAACACGACTCAGAGCGGCGGGGATCAGAGCAGTCCCCCGCCACGGCTGCCTGCCTGTGTAGAAACGGACTCTCCGCTACCGAGGTCCCGACGACTCTATATATACTCACCGTGCGAAAAAACTTCGATAGCGCGATTCAGCCGCAGGACCGGTTAGTATGGCCACGGCCATGACCAACTGATATCAAGTGTGACTCTATATTAATTCCCTTTTTAAAATTTCATTCACAAATATGTAATTTAAAGAATACCTTAATTGACAATAATTATTTAATATTTAATGACAATGCACGCCGGTGACTCTCTTCATATACTCCATAGGAACTCCTTAGCAATGTAGTTAGTTATGTGATATGTCTATTCTGTTCATAGAGTCGAGACCACGTCGAGACTGTAATGTACTTTATAGTTTTCAATTTTGTAAATTTACAATGCGTGATTCAAAAACATACATTAAATTTTAAAATTTTATATTTAACAAATAACAGAGCAAAAAATTATAAAAAACAAAATTGGAAGTACATACATAAAAAAAGAAATAAAATTTTTTGACTGAGGCTTGAACCCGCATCATGTAGTAAATTTTAGACAGAGACCGAGGAGCTTACCTACTGAGCTAGGTAGAGAAGTGTTATTGCAACAAGTGGTTACTTTCAAAACTCTACATTTTCGACAGTAATTTCATAACTTCTCTCATAAACACATTGTTATTACTTATTATTCAGTATTTTATATGGTTTCGTATTTTTGCGTAATATTAAGGCGTTACGATATGGCTAAGTTTTTGGGTTTCAAAAATTCGCAAGTTTCTAATTTTTTGCGTATAGTTTCGGGATCACTGAGTAAAATATGATTTTGTGTCATTTTGGTATGTTGCTTTTTGATGAAGAAATTGAAATCCATTTTGTTTATTGGATGGTTTTTGAGGAAACTTTGCAGTAGGCTATACATATTTTATCCCGGCACACACTGGTCCCAAGGTAAAATAAATGCGACATTAAGAATTTTCGGATCGAAGGTCCACGGATCAGGCTGATATTTTTTTTGTAGACAGCTGATGCAATTACAAGTCACTTTTATAGATGTCGTTTTTTCAAATATGCCGTATCTACAGAGATAAAAAGTAATGATTTTTTTTTGTATGGACGAAATCATAATTTTGTCATTTTTATCCAAGATTCAAACGTATTCAAAATAAATCATAGCATAGCTTATAGAGGGACGCTTGTCGTACATTTTTGTCATACACACTCAACTGCGATTTTTGCGCCTTTTAGAGCTACAGGCACTTTATTTTTTTTTTTTGGTCAGTGGATGAAGCTTTTTTTTTTTGTAGCATCTGATGCAATTACAAGTAACTTTTATAGACGTCGTTTTTTTCAAATATGCCTTATCTACATATAAATAAAAATATGAATTATTTTTTGTATGGACGAAATCATAATTTTGTCATTTTCTTCCAAGATTCAAACGTATTCAACATACATCATAGCACAGCTTATAGAAGGACTCTTGTAGTACATTTTTGTCATAGACCACTTAACTGCGATTTTTGCGCCTTTAGGAGCTACAGGTACTTTAATTTTTATTGTTTTGTATAATTCATTTTCGAGTATTTCATATGGATTTTAATAAATATTGTTAAGGATAGACAATGTTTTCTTTATTGACAAGTAAAGTAACTCTTACTAGTAATGTCTTATTTATAAAAAAATCCTATTATCTTATATCTTTAAACGAGCAATTCTTGTATATATATAATTGGAATCTCGGAATCGGCTCCAACGATTTTCATGAAATTTAGTATATAGGGGGTTTCGGGAGCGATAAATCGATCTAGCTAGGAATCATTTTTAGAAAATGTCATTTTATTCGTGTTTTATCGAATACCGAGCAAAGCTCGGTCAAATAGCTAGTATACTTAAACTAAACAAATTATTAAAGTAGAAATCTCAAAACATGTACGTAGTAGGTATTATTTTCTGACTCATCCAGTTTGTACCTAACAAACAAACTAATCTTATAAAATTAAGTCAATAAGGTCTAAACTCTTATACTTGTTATAAAAGAGTATTCATTATGCCAATGTTACTTATAATGGCACATTATTAGGTGATTTGGCTAATATTACCTTAATTCTTATAATTTGGTTGGGTAAACGTTAATAACTCTAATTTATACGGCAACTATAAGGCTTCGAAATATGTTCAGCTTATAGTGGCTAGTTACAAGGCTTTTAATATGGTCAATAATTCTTTTAAAAGTTATGCACAAGGTAACTATAATGCTTTTAACTTATAGGGGCATTTAATAAGACATCTATCCAACAAACGAATGCTAACATTTTATATGACCTTAACAAGGATGAAAGCAATCCCTATTCTCTTATACAGTGATTATGAAGATATTATTCTATTTAAGGTTACAATAAAATGCTTTACATAACTAAATTCGCCATTTTAAACGTACAAAAGATTGTGTGAATATCTTGCGGAGCGGAATAATCGGCCAAGTGCGAGTCGGACCTGCGCACGATGGGTTCCGTACTTTCATAGAGGGATTCAAAAGAATGGAAGAAGTTGAAAAGGAGCGATGGTTACAGAAGAAAAGTAAAAAATAAAACAATTCATTTGATAATCACGTATCTTTGATAATATTTCAAACTTAAAATTAGTGCACAAAAGTGAGCTAAAGTATCCTTATAAAGAAGTTTCTTTCAGTCAACCCAACTACATTTTTTTATATAAAATATACGGGAATAACACTAGCTAGGTGCGATTTTTTCAGTGTGAAAGGAACCCTAACTATATGTAAAATGGCGATAGCATAATAAACAATTGATGCCGTTCTAAAGTCTTTACTCTCATAGACTCCTTATAGACGATGTGTGAATCCTGTTGTTCTTTTAAAAGCACTGTACTTAACTTGACTAAATAATTAATGACGTTTTTAGCACAAAAACAGCTTAAATTCAATACCAAAACACACAGCGTATCACATTTTATCATGCATTTAAATTCCCATACACTTTTCACTATAAACGAGCACTAAATCAGGTAAATAAACTATACATCAAATAATGACTTATCGTTTACTTGACAGTAAAATGGCTGACGTTTCTATTTCTTCTCCAAGCTGTTGCGAAAATGTAAATCACTTATGACGGCAAAAAGGGGTAACGGATTTTAAGAGCCTTTGATTTGCCGCATTGAGTTTAAGCTCCTTGTATCGGACAATAATATAACACGTATAAGGGTGATCGCCCGTATTAACGCTTTCCATATGTTTCTTATAAGTTGAAGTACCTTGTTCTTTGAAATTATATAACACGTATAAGGAAAAAAGCGGACAATATAGCAACTATAAGGAGGGTATAAGGTTATTATCTTTATAAATTGTGCCCAAATGCACCCTTATTAGCGATAATACGACTCCTATAAGAATATTATTTTTGGCTATATAAGCCACAACAAGAGCAATTTTTGTTAGTTGGGTAAACATTGTTTGGTAATGACTCATTGCCTAATTACCTCTATACTTGGAAAATTATGATGTCGTCCATACAAAAAAATAATTCATATTTTTTTATCTGTAGATAAGGCATATTTGAAAAAAACGACATCTATAAAAGTTACTTGTAATTGCATCAGATGCTACAAAAAAAATCAGCTTCATCCACTGACCAAAAAAAATTTATAAAGTGCCTGTAGCTCTAAAAGGCGCAAAAATCGCAGTTAAATGTGTATCACAAAAATGTACGCCAAGAGTCCCTCTATAAGCTATGCTATGATTTATTTTGAATACGTTTGAATCTTGGATGAAAATGACAAAATTATGATTTCGTCCTTACAAAAAAAAAATCATTATTTTTTATCTCCGTAGATACGGCTTATTTGAAAAAAACGACATCTATAAAAGTGACTTGTAATTGCATCAGCTATCTACAAAAAAAATATCAGCCTGATCCGTTGACCTTCGATCCGAAAATTCTTAATGTCCCATTTATTTTACTTTGGGACCAGTGTGCGGCATGGCATTTCTACGGAATTTATAGGAACCGCGCGCTGTAAACTAAAGTCCACGCGGGCTACATGAGCTAGTTATAAATATAATATACACCACAATTCATATTATATTTTTATATTTAAACTTAAACACGGCTAGCTGTAAGGGTCTATTAAAAACCGTAGAGTTATCCGCTACCGCCGTGGGTAGCGATATGGTACAGTAGACTAATACCCAAGCGGTATCCGTAGGGTAACCAGATGTCAGGAATTTTGCTGACATGTCAGGAATTTTAGACATAATTTGTCATAAATGCGGCTGGAAAAGGGAAATGTCAGGAATTTTCGGCAAATAATTGAAACAATAATATTTTATACTTACACTAAACTTTTATTTTTAATCATAATAACAAAAAATGTTAAGTAGATAAATTATTGTACTTTGGAGTTTCATAAATTGCAAGTTATAAATAATCGTAATTATCTTTTTGCGATTTAAACATTTTGTCAATGTTTAAATCGAATTAATTAATTTAATTAATTGATTAATTTAACATTGACAAATTAAAAACTTAAAAAATCAACAAATAAATACCTCGTGTCAGGAATTTTGGCCGAAAATCAGGAATTTTTGCAGGACTTTTGAAAGTATCTGATATAATATATCCGGTGAGGTATTTAGTATGGGATTTTGGATATTTAGCGCGCGTTCACACCAAACGGACTGTGAGCCGCCGAATGTGAGCAGGCTCACTGTGAGCCCCAGTGTGAACGTGAACATAATGTACGGTATCGAATGTCCGCGCCTACGCCTAGCGTAATACTAGCGTATTGTCGGTTTGGTGTGAACGAAAAAGTGAATGTGTATGGAAATACCTGCAATAAACTGCGTAACGTTCGCTCACATTCGGCGGCTCACAGTCTGTTGTGTGAACACGGCCTTAGTATGGAACCGCGTACCCATCGGGATACCATACCGCTACCCACGGCGGTAGCGGTATGGTATCCCGGTTTGAATAGACCTTAACTCGTGTATTCGGTAATAATAATTATAATTAAGTATTTATTATTATTAAATTTAATTACTATAACTAAGTAACGGGTACACCATCTAGTAGCGAGTAGCGAAACGATACACCTGAATGCTTTAAATGAGGGTTGTTGAAATTCTATTTTCCACCAGGTGCCGCGATGTAGCCTAATACTTAGCATAGTAATTATTATTTTTAACAAAAAAATTAAAACCGACTTCCAAGGTAAAAACAATAGCAATATGAACTAAAAAGTATTAAATAACTCTTACTCTTTAATAGTGCCTTTTTCAGAATTCGTCTAAACTCTAAATCTCAACTATTTCTGTACACACTACAGTCTTCATTATTTTAAAGTCGGTACCAGCTAATTTAATAGTGAGTTCAGTAATGTCAGAATATCTGAAACTTTTGGGACTGGTACCGACTTCAAAGTAATGAAGACTGTAGTATGTACAGAAATAATTGAGATTTAGACGAATTCTGAAAAAGGCACTATTAAAGAGTAAGAGTTATTTAATACTTTTTAGTTCATATTACTATTGTTTTTACCTTGGAAGTCGGTTTTAATTTTTTTGTTAAAAATAATTATTTCACTCTTTTTAGTTATTGACAAAATAAGGATTTATGTGTCAATAACCAATACGAATGTTAACTATTCACATTATGTTACTGTAAGCGAAGTTGTGGGAAATGCTTGCAGTTATCTAAGCGATGCTGCAATTTCCAAACTTTTATCTTTAAAGGTTCAGGAGTTCTGTTCAGTGCCTTTGGACCAAAAGACACCTTCGTATGAAATTTCTTTTATTCGTAACATATGTTTAACTTACTAGAAACAACATTTTAACCACTATGAGTGTTTTGATAAATTTCAAGGATTTCCCTCGATTGCTCATAGATCCCATCATCAGCTCACCACTTTCGTCATTGTTATACAAAATTAAGATTATGTCCTATAGTTGTATACAACAACACGAGAATTTTGAAAATCAGTCCACAAACAGAGAAATCATCATCGAAAACATCTGCTTCGATGCAAAATATCATGAAAAGTACCAATAATTGGGTCATAGAGTGATGACCCATGGTATAATTATGGTTGTGATGATGATGATCAATCAAATTGATGTGTTGGCTTATGCTTTCAGTTGTTTAAACAACGCCGAAATCCCCGAACCTGTACCTATAAAAGTTCTGTTAGGTACCTTCGGATCCAGGGTATTACCTGGTGCGAAGTCTTACTTTTTGGTAGCATTTACCTCGAGTGCTTCAGAAAAAATTGAAATCACTACATGTTTCCATACAAATTTCAAGGAGTCCCCTCGATTCCTCAAGGATTCCATCATCAGATCACCACTTTTGTGAACATGGTACCAAGTTCGAGGTAAACCCTATACAACACAAAAAGAATTTTGAAAATCGGACACCAAACGGCCGAGTAATCGTTGAACATACATAAAAAAAAATACATACAATTACAGCCGAACGTAAATTACCTCCTCCTTTTTGGAAGTCGGTCAAAAAGTACAGTCAATTGTCCCACATCAGTATTTGTTGAGTGCATTTGCGCTATGAAAACCTTTGTCGTTATGGGATATACGAGCAGCTTCCCATGTGAACTGCCTTACTGTGTGGGAACGGACTATACAACCATGTCCAAAGATCTTTTATATATACTAACAAGTTACAAAAACTTCAATAGCGCTATTCAGACCGCATTTCCCAAGTGTATTAAAATGCACTTTAAAGATTCCTATTTGTTTTAGTCATATTATGCTCCAGGTATAAAGAGCTTAGTCAAAGCAGATGTTTTTGATGATGATTTCGCTGTTTGTGGACCGATTTTCAAAATTCTCGTGTTGTTGCATAGGATTTAACTTTAATTATGTATACTCGTAACAATTACGAAAGTGGTAAGCTGATAATAGAATCTATGAGCAATCGAGGGAATATATATCAAAACACTCGAAAAGTGGTTAAAATGTTGTTTGATTCTAGTAAGTTAAACACATTGTTACGAATAAGAGAAATTTCATACGAAGGCATCTCTTGGTCCAAAGGCACTGAACAGAACTCCTGAACCTTTAAAGATAAAAGTTTGGAAATTGCAGTATCGCTTAAATAACTGCAAGCATTTACCACAATTTCGCTTACAGTAACATAATGTGAATAGTTAACCTTCGTATTAGTTATTTACGCATAAAGCCTTATTTTGTAGATACCTAAAAAGAGTGAAATTATTATTTTTAACAAAAATATTAAAACCGACTTCCAAGGTAAAAACAATAGTAATATTATGAACTAAAAAGTATTAAATAACTCCTACTCGTTAATAGTGCCTTTTTCAGAATTCGTCTAAATCCCAACTGTTTCTATACATACTACAGTCTTTATTACTTTGAAGTCGGTACCAGTCCCAAAAGTTTCAGATATTCTGACATTACTGAACTCACGATTAAATTAGCTGGTACCGACTAATTTCTAGGGGTTCTGTAACCCTAAAACGAAACTCTAACCAACTAATTTTTTGTATAGTGATAGGTTAATAGTTTTATACTTCGATCAAAAATATTTGATCGAAGGTTAAATAATTTATTGTAACATTGTCCTACAAATAGAACAATTAATATTTTTGGGTCCATCAAATCGAAATATTATTATCTACAATTTACATCCTATCCACAGACATTTATCAAATCTATCTCTGTTAGCTAGCTCTTTCGAGAATTTCCGCAGAGGAAATTCTTGTTCGTTTTATCAAAATGAAGCTACTCACGACACATTTGCTTGATAGTAATAATTGATAGCAGATACTTAATAAAAAAATTGTTCTAGGGAACCTTTACTACAGGCATATTATAAGAAGAAAATATTTACAACACACTAGGTATGTAACAATATCAATAACAGTACCTATTATAATAACCTTACTATTTCTAGGAAAAGAATTCTAAATACATCTTACTATTTACCGGCTAATATTTTATAATATTTTATAGGCGAAAGTTTGTATGGATGTTTGTTACACTTTCACTCAAAAAGTTAAAACTACTGAATGAATTTTAATGAAACTTTACAAAAATATAGGACATAGGTTATACATTAGAATTACACATAGGCTATAATTTTAATAAATAGGTACCTTAAGATATCAATATAGGTACATAATAATGTGCGTATAATCGGGGTACTGCACTTGAAGGTACTGCCTTTACTTACAATGTTTGTATAGGTATTAATTACTTACTTAGTTTGCAAATAAATTCTTTGAATCTTTGAATCTTTCCATGAAAAAAAAAAATGTTTAAGGAGAAAAAAATAAAGAAATTCTGAGAAATCGTAGAACAATTAATAGTAAAATCGATTAACAAGACGTGATTAAAAGGAGGCTGCTGCCGACAGCCAAAACAAAGAGCCTTTACATAGCGCGGCGTTAGAGGGTGGCGCTGAATTCGAACTAAATTTTCATGGAGACAAAAAACGAAAGGCAGCCTCAAAGTAGACGTCATACACACATTGTAGTTTGTATGTTAACCAAAATCTAAGCTTTTAGATAGAGTTTTAACACAATATAATAATATTTACTTAATATGTGACATTACGCATAAGACATAATAATATTACATGACCCAAGATTCCTGGGTTCCTGGGCCAACATTTTGTTCCATCGGCGGAATACGAACCCGCAACCCCCGTCTCGAGCCACCGCCCCCCACCCGCTCTACCAATATGACACGAGGATAATAGACATTAAATAAAATAAATAAATAATTAATTTTTTATTGTTGATAATAATTAGTGATAAACTGATAACTCACTGCACACTTTAGGTAACGCCTTGATATATTTTTCTCAGCAATGAGTAAAGCTAAGAAATTAAAGTTCATTGTCAGCATTCATCATGATTTTATCTTTGAATTACCCATAGCATTTCAAGACTGGTCAACTTTTATAGCACAGAATTATTCAAAAATACCTCTATAAAAACAGGGATTCTAATTTTGCTAACAGATGAGCTTTGAGCTTCCAAAATTTGTACATAAATTGGTTCACGCATACACTTTAATTTGCCCATAGCTTATATGAAATGTATTTAATATTTACCTATGGTTTTTAAATTACGTGACAAAAACCATTTTCTCGCTTACGCTCTTTCCGTTTCTTGCTGTTCCATTTTATTTTATTAGAGCATAACGGAGAAAAAAAAATCGAACGAACTAAAGAATTAAACTCAGTTTCATTAAATTACGAGTATTAAAATAAGCAAAAACCTGCCTTCTTGAGAGGCTGCCTGCAAACACCTTTTATTTGTGATCTTACATAGTTACATACTAATTATTATTACTTACCAGTCACCTTCCTCCAAAATAAGAGAATTGAAGCATTTTTTTCTGTATCGCGTAAATATTCTAGAATCTAGATTTTGCAGTGGCCTGCAGTGGCCATTGATTCCAATAGGCAGGTGGAGTGGCGCATAATAAAAGTGCGATAACGATGCGAATTCAAGTCCAGTGAGCCACACCGATTTCTTTAAGGCAGTGGTTCCCAACCTGGGGGTAATTACCCCCGCGGGGGTAAAATAGCTATTCTAAAGGGGTAACAGAGGTGGTAGCTAAAATAAATGAATTGGCAGAAAAAGTTATAAACTATGTACATTTTGGAGAAAAACAGCTACATAATACCCTATCATTGCAAACAGAGATCTGAAAATGTTGGTACCGTTAGCTACCACTTGTAAATGCGAGAGCGGCCTCTCAACTCTGGTAACATTTAAAAAAAAGGCAAGAAACAAAAAAAGGGTAAAATCAGTTTCTCTAACAGGCCATAGGGCAACGGCTCTAAAAAGATTGGGAATCACTGCTTTAAGGCGACGCCTTGATAATTTGGCTGCAGAGATATCGATTTTTCTCAGCAATGACTGAAGCTAAGAAATTAAAGTTCATTGTCAGTATTCATCATGTCTTTGTCTTTGAATTACCCATAGCATAACACGATTGGTCAACTTTTATAACACAGAATATTGAATAATCAACAAAAATACCTCTGTAAAAAAAGGGATTCCAATTTTGCCAACAGAGGAGGGTGATTTAAGCTTCCAAAATTTGTACATTTCAAACTTATACTAAGACTATTATCTTACATTGGGAATTAAAAAAACTTTACGCTTTAAATAAGCATTAATAAACTAATGTATAGTGCTTTTGAACGTATATTGATTTTTTGTAGGAATAAAAGCTTTCTAATAGTCCATGGTTGTGCTAATTTAATGCTAGTCCTATATTAACATTGACTTTATAACAAATAATGCCTTTGCTCTGTTTTCTTTCTGATCTATACATCTCTACAGCATATAGCTATATTTTGATCGAAATAAAAGTATTGTTAGAACTATGAGCAATAATAACATCGTAATTTGAATTTACAAAATGTTTATTTATAATGGCGAATATATTACACTGGCTAATTTAATATATAAGAAAGGATAAAAAGGCTTGGAAAAAAACAAAAAAAAACAGGCGGATTCAAAAGAAAGCTTAAAAAGGATTTAAATACTGATTTTATTAATAATTGGAGTAAGCAAAAAATATATCTCCATTATCAGTGTCTTCTTCTTCGAGTCTGCACTGCTTGAAGCCATTATTCTGGAAAAAATCATCACTCTTGTTAGTACTAACCTTCATATAAATTGTACATACCAAAAAAACATAAATTATATATAGGCTTTACCAAATGATTACGGTAGCCTGCTAAACTCGATAACGATCAGTCACTATTACGTATAATGAGTTTAAAGATTACCTATAACATAATCTTATATCTTTAAACGAGCAATTCTTGTATATATATAATTGGAATCTCGGAATCGGCTCCAACGATTTTCATGAAATTTAGTATATAGGGGTTTTCGGGGGCGATAAATCGATCTAGCTAGGAATCATTTTCATAAAATGTCATTTTATGTGTGTTTTTTTATTTTTTTGAATACCGAGCGAAGCTCGGTCATATAGCTAGTTATTTCTGAAGTGCTGTTCTATGGCTGAACATAATAATAAGTGTCTTGTATAGTGCGATACGAGCTCTAATTTTTGTAACGGGCTATATTAAAATTAACAGCACTATTATGCTATCGTCAAATGCCTAAAGCTTTAATTTTATTTGTCGCCATTAGCTTTCCTTTTCCTATCTTACAAAAAGAATACAAGTCACTATAAGATCGACTAAAAAGGGAATGAAATTATTTGTATTTTGTACGGATACCTTTATAAGCTACATTTATTTGTTAAACCTATTGCTAAAGGCTAGTTTTTATATTTTTTAGAACTATAGGTTATGTTTTCTAAAAATTTTATACTATAATAAAGTATTTTAGCGAGGGCGCGTGTATTCTTTACTAATAACATGTATATTTCACCCGACAAAATGATGTGCGCAGCTAATTTCACTCAAAACAATCAGAAATAAAGGCATTACTTACCCATTCAATATTAGTTGTCACATATTATAAGGATATAACACTGCATTTAATTAATTCAGGTCAACACAATACTATGCACGACCAACAGCAGTCAGCAGCAGAATAAATATATTTTTAAAATCATTAGGGTTTTCTTTTTTACAGAGGAAGTAAAACAGTAAGCATTGTTATGAAATTTTAAAAACAGATTGCAATTTTAAAAGCTATATATTAACTGTATTAAAGTCGCAAAAATGCCATTTGTTTATTCCTATGCTCATAACTGACTTTATTAATGAAGTAATATGATAATTATAATGCTATTAAATAGCCTTTATACAACTCAACGCTGTCTAAAGGGGGGGCCCAAATTTTACTTAAAAGAGTCGTTTAAAAAATATACAGCCGATATACGATTTGGTTATAATGCTTTGTAAATTAACTCGTGCTATAATAAGTTTGTTATAATGGTGTTGTGTGTTTACTGGGAACCGGGGTACTCAGGGCGGCGGTAAGGGGATGCCGTCGCCCATTGCACTGAGTCCCCGAGAGGGTCGCGATGTGCAGTGTGCTCCTGCGCATCGCGACAAAGCGCAGTGGAATGGCCTAGAAGCAAGCCCCCAGTGGGGCCTCTGCTCGGCCTGGGGAGCGAGAAACGCTCTCCAGGCCGAGCAGTTCCCGCGACTTCGTCAGGAAGCGGTGGCTAGGAGCACCGTAGATTTTTAGTGGGTAGGGCCGCGGCACACACCATCTTCGTCCGCGGCGAGCCCCACATATCCGCAGTGGGAGTCCCCATCCCCTGCGGAATGCGTCACAGCATTTCTCTACGTCAAAAAAAAAACCGGCCAAGTGCGAGTTGGACTCGCCCATGAAGGGTTCCGCAGCAGCAATAAGATTATTTCTATGAAATTATAAGGTTTTTGATTTATTTTAATATTTCATTTTTGATATAATGAAAGTTAAATTAAGGTTTATCATTTATGACGTATTAAAAAAACTACTGGCTAGATCTCGTTCAAACCAATTTTCGTTGGTAGTTTTATAGTAATGTATATCATATATTTTTTTTAGAATTATCATGCCTTACTTTAGAAGTTAGAGGGAGGGGGGACACACATTTTGCCACTTTGGAAGAGTCTCTCTCGCAAACTATTCAGGTTAGAAAAAAATGATATTAGAAACCTCAATATAATTTTTGAAGACCTATCTATAGATACCCCACACGCATAGGCCAGATGAATTTTTTTTATTTATTTCAGTTGTACCTATGGGGACCCCTAAAATTTTTAATAATTTTTCCATTTTTGTATCAAAATCTTAATGCGGTTCACAGACTACATCTACTTACCAAGTTTCAATAGTATAGCTCTTATAGTTTCGGAGAAAAGTGGCTGTGACATACGGACGGACAGACAGACAGACAGACAGACAGACATGACGAATCTATAAGGGTTCCGTTTTTTGCCATTTTGGCTACGGAACCCTAAAAAAGACTTGTGTAATGTGCAGTCATTCGCGTCTACTAATAATATTGTAATATTTTTTCTGTTTCAAGATTTTGAAGAGTGAAAAGGCACACACAAAAAACCGCTGTCTCATATTACTAAGACAGCCTTAGCATACTCCCTAAGCCGACAACGGCCAACGGCAAACTGTATGAAACATTTCTTTTTGAAGGAAAATTGCTAAAAAGTGTATCTATTCCGAAAAGTCTAGAAAAAGAAGATACACAGTGTATAATTGTGGACACATCAAGGTCATATAGCATCAGTATGCGGCCTTGTTTCGGTCAGTTTATTGCCAATAATGCGGTAGACCACTTACAAGAACCCTAAGTGGGGGTGGTGTGTGGTGCAAGTACATCTTCACGAGCTTACGGCTGCACTCAGATACATACATTATCTGTAAAAACTCTTCATTAAATAGAAGTTTATCATACTGAAAACGTTACAATATACATTATACAACCTACAAAGTTCCATACAATAAAAATATCCGTCCGTACTTTTTATTATGACGTGTTTTACTAAATATTATTTCAGTCGATTCTTTGTTCTTGTTCGATATTTTAAAAAAGTGGCTTAAAAGACAAATGACATCAATCTTCAACTACCATAATTATTATCACAATATTACGTGAGGATAATTAATTACAGTGTGAATTGTTTTAATAATGAATTATTAAAATATTATCAAGCAAATCGTACAATCGAACGTCTCTTAAGACTTGAGGTCCATTAATATAAATTAAAGCAGCCACCCCGCGTCAGCACTTAACAGAGCTTTCGTTTGTTCGTCTTCAATCACAAGTGCAAAATTACTTACCTAGTGGAAAATAAATAACGCCATACAAAACTACAAAAGATAGCCCAGGCACCCTACCTTGGCAATCTTGGCATAGGTCATGTTCCCCTTAGGAGTTGGTACTACTTGGTTGTTGGTATCCCTATTCCCTAGTAAGAAGAAATTTTAAGTGAGGGCGTAATATCATTAGAATTTAGGGTTATCAATGTAATAACAGCAATATTATATTCTCCACAAGTCGGTACAAGTCGGTTTATACGTGGGAGAGCCATGCTTCGGCACGAACGGGCCGGCTCGACCGGAGAAATACCACGTTCTCACAGAAAACAGGCGTGAAACAGCGCTTGCGCTGTGTTTCGTCGAGTGAGTGAGTTTACCGGAGGCCCAATCCCCTACCCTATTCCCTTCCCTACCCTCCCCTATTCCCTTCCCATCCCTATCCTCCCCTATTACCCTATTCCCTCTTGAAAGGCCGGCAACGCACCTGCAGCTCTTTTGATGCTGCGAGTGTCCATGGGCGACGGAAGTTGCTTTCCATCAGGTGACGTTTCCGTTTGCTCGTTTGCCCCCTTATTACATAAAAAAAAGTCACAACAAAGTTTAGTATGATTTTTCAGACATTACAGTCGCTTACAGCCAAATTTTTAAGGTTTACACGTCCAGTCACCAATGATGTTTTATAATATAATGTCATAGGTTTACACACACTTACCAACCAACAGCAGCTTGGGTGAGGACCTAATAAAATAATGACATTTCGGCACACGTTTTATACCGAAAATTTTCATCGCTCGCCAATTTCTCCATAGAAAGAGCGTCCATTTTTCCTGTTGTCTTACAAAACAAAAATGTATGTTTACCTCATTATAAATTCGCACTGCACTAACAAGCTTCATGAAGAATGTAACGTTTTCTAACAATGATGTTTCTCTTGTTTTATTATTCATCGCTCTTTACTCTGAACAAATACTCTGTTTTTAAATTATTAATGTCCGTTTCTTAGGTTACTTGACGTTCGTTTGTTTCTCAAGAAAGGTTTTAAAGATCCCAAGGTCTCTTTTGCCGTAACTCGTATAGATAAGTTGTGTTTGTTATCTTAACATCACAATAACTCACAACATTCACAAGATTTCAATTTGCACTCGAGAGGGTGCAGGTTCGATGATCGGTGATAGAACCCCACGGAGCTAAATGGCGTACCCACAGATTCAATCGCATTTTTATCAGGCGATCGTCAGCTGTTTGCTCTTTTGGCGTTACTTAAGCTATAAATATACTTTAGCTATAATAGCTCAGCCTCATTCAATTCATCAAGCGTCATCGGCTCAAGACAGTTTTGACAAATCTTAGAACGAAGGTCTACTCGTGGGCGGAGTAGGTACTTATAACACTTACCTAACCTATTTAGTAAAAGTTTAGAAAAGAAATAAATTAGCACCTACTTCTATAATCTATTTGATACATTCCAATTTCCAATGTCAATCTTGAACGTATAGAGCGGACCACGATCGGACGCTGCTTAAAATTGAGCTGTGTTCTACTTGTAAGGCGTAAGCAGATTTCTGCTTCATCCACATTTCTTCCCCAAATACATAAATGAGCAATAAATTTGGTTCGGAATAAAAACCGATACTGGAACACCCTAAGCCAGACCTTCGTACTGAATACTGATGAGTCGGAATAATTTGATGATTCGTAAACATATTCTATAAACAATCGATTACGTTTTCCACCATTTATATTCTACGTATGTTTCGCTGTGTCTCGAGATGAATTGAATACAAAGTACTGTCCGAAAGAAAATTGTAAACAGTTTAAAAATGGCTCTACTTAGTTACATAATAATTATCTAAAAAAGCTGTTTACAGTTAAAAAATGGCTCTACTTAGTTACATAATTATCGGAGTCCGATATATCCTTAAGTACTAACATTAAAATGCGACTGTTACCTCTTCACGCTTAAACGCAGTTAAACGGCCGAAGTCTGAACAGATTTAGGTAAACTATTTGGTATGAAGACACTAGAGTCTAGACTCTAGAGTCTAGACACTTCGAGAGACAGGAAAGGACATGGGATACTTTTTGTTGCGTAAAAATATACGTTTGTCGCGTGACAAATTAATTTTGGCGCAACGCAGTTGGGGGCGTCATTCATATCTAGTGAAATAATAAAAACTCATAAATCATAATGTATATTTTATGACAAGAAGTAAGTCAAGAACCCTGTAACCTAATAATATTATTATATTTTATTCAAAGACATGTAAGCACGTCTTATATTTCACGTGTCTAACAGATTACAAAACCCAACAACACACAATAAACTCAATCTTTATCAGTAGCAAATAGCAACGATAATAAAGCGGTTGTAACGTTTTATTACAGTCATCTCTTTTCTTCTTTGCATAATTTTATATGTCTATTTCTTTTTACATCCATTTCACAATATTAAAAAATTAATTATTCATGTTTATTACATAAATTAGACATCCCGAGTATTTTTAATGTGTTTGGAAACATTTTAGGAATTTTATTAACCTATTAAACTAATTTATTTTTAGAAATAATTTAATTTTTCTGAATCGCGCTATCGGAGTTTTTGACGCGGCTGAGTATATATACGAGCGACGCGCGCTCGCTAGCGGGAGTCCGTTTCTACGCAGTATGGCAGTGGTGGCTGGGGCGCTGCTCTAAACCCCTCTACTTGCATTCGTCACGGCAGGTTTTGGTGGGTCCCTGCAGCAGTGACATGCGCGATGGCCTGGTTATATGTACCAGTGTTGAATGACTGTGCTCTTGAGTATAGCCGGTCTTCTAGTGGCTACCCTCTTCGTGAGGGCATCCTCTTCGGAGGTTTGATGGAGTCGTAATGACTTATACGGCAGGAATAGCGTGGTGCTTTCCTCAACCCCCCTGTGTAGAAAATTTGACTCTCTTTTTTGTTTGTAAATTGCTATTCGTTTGAAGATGTTCAATTATAAGAACTTAATTAGTCATTACAAATTAATAGTAACTAGCTAGGTAAATGACCGAGCTTTGCTCGATATTCAAAAAATTAAAAAAACACACATAAAATGACATTTTATGAAAATGATTCCTAGCTAGATCGATTTATCGCCCCCGAAACCCCCTGTATACTAAATTTCATGAAAATCGTTGGAGCCGATTCCGAGATTCCAATTATATTATATATACAAGAATTGCTCGTTTAAAGATATAAGATAATATACGTACAATTAGATATTGTAGAACTTTGTAAATAAACTGGAAAATTTATTACGATTAAATAAGATTTAATTTAAAAGGTGTCTGATAAGAGTTGATAAGTAGGTATACATAATATTTTGTAACGTGAATAATATTTTAGCAATATAGTCTATAGGCGAATTGAAAACCTTCTTTAAAAAAAACTCTGTTGGAATATTAAAATTTTAAATTTTATACAATAACAAAACCTTACAGCGCAACAATAACTAGTTCACCACGGCAATCATAGATGTCGCCTGTGATAAGATGAAAAAGTGAAGACACAATGGAGCCAGTTTGCTGAATGATGAGAACGCGTGAACACTGAATACAAACGAGAAACAGGTATCGTTGACCTAAAAACTTGTACAAGGTCGCTCGCCATGCTTCTCCCGAGCCAAACCGCGACGTTATTTTTAGATCAATTACCTATATCTATTTTGAACAGTTGATTTGAAAAGTAATTATTGTTATGACTTGTTTTTAATTCCACATAAAGAGGAGGCGTATCTGGAATTACCTCAAGGTGAAAAACATTTAACCCATCAAGCCCCGTACGAGCAATGGTGATCGCGACAACAATAGAATACAATAGCATTTCCGAGAATCCCCGATCGAAGGATTAAAGAGAGGGATACTATTAGGTATAAGTTCTTTACTTTGGATCCTCTTCAACCCTCTATATATTTACACCTCAAAAAACTCTGTCTCCATGTCTTTGTCTGGCACAATGGCAAAGTCACGTGGTAGAGACAGAAACCCTTGAGGTATTTAATACGCGTAAAATAACTTTATTAGTAAGGGGTATTGAACAAGGGCAGCAAGCTTTATTGTTAAGGGTTAGTTATTGTTAAAGGGGGTTGTAACATAATGACATGTTTACAATACCTTTTGATTTTAAACCAAAGACTTTTATTCAACTTTAAGAATTATTGTTCTGAGAGGGTTAGGTAAGTAACAAATGGGAGCAAAAGTTCTCGGTCACCTTGTCCTTCCAATGTCTTATGTTACATAACTTGATAGCAATTTAGGATCGGCTCAAGGCGCCTCAAAATGTCATTTCAAGGGATGTTTTGTCTCCTTAGTCAACTTTGCGTAGCGACATAAAAAAAAACATAACATTTACATTTTACAATTACTTATTTACAACGATCGATTCCCAATCCCACGAACAAATAATTTTATAATTAGTGCCTACTTAAAATTAATAGCAGCGATGTAATATAGCGCTTTGCAGTATTGTTATGGTTCGTTCCTAATTATAAAAAAGTTGCTTTAGAATTTAGATAATGTGGAATATTCAGATATTATTCTAAATACGACATCCAAACACCAAAAGTGGTGAAAGTGCTTCAAATCATACACCAATTACAATTAGAGTTTCCTAAAAATTGCATATTTTTTAGGAAACTCTAATTTTATTGTTTTAATTTTTATCTTTATTGAAAGGCTTGTGTCGAAACCGACACTGCCAGCCTCATAAAAATTAAAATTACAAAATTCCCATGCGTAATGATTATTGTTTCAATTGTACGCTAAAACTTCACTTAAAATATAGGGAACTTGTAACATATTATAAGATAGAAGCTAAAGTTAGTTTGAGTTGCATCTAATCCCCCATTCATCTCGGGAGCGTCCCAACCCCCAATAGGATGTATTGTCAGTCTCAGCTAACAGATACACGGACTTAGCATAAACCCGTGCGCTGGAATAATGGATCACTCCTCACTAACACATCATCGATCTTACTACAATGAAAATTGCTATATTTCTACCTGACTACGACTACTGGCCTTCCTTGAGTCGGTAAGTAAGTATTTGAGTACCTAAGTACCTATTACGCAAAAAGAATGGGTGAAGGGTAAAGGGTTCCAATTTGTTGAATGGTTTTGGGGAATGTCAATAGATTCCTACTACCTAAGTACAGAATACATACCTACTTGTCATTGCGATTATTGTGATTCATTACCAATATTGATTGAGGGTTATTATTTATCAAAGAGTTTTCTATCCTTTTTAGGGTTCCGTACCCAAAGGGTAAAAACGGTACCCTATTACTAAGACTTCGATGTCTGTCCATCTGTCCGTCTGTCTGTCACCAGGCTGTAACTCAAAAACCGCTATAGCTGGACTTCTTAAATTTTCAAAGATTGTGTATATCTGTTGCCGCTATAGCAACAAATACTAAAAACAAAATAAATTAAACATTTAAGGGGGGCTTCCATACAACAAACGTGATTTTTAGCTATTTTTTGCTCTTAATCAATAACGGCAACACATAGGCAATTGAAATGTTCACAAAATACTTAATTGTATTTGTACTTTAATAATTAATAATAAAATTTAAATAAATTAAGGGGCTCCCATACAAAAAATACAATTGTTAGCCTATTTTTGCTCTGTAGTGGTACGGAACCCTTCGTACGCGAGTACAACTCGTACTTGACCGATTTTCTTTATTGACCTCGGTCACTATGCCGAACTTGATTATTTTTTAAGGGGGCCGAAGCTTCTACTATAAATACTTATGATATTAATACAAACAACTTGGTACAACTAATATATATTCTGTGCTTATACTTTAAAGTCGGTATTCAGTTTCATTAAAGTAAACATAATCGTGTCACGTCCATTTACAACTTCGCCAGTGCCAAACTACTCAGTATTTCCGGAGGGGCCCATATTGTGCATCTAATAATGGTCGACAATATAACTTTTTATACAACATCCCCAGGAGCTTGACCACTTACAACTTACAAGCAATGTCGCGGAAAACTTATGGAACTATCTTTTATGAGTTATGACTTCGGTGACGACTTACTCCGCGTTTCCCGATTCTACTGTTATATTCCTAGGTAAATATTGTTTCTATATGGTTTTTAATGCAGTCTCGGCACAAAAATCTACAAAAATATGGCAATAAAAACTTTCCAATGAACGTCCAAACCGTTTTTACATATTTTCATAAAAGTATCTTGATTATAAAACGTAGCAGAATTGGAGTCCATATTATTTCTAAATTCTCATTCTATGTTTTTGTCTTAAGAAGGCCAAAATAGGAAGAAAGCTAGGAATTAACTGTACCAAATTTGTGATTGCTGTAAATTAAAGTCTTCGAAAAATGTATATCACTTTGTAATAGTAGGTAATTGAACATTATAGATTTTAACTAGCGACCCGCCACGGCGTCGCACGGGTATAAAATATAAAGCCACTGAAAAAAACGATTAAATTCGATAGCCTATGATCCTTCACGTGGTTTACTTATCTGTGCCAAATAACATAAAAATTGCTCCAGTAGTTCGCGAGATAAGCCCTTTCAAATAAATTCCCCCGTTTTTTCCACATTCTCCTATTACTCTTAGCGTGATAAAATATAGCCTATAGCCTTCCTCAATTAATGGGCTATCTAACACTGAAAGAATTTTTAAAATCGGACCAGTAGTTCCTGAGATCAGCGCGTTCAAGTTAGCCCTTTCAAATAATTTTTCCCGTTTTTCCACATTTTCCTCTATTTCTTCGCTCCTATTAGTCTTAGCGTGATAAAATATAGCCTATAGCCTTTCTCGATAAATGGGCTATCTAACACTGAAAGAATCATCAAAATCCGTTGCGTAGTTTTAAAGATTAAAGGGAACAAAGGGACATGAGGGAAAAAAAGCGACTTTGTTTTATATTATGTATAGATGTATATGTATAATGTAGATATAGATAACGGCTCCGTGGTCCAGTGGTATAAAGTGTGGCTCTCAGGTCGAAGATCGTCAGTTCGATATCCGTGTTGGAAAAAACTGTTTCCAAGTTTGGTTAGGACAAAGTAGGCTGATCCCCAGTTTGTCCGACAAAATAGATATCCATGATATCAATGATAGATTTTTAAATATCTATGCGAGTTGAACATGTAAAAAGCCGGTCTTGCACTTGATATTTATTCTTTCGCCGGTAGTTTCGGTCATCCGTCCCAACTCCCACTACTCACTAGACTACTGACAGAGGCGTGCAGAGGTTTTTGACATGGGGTAAGCAGCGGTATCGGTTTAGTAGTTTTGGCGTGAAAGCAAAACAGACAGACAAACGGACAAAAAGAGATATTTTCACATAAATTGTAATATTAGTGTGGATATAAACTAAAAACTATGTTTTCTAAACTATTATAATATATGAGTACGTTCTGTTATGAAGAAACAAAAAAACGCCATCTGTTGTCACGTGTTGGAACTACAATGAAAGTTCATTTGCGTTCACATGTGTGCTAAGCTAAAATAAATAAAAACGCCATAGATGGCGTATGGCGTATGGCGTAATATGGATTGTTATATATTAGAAATGCAATGTGAATTCATTTTAATCGATATTTCCATGGAAATTAGATACATAGTATATTTTTGTCTTATAAAAATGTAGCCTATGTCCTTTCTCAGGCTCTAGACTAACTGTGTACAAAATTTTATTACAATCGGTTCATTAGTTTTGGCGTGAAAGCGAGACAGACAGACAGAGATAATTTCGCATTTAATATAAAGTATATAATATTATAAAATGATAAAATAAATAAGTACATGAATATGAATAACATGAAACTTTCGAGTTACTTATATTTCATTTTTGTTGCTGGTTTAATTGTTGTAACTCAGGTACACGTACCTACCTTTCGACACAAATCACAATTAGAATCTTTTCACTGAATGACAATTGTGAAAACTTGTTTTTTTTTAATTTTTAATAAACACACATTTTCAACACAAACCTCACAGTCAAATAACATTTTTAAGAAATCAAAAAACGCACTTAATATAGAAATTAGAAACTCAGTAATAACTAATATCTAATAAACTGTTAAATGTACAAACTTTTAAATGTTAAAATAATAAAAATCTTCTAAGAAAACTATAAATATACTGGCGCAAACAAAAATAATATGTTACAGTGCTCATCACATGAAAAAATGGCCTCCCAAAATACAAAACACTTCTGTAATGTAAACAAATATAAACCGTACTAAACAAAAATGCATTATGTGCATATGTGATAAATTAGATTTCCGTCTATTATTTTTACTCGGATTATAGGCAACGAACATATCCGATTACTTTCGAACGCGTCATTACGCCGGCGCTCGGCTAAGCTCGGAAACCATGCCGCAGGACCTGGCCAAGTAAATCGCACACGCACACACGTTTGCGAACAGTGTACGAATACGAAAATCTTAACTCACACATATAGGCGGGGTCTGCGAGACATCGAGTGCCTGTAACCACAGATATGTAGTATAATATTGGTGCGTACCTTCGCGCGGCGCGCCTAGTTACCACTTACCGACTTATGTTTATGTAGTTTTGCAAATCAATTGGTGCTATTTTATAAATGTAGGCGTTAATGTGTATTCATATTTTTACTATTAATAATAATTAAAGTCATCCAAAACGTACGAAAGTTAAATTAAAATATGTGTATAGCAAGTATTTATCATTAGGTAAGCAGTGCTTTTATGCCTTTATGGTACGCACGTCCATGACTACTGAGTACTCTTAGGCACTATTAAACCACTCCTCCTGGTCTGATTTCAATGAAACCAGCCACTGTCACCGTAGCCACGTGATAGTGAATTAGTTGGCAGGGCCCCCGTAAGGGCTACTGGCGCCTGTGTGCAAAAAAGTATTTTGGCGGCCCTTTAGGCATATTTTGAGGTCCTTGGTTTAGGCGCCCCTAAAGATGGCGATTTGGCGCCCCTAGGGCCTAGAGGATGGGGCCCTGTTAGTTGGACAGGAAAGGCGTGTTGACCCGATGACCCGCGGCAATTGAATGACGCGCTGCTTCTAGAAATTGTATGATGTGTCCGTGGTAACTGGCACAGATGATTAAAAATTAATACAACGTTTACCATATCAATTTCAAGAAGGTAATTACAGCCACGGATTTATAACTGACGACCTCTGTGGCTCTGTTGGTGAGCGAGTTGGTAGCTCAAGCCGGGGGTCGCGGGTTCGAATCCCGCCGACGGAACAAAAAGAGTTTTCAATGTTAGTGGGTCTTTTTTTTTACCTTTATTTATCAATAAAAATGTGTATTAAATAAATATGTTGTAATTTAATAAAAATCTTAAATGTATGTATAATGTAGGTACCTACTTAATATATCTAGTATAAAAGTAAGTAAGTATATTTCCGTTGTCTGGTACCTGTATAAAGTTGTAACACAAGTCCAATGCAGGTACTTAGCACGAGGCCAGACTGACGTGGTGTGAAGCGTCCATAGATATTATTATTATTATTATAAATAGGCCGTCATAGGCCACGGCCTAGGGGCGGCAGCATCCTAGGGGGTGGCACTGGCAGCGTTCGTAGAGGCCATACAGATTACATAAATGGGGTGGCGGAAATATAGTGGCCTACTCTCATAAAATATATAAATTCGGGTTATTGTGAGTTCGAGCATTGCTCAGAGTTTCGACAACCTCTGTGGCTCAGTTGGTGGGCTGTTGGTAGCTCAAGCCCGGGGGTCGCGTGTTCGAATCCCGCCAACGGAACAAAAACTTTTCAAAGTTCCTGAGTCATGGATGTGTATTAAATATGTTTATAATATAATAAAAATCTTAAATATATGTATAGTATAAATATAAAAGTATTAAATATATTTCCGTTGTCTGGTACCTGTAACACAAGTTCTTCAGGTACTTAGCACGGGGCCAGAATGACTATTATTATTATAGTTTAAGACTTGTTAGGTTATGTAGTAACTATGTATTTAGTAATCTGTGCTTAATTAGACGTAAGAATTAAGATACGTAAATCAGAAATTCGTGGTTTCAGGCAAAAAATGAATTTTTTTCTTTAGTTTTTCTCTTCAAAACCCTGGAAATATTTACAACCGCTGAGCGCTGGCAAAGCATAAAATATATACAAAATATTTGTGTTTAAAGTATCATAATAATTAATACTAACCCATCAAGCCCCGTACGAGCACCGGTGATCGCGACAACAATAGAATACGATAGCATTTCCGAGAATCCCCGATCAAAGGATTAAATAAATATAACTTCAGTTAAAAATAAGAATAACATTTTTGAAAGACTTTTTAAAAGTATCTGGTTTTCCTATTTATTGTGTACGGTCTACTATATTTAATGGAAGTTTGTCTATGTATCTTATTTATAGTAATACCGAGGCTTGTTAACTTCGTATAAATAAAACTTATTAAATTCAACCTCTACGCTTCGTTTAAGTTAAAAACTTTTAACCTCAAAAGCTTGTTTAATGTTATTTAACTTTAGATTTCATTAACGGCGACCCGAAATTATATGTTACCGACTTCTTTAATTATTCAACGATTTTGTGAGTACTTTTATACAGCTATGAGTCAGGTAACGAGATATTTTAATTGCGTATTAGATAGCTATTATAAGCAATTTTGGGTCAAAATAATGTACTTATCGTCAATTCAGCTTATATATTACTAGCTGTCCCGGCAAACGTTGCTTTGCCAAAATAATATAAAGTATTTCGAGCATATTTTATTGAAGTGACTAAATATTGTATGTTACCATGGTAACGTCCCGTCCCGCCCCGTCGCATAATCAATGGTGGGCTTGGTGGCCGTCGTCTCGAGTTGTAATAATTTACTATTATTTATTCAACAAATGCACTTATCAATATATAAAGTACCCAGTAGCCGATTCTCAGACCTACTGAATATGCATATAAAATTTGGTAAAAATCAGTAAAGCCGTTTCGGAGGAGTTCGTGGACTAACATTGTGACACGAGAATTTTATATATAAGATGTATCTTGAAAGAATTAACTACATAGGCATAGATGGCAGGCCTATATCATCGGCTAAGTCGGACTAATATGTCATATTAGTCTTAATTATTATTATCTGTCGGCTTTATATTTAGGCCTGGAGATAGTGACACAAAATTCTTGGTAATTTGTGCCAGTATGGCGGTTTTACAGGGGTATAATTACGTAAAGGCAAAAAGGAAAATGATGGTCATAGCGCTCGCACTGGCAGCCCAAACGCGTGGGCGTTAATCGAACGTGTCGGATAAATAACGAGTGTCGAACGATTTGTTCCACAAAAATGCTTGTATTTTCAGATAGTCGAAAAAAAATAAGTAGGCGAAAGCGTAATGCCATATTCATTTCATTTTCATTTTCTCCCTTTATATCATCGGAGACATATAACAGACCTATCTTATTTATGTAAAGTATTACGAATTACTTAATAAATTTAATATTAATATTCCCTGTGGAAATGCTCGTTACTTTATGCCCCTTTATGTTCCACCTTGTAACACATACTATCGTAGAAATTGGTTTATACTCAGGTCTAGCACACAACTTAACAGATTTTTAATTGCTCATCCACTCGAAGATATGTTCTCCCTAAAATCAAATAAAATTAAAAAACTTATGACTGATAAGTATTTTAACTAAATTAAGCACACTGCTTGTACTTGTTTATTGATTTATTTACGAAATATTAGGATTGTACCATCTGCTGTAACTTGTATTTTTATTTTTTTTATAGTATTATATTTATAGTAGTTTTATTACAATATTGTGTGAGTGCAGTTTCATTATCTTACACTTTCCTAATCGCTTGACCATTTCTTGTGGCTTGATAAAATTTATACTACCTAGTTTGTTAATAATATTTTCACTTAAAATGTTTTAGGTTACCTTTTAAGTCATTTATTGTGTCTCGTCAGAATTTGATGTGTAGAAGTGTTAATTTTTAGCTTTAACTTACTATTTATTAGCGAAAACTTGTTATTGGCATGTCGCTATTTAAAATGTATCATTACCCCTATTGTTATCTGCTGTAAGTTTTCCCAATAAAATAAAATAAAATACTTGTCGGGTGCGGCTTACAGCCCGCCATACCGACGCGAATACGTTAATTTTAATAAAAAAATTGAACCATTTGTACCAGGCTAATTTTTGCATAGCTAATCATCGTCAAGTAGCCATTCACGAAAATCACCTTGCCATACTTTTCCGACAGCTCCCAATGGCCGCCATACCACTGCAAAGGTGTAAGTTTTTTTTTCGCCAAACGATTATATATATATATATATATATATATATATATATATATATATATATATATATATATATATATATATATATATATATATATATATATATATATATAAAACTCAAAGGTTGACTGACCGACATGGTGATCTATCAACGCACAGCCCAAACCACTGGACGGATCGGGCTGAAATTTTGCATGCAGGTAGATGTTATGACGTAGGCATCCGCTAAGAAAGGATTTTGATAAATTCCAACCCCAAGGGGTTAAAATAGGGGATGAAAGTTTGTCATATAATAATACTTCTTAACGCGAGCGAAGCCGCGGGCAAAAGCTCGTATTATACAAACTGGGCAGTAAACAATTAAACGACTAGATTCGCCTTACAAAGAAAATGATTTTGAGAACCCGCACTATAGCGTACAGAAAACCTTAGCCACTGGACCATACCGGAATTATGATGTATGAAGGTCTTTACATATTCATCCCACGTTCAGGGTTGAACCGAAGACGAAGAGATATACTAACTTTACCCATGAATTCAAATGACTGAAGAATTTATTCCATATTTTTCTTATCACGAAGGGCAAAAGAAAATTTCTTTAGCGACTTTCTGTTTCAACATCGAGTGATATATTTGGACGCCCTTATGAAGGTGTTTATGTTCACGTGCTTCTATCACTTTTTAGTACAATAGTATACCTACCTAATTATTATCTAAATTCTAATTATTTAGCAATCTGAGCGTTCGTGGCCTAGTGGGTAGACCTTTGTTTTGCACTCGAGAGGGTGCAGGTACGATCCCGGGTGGAGGCGTGTACCAATGTTATATTTTTATTTTATCTCAAGTACAAAATACGGACGCTCGTACGGCGAAGGAAAACTTCGTGAGGAAACCCGCACATGACTAGTCCCATACGTATGGTATTGACCTGTTCATTCCTCTGGAGTCTGGACCAAGCCGACTATGTTGCGAGAATGCCGTATGTTCTTGGGCTAACTACGACCTACGGGCTACGGCTAACGGCAGTAAACAACATCATTCTGAATCCTGATAATGCAAGTCGTGGACCGACTTTAAGAGCGCTGCAAGTTTCAATCATCCATGTAAGGGGGCGTAACTGCCTACCCAGGTCATACTTTTTGTTTCTGTAGGACTTGTAATATCGGGAATGATTGCTATTTTTTTTGGTATTTAAAAACGTTTTGTTTGTCTTACGCGTTGCACTATTGCAATCAGTATTTGGTCTGACGTGGGCACCTTAGACGTAGCTGAATTCGCGCACTATTTGGTGCTGGCAGTGTTGGCCAACCGCACGCACGCGACGTCTGGCAGTGAACAAAGAAAGTGGTCGCGCTCGTCATCGCACACGTGCGCAGCGCCGCGACGTGACGTCACGATACATACGGCCGCAGCGCGCACCGAACATCCAACATGATCGTTTCAATAGACTACATACCATCGAAATACGATCCTAGGTATAGACTATAGAGCAGAAGCTCTTGCCGACGTTTATCGGCGTTGCGCAGCGATTCGCGCGGGGGGCAGCAACCCCCCCCCCCGGACGTCGTGCGTCGGTGGAGGGCTGAGGCGAGCGAGAGGTCGTTAAACCTTTGGGCGGAGCGTTTGCAAGAACCGCTGGTAAGCATCGCCCTGATAGAAGCAATCCGCCCACTATTTAAAGAGTGGGTAAAATGGAGACACGGAGCACTCTCCTTCCATCTGACACAGATGCTGACCGGGCACGGCTGCTTTGGTCGGTACCTGTGCCAGATCGCGAGGAGAGAGAGTGACACAAGGTGTCACCACTGCCTTAACGAAATGGACACGGCCGAACACACATGGTCGACCTGTCCATCTTGGATGGAACAACGCGCGGCCCTTACGGCTGCCATTGGAGTGGACCTCTCCCTGCCAGCAATAATCCGGGCAATGTTGAGCAGCGAGATTGCGTGGCAGGCGGTGAATGACTTTGCCCAAGATGTCATCACTGCAAAGGAGGAGGCCGAGCGCAGGAGAGAACGGGAGGCGCTCGACCCCTTGAGACGGCCGAGGAGAAGACGCGCACCACGGAGTGGCCGCAGCGCCTTGCCTTAGCCAGGATACTTGGGGTGGCAGTGGGGGGACACCGCCACCCATTGCACCGAGTTCCAGAGAGAGCCGTGATGCGCATGGTGCTCCTGCACATCGCGGCCCCCGTGTGGGCTTTTCTAGGCCACTTCGCGAGGCGACCTAGAAAAGCCTGCATGTTTTGATGAGTCTGGCACAGACAACCGTTGGTAAAGTTGCGGTGGGTTGATCGTGCCCGTAACTTTGCCTAAGCGGTGAGTGGAGCACCATGGGGTTTTAGTGGGTAGTTCCTCGGAGAGTCCCACATACCCCGGCCGATGTCCCCAATCCGCCGGGGATGCGTAATGCATTTCCCCATGTAAAAAAAAAAAAGGTATAGACTATAGAACGATAGCTCTCAATTCCCATACATTCACCGCTCAAAAATGGCTTTAGTTAGGTACTATTATAAACGCGTCGCTTGGGCAACGAAATATTTGGTACCAGATGACGCCTGCAACTCCGTTGCGCCAAAACTCGTTTATTGCGCGGGAACCGTTCATTTTTCCAGGACAAAAGTATCCTATGTCATTTCCCGGGACTCAAAGTATCTCCATGCCTAATTTCAGCAAAATCGGTTCAGTGTTTTGAGCGTGAAGAGGTAACAGACAGACAGACACACTTTCGCATTTATAATATTAGTAAGTAAAGTAAGTATGGATGAGTTATACTTATGACTTAAGTTATGAGTTATGACCTACTACCTAATGTATCTCACAAAAAAAAAAGTGTTTGAATGAAGATATGGAACTCCTTGAATTCGTCGACCTTGTACAAAAATACGAGCCCTGTGAAATTGTCTGTGGCTTTTCAATTTTAAGCAAAGGAAATTGAATATCATTATTATCATAGTATTCTAGAGTTTAGAATGAAAGCTTCCACTTTGATGTTTGTTTTATTACGCCGCTACCAAGAAAAGTGGTTCATTTGTAGTTGTTACGTCGAATCATCTTAATTTGAAATATTTACTTAATTTTATTGGAGGCGGTTATTTGATTCTATGTAAATTGTTTTGTACAAAATAAGCCACAACCACAAATCATTTCAAAATTGCTCTCAATTTAAATACTAGTCTGCTAGGTTCACTTGTGCCAATTCTACTTACGGCCTGTTCACATCTCCACCAGTGTTGCCAACTCTTCAAGACATTTTCCTCCTAAACCAACTTCAAAACCCACTAAATTTCAACCAAAACTCCCCAAAAATTCAAAATAATATTATTTAAAATTACTTGTGTGTTCTACTAAGCGCTCAAAACACTGAAATACACCTTCAACCGGTTTAAATAGCGATCGCAATCGTTTCGATCACGGTAAAAACGAAAAAAAAAGGCAGTCAATTATTTATTTACAATTTAACTATCAAAAGTTACAAAACATAATATATTTTTATATTGTATGTATAAAAAAAACAATTCAACATTCCAGAAAATCAATAATCAGTAAGCATTGATTATTAAAATGTTAATTTTTTTTTAAACTAGCTGTCCAGGCAAATGTTGTTTTGCCGTATAATGTATTTCGCCCATAATATTATTTTATTGAAGTGACTAAATAAGTATGTCATCATGACAACGTCCATCGCTATCCCGTCGCACAAACAATGGTCGCAGTCAGTCTCGAGTTGTAATAATTTACTATTATTTATTCAGAAAATGCACTTATCAATATAAAAAGTACCCAGTAGCCGATTCTCAGACCTACTGAATATGCATATAAAATTTGGTAAAAATCAGTAAAGCCGTTTCGGAGGAGTACGGGGACTAACATTGTGACACGAGAATTTTATATATAAGATAATTTTATCATCTCAGGAGATGGAGTAAAATTTACGCATGAACCTTAATATTTTTAGTGCAAACTGAACCTCAACATCAATAAAAACGACTCTTATAGACTATTAACTATAGGATGGCCATAATATACTCTATATCTAGAGTATAGATAAAGAGTATATTATGGTCCTAGAGGTCCTTTGTGCGGCAGTTCCATCTAGTAGCTGTTGCAGTTATTTCCTTTATACAATTTATTTAAATCAGTACCAAACTCTAAGGTTGTTATTAAAAAAAATCCATTCTTCAAAAATTTTATCCCCAAAAATATCCCCAAAATATGTTACCCCTAAAAAACCCACTAAATTTATTTTTTCCCACTAAATTTAGTGGGAAATCCCCATAGTTGGCAACACTGATCTCCACGTCACGACGTCGTCAACGTGGAACGGTGCGGTAACGTGGCACGGTACGTTGACGTGACGTGAAAATTTACGACAACGTAACGTGAAAATGCACGCCAATGCCACGTTACCGCACCGTTCCACGTTGACGACGCGACGTCGTAACGTGGACATGTGGACAGGCCTTTAGATGTCAAAAATGTATTGGATTTGACAAAATACTAAATAGCAAGCAATGACAAGCGCCATGTCGAGTCCTAGATCATACATGATCTAACTTCACAATTGAAATTAGTAAATGCATTTTGATTGAGCGTTATCCTGTCATGTGTGCCATCGCCCGCGCATGAATTTGTGACCATGGAAATTGCCAGCATCCTATCATTTCATAGATAAGATCCGCGCGCCGATGGCAACATGCGTGACAGGAAAAGCGCCCTAAGTAAACCTATGGGCGCTTTTCTTGTCCTCAGGTATTGTTTGTTGTTCTACACGTCTGTATTACTCGAAGTTATGCAACTGCGTTAGCGCGCCCGCGCCGTATCGCAAACCGGTCGCTAACTGGAACAGACGCATTGGTGACATGCACAGGGTGTTTGTTAAAAAATTGTCGTATTTATTGTTAAAATTCAAGTTAAAATATTAAAACATCAATAATAAGCGAAAAGACCTAATGGCAGATACTTGAAGGAAACACGAAACATTTGAACGTTATAAAATATATATTTATGAAAATAAAGGATTGATAACTTCTTCCGTGTCTTCAGTAACTCTTACAAAATAAAACTATTATAATTATTCTCTGACAAATCAATAAAATAAAATATTATTGGTCTTTTTGTAAACTTGGTCAAAAGAGCTAATAGATGACATCACAAAAAACGAACATCACTAATAGTAGACACCAATATGAACTAATAGTTGACATAGAACATTAAATTACATTTTACATTTTTCATATTATTAGCTCTTTATTTGCCGTTTTTCAGAAGATTTCATTTACTTCATCATAATAACTACATGCATCAGAAATATTATCCACGTTGTCTCCAGATTCTATCCATTCTTCTTCCATGCTGAAACTATCTTTCCTTTTATTTTTATTTTTCATATTTTTTTCCTAGCAAATTTATTTTCAGTCTTTAATCTCTATGCTTCTCTTGCCTCTTCTTTTTTCTTCTTTTTTTCTCAGCTCTCCTTTTTCTTCTTTTTACTGCTAAAAAAACTAAAGCAATCGATTTTTAGATCAGTACAAGGTCTAATATTAGACACCATGTTCATTTTTAGGTACAGTAGTTCTAAGTTGTTAGTTTGTTAATAGAATTATATTTTTTCCAGTAGAATAAACTACAAAATAACTTTAGTATGTACTTATTATAAAACTAAAATAGAGATCCATGTCATCTATTAGGTTTTTTATATTTTCAAGAACTAATAGTAGACACCCTTTATATTGTTAGGGAAAATAGATAAAAAATCATAAATAAACATTAATTAGTGTATACAACATGACCATTAATTCAATGAAATCAATAGAAATTACAAAAAATCGAACAAATGTATTTAAAACTTACGTGCAAAATTTCGCCTTCCTTAACCTATTTGCTAAGAAATTGCCGAGCGCGTGTTGACACGGTCACATTATTTACGAAAACTGATCCCATTTTAAAATTTTGTTCCCGAAGGCGTCCCATATATATTTTTTCACATCAACAGATAGCTTAAGAAGCTTATAAAATTTACAGTGTTGAGAAATAATTAGAGTAATTCTTATTTTTATGGTATTTTTGTCGTGAGTGTCATCTATTAGTTCCGTGTCTAGCATTAGTGCCTTTCTCTTAATTAAATGTAGAAATTTAGGGGATGCATTATTTCGTTGCCGTGCAGATGGCATAAAAATATGTTTTTTTTTATATTTTGTATTTATTTTTTATAACTATTTATTAATTACATCACAACTAATTTGTTCAAGAATATTTTAATAAAATATTTTAAAATGAATTAAATAATAATTGGTTAATAGTTCTGTATTTAATTAAAATTATTTTCATACAAGTTGAACACAACAAAATAAGTTACAAGACAGACAAAAGAAAAATATAAAATTATACAAAGAGCATGTTAAGTCGACGCCTTGATAATTTGGCTGTAGCGATGCCGATTTTTCTCAGCAATGACTAAAGCTAAGAAATTGAAGTTCATTGTCAGTATTCATCATGTCTTTGTCTTTGAATTGCCCATAGCATAACACGATTGGACAACTTTTATAGCACAGAATAATCAATCGAAAAGACCTCTGTAAAAAAAGGGATTCCTATTTTTCCAACAGAGGAGAGTGATTTAAGGTTCCAAAATTTGTACATAAATTGGTTCAAGCATGCACTTTAATTTGTGCATAGCTTATATGAAATGTATTTATGGTTTTTAAATTATGCGACAAAAACCATTTTGTCGCTTACGCCCTTTCCATTTTTTGCTGTTCCATTGCTTGTTTTCTATGAGAGGCCGGGCCGGCCTCTCATAGAAAACAAGCAATCTAAAACATATCCAACACGGTTTCTTACTTTAACGCTGCGTCACCTTAACGCAATGAGTTTCTAAAATACTAGAGCAGCAACGTCTTAAAAAAGATTCTCAGAAATGCGTAACCACTTGATAGTTCAAAAGACAATGTCAATTGATAATGTTATTATATCATTATGTAGGTCAGATATGCCTGCAGGCATCTTCGAAGTGGCAACGCGTTGCTGCCGTAAACTGCCAATCTAGTTACGTTAGTAACATTGTGTTAACGTTGCAACTTACACAATATAATAATGTCACAAGTCACAAGTCACAACTCAAAAGATTTCGCTTTATATTACGAAGTCCTCCTTTAAACCTAACATGCTCTCGTCTAGATAACATTCGTTACAAATAACCTTACACTGCAGTTCTTATAATAATAACAAAAAACAGTAACAGCCTGTATATTATGTAGCACAGAATTACTTGGTTTACCTTTATAAATAAACAAGAGACTAATTAAAATTGTAACCGCCATTATGTTACGTGCACTAAACTTCCGTAAACATACATTTTATGTACCAGGGTAAAATGGTGATCGTTGACATTTTTATCATTTACATGACGCCCGCAACTAATGCACGCAACTTCACTCTGCATCCTCTATCGGTTGTGTCATGGGGAGTGCTCTGAGGAATTGTTCGGAATCATACCACCTGCAACTTTTCGCCATCGTCATTCGTCCCACGCGAAAAACATACCATCCTCATCACCTTGATGAGTGGCAGTCTTCCACCGTGCGTTTTTCGCGTGACTTTCTGCCGCGCACTGTAAAACTCTGGAACGAACTGTCACCAGCTGCAGTATTTCCGGACCTATAAATAAATAAATAAATAAATAAATAAACTTTTTATTGGACATTAGCATTACACTATTCTACAGAATATAATTATACTACAATGTGAAATACAAAACACAATAAAGAAAAAATTACAATAACAAAAAACAATTGAAGACGTGAGTGGAAGAATCGAACAAGTAACATTTTGTAACATGCAGACAATAACTAATTTTTTCTATATTATTTTCATAAAATTTGTAACTTATTTTCTTCAAACCTAACTAATATATCTGGCTACACATATAATCCACAGTTTTTCTATTTCAAATAATTTTTCCGGCCCTAAAGCCTCCATTTAAGCAAAGAAAACGGGAAGCTTTTACATGTTACTTACCTTATTATTTCACTCACGTCTTGAATTAATATAAATAATAATAATAATAGCAAACAAAACAAAAAAAATAATATATGAAACACAGAACACAGACAACATAAAATGTGCGTTTAAATCGTAATCGAATGGTAGGTAATGCCATAATGCCAAAAAGGAAACCACTCAGGCGCAGCTCTGTAGCGTAGTACCCTACAGTGCCTGGTTTTATGTGGCTCCTGGACCTGCAAACCTTCAAGAAGAGAGCGTAATTCTTCTTAAACGGCCGGCAACGCGCCTGCAGCTCTTCTGATGTTGCGAGTGTCCATGGGCGACGGTAGTTGCTTACCATCAGGTGACCCGTTTGCTCGTTTGCCCCCTTATTTAATAAATTTAAAAAAAAACTTCGTTGCGCCAAACAAAATACGTTTATTACGCAGGAACCGTACATTTTTCCGGGTAAAATGATCCTATATTATTTTCTATGACTCAAAGTATATCTCCTTACCAACATTTATGGCGAAGAGGTAAAGACAGACAATTTATAATATTAGTATGGAAGTTTGAATTTTCATTGTTACTCAAAAGCACGGGCACAATCACAGACATAGATCAAGATCCTCATCTATGTCTGTGGGCACAATAGACGCAATCTATCTACTCTGGCACGGGTAAAAGTGACCAAACGTTTTTTTCTTATATTATCATAATTATCGTATATATATGTCGCAGAGAAAAGAGGATATCAGGGATTTCACGATATCCCTAGGGATATTACGAACTCCCGGTAGATGCCGAATATTCTTGTTTGTTACGTCTTCTTACTAAAAATATCTAGTGATATGTCATTTCACTAAACTAAATCTAGTGAAATGTCAGAAACGCGGATACCGCCGAATAAAAATCGAGCCACTCATTTCTCTCGCTCGCTCTAGTTCCCACACGTGACACGGGCACTAGTGCGAGTGAAACAAATGCGTCGCTCGAGCTGGCGCGGCTCGTCTAGCCTGGAGACAGACAGACAGACTAACCCTTTGGGTACAGAACCGTAAAAACTAGGATAATCGAAGAGCTGGAGTACCTGTAGTACCTGTGTCTGTACAAGAGCCTAACCAAACTAGAGATCGACATGCCACATTTACAAAAAATATTCAACTTGGTCGGCCGCTTCATTTGACGTCAAAAATCAAAGGTCTGAAGTATCTGATGAAGAACCCTCAGCTGGTTTCAACTGTATGATTCAGAGATATGGTGATGCCCCCTCAGATATAATAATAACTCCCACTCTGGTTTTGGTGACGGTGGTCGGTTTCATTGAAACCAGGCCAAGAGTAATTTTATAGTGCCCAAGTGTGTGCACAGTACACAAGAGCAATCTCTATATTCCTTTACTTGCATAACCCGGTGGGACGGAAGACTGACACGACCGGCGAGAGCTCAGGCGCAGGACCGACTTTTTACATGCCCATCCGACGCATGGATCATCTAACATCTTACTTGTCAGATTCAGATGTTAGATGATCCTATCAAAGTACCCGTGTGTATACTAGAGCAAGCGAGAGAAATGCGTGGCTTGATTTTTATTCGGCGGTGTCTGCTTTTCTGACGTTTCACTAGATTTAGTTTAGTGAAATGACATATCACTAGATATTTTTAGTAAGAAGACGTAACAAACAAAAATATTCGGCATCTACCGGGAGTTCGTGATATCCCTAGGGACATCGTGAAATCCCTGATATCTTCTTTTCCCTGCGACATATATATCGTTTATCATTAATTTAAATAAATAAGTAAAAGTGGAAATTATTTTAATACACTATACATTCCTTTTTCTGACCTATTAAGCATAATATTTCTCGCAGCCTTTTTGAAATAGACTAATTTTAATTCAGTCAAGTGTAAGCTTTTGAGGTAAAATTGCTAAAACGTTACTCTACATTGAAATTTATTACATGCATTGCGAGTTCTCGCATCAAATGCACTCACCATAGAGTTTTATCAGATCTGACAATAATTTTCTTATTATCCGTTATTACACTGCACTGTGGACTCAATGAAAAATCAAATAACGACAGCCAATGGGATTCAAAAAGATATATTTCTGATAAAAATGCAGATAAAGTTAGTAAAACTAAACTATTCTATTATATTATAATTTATAAGCAAATAACTATTCCTTCGTTATTTGCTTATAATAAAATAGATAGCAGCAAATAACGAGGGAATTTTAATTATGTATTATTTTGGTCAATAACTTTTCAAATAGGTTAGTAGGTAGGTACTTGGTTGTCCCGTGTTTTTAAAGTAAATTATTTTAAGTAATTTAAGATTATTAAATTAAAGACGTGAGTGGAGGAACCAGATAACTAACATTTTAATTTTTATGACATAAGGACAATTACTATTTTTTTCCCATATAATTTAAACAAACCTTGTAACTTACTTACTTCATCATCGGGCTATACATAGAATCCACATTTATTTCAAATAATTTTCCCGGCCCTAAAGCCTCCATGTATGGAAATAATCGGCCAAGTGCGAGTCGGACTCGCGCACGAAGGGTTCCGTACCGTTATAGAGCAATAATAGGCCAAAAATTGCGTTTTTTGTATGGGAGCCCCCCTTAAATTATTATTTTATTTAAATATTATTTTTAATTATTAAAGTACACATATAATTAAGGGTTTTGTGAAAATTTAAAGTGCCTACTTGTCATCGTTGATACCGAGCAAAAAATGTTTGAAAAATTACGTTTGTTGTATGGGAGCCCCTCTTAAATATTACATTTATTATGTTTTTAGTATTTGTTGTTATAGCGGCAACAGAAATACATAATCTGTGAAAATTTCAACTCTCTAGCTATTACCGTTCTCGAGTTACAGCCTGGAGACTGACGGAAAGACAGACGGACAGACGGACAGACATCGAAGTCTCAGTAATAGGGTCCCGTTTTTACCCTTTGGGTATGGAACCCTAAAAAGGCAATTTTTTAACTGTTACTTACCTGCTTCTTCCACTCATGTCTTTAAATGTTTGTGATATATCATATTATAATGTTTATAATATATAGAGCCTCTCCGTGTTGGCCTATGAGTCATGAATCATAATTTGGACCAATATTTCAATTAAATGTGAACATACCTAAGAAATATATTATGTATGTTACATGGCGGCAATCATGCAGCTTATCCATCATGAGGCAAAATAGTAAATTCATAGGTAATAAACATTAATTTAAATTGTTTAGTCAATGTCATATCTTTCAGTTTCCTACAGCTACAGCAGTAGTGGACCGTCGAAGTGCAGGAGTGCAGTCATGTATGCCTGCCCGACACATTTGCAACTATCAACTATGTCCATACAAAAAATTTATGAGAGATTACGTCGAAACGCTTTGAGCAAGGTTGCTAATAGTCAAGTGTCCACACACGGTTTTACTCTACTCTATATTATTTATTTTTCCCACTTAGATACATAAATTCGTTTTTATTTGATTGCCAAATAATAAATATTGATATTTGTTTCGTTATAATATATTTATATATAATATTTTTTGCGAATGAATTTTCGCCCTGAAAATAGTGAAATTGGTATGCAAAAAATATTAACTAGTTTTTCCCGTAGCTTAGATGTATTTATTCAAGACTTCTTGTAAATACGTCCTATATTGTAGCTAAAAGTCCAATTATACGTAGTATTCAGTACGGAATACAGCCTTTTTCCCCGTCGCCTCCGATAATAGCGAGGATCAGCACTAAAGCTCTGTGAATAGAGACATTATTTCAGATAAAGTCGGATCCCTAATTTTTCTTTTAGAGATTTTCGTAATTTTTTATTCGAGGGTCGTGAGGCATATTTCATTGAAGGTGTTTTATACTTACTCGAAAAGAAAACGAAGATAAAACGACTGTTTTGCTCAATAATTTGTCTTTTCACTTGGTCTGGCTGATGTCTGATCCTTTTAAGAGGCCGGGTACACTTGGAATTTCCCATACATACGTAATTCCAAAATCATTTTCTCATACGAAAATATTTGAGTTGTTTTTCAGTTTAAAATAGTAATTACCTAGGTTCCTGCACAAAAATTTACTTCAAAATATTTAAACACAAAAATGTTTTTTTTTGCTTTAAATTTTTATATATATATAAATTTATTTACTACTAAATATTTAAACACTAAAAAATAGAGTAAAACACTAAAAAAATATAAATAAATAGTTAATTTACTACAAAATATTTAAACTCTAAAAATATTTTTTAGTATTTAAATATTTTGTAGTAAATTTACTATTTATTTATATATTTTTTAGTATTTTACTCTATTTTTTAGTGTTTAAATATTAAGTACTAAATTTACTAAAAAAAATTAAAAACAAAAAAAATATTTTTAATTTTTAAACATTTTGAAGTAAATTTTTGTGCAGGAACCTAGATAATTACTATTTTAAACTGAAAAACAACTCAAACATGTTAAATATTTTCGTATGAGAAAATGATTTTGGAATTACGTATGTATGAGAATTTCGAGGGTACCCGGCCCCTTAAGCTAGAATTGACTAAATGAGTTTTTAAAGCCCTAGCACACGATTATAGATTTTTTAATCGTGACTTGATGTTTCCCGTTTTAAATCTTATAATATCACGCAGAACCATATATTTTCGCATTAAGAGCTGTACTATGTCCTATCCCGAGATTCAAGGTACCGTCCTCTTGAACGAATTTCATTATTATTATTTTTATTATTTATTTATTTACCAAATAAGACATATTACAATTTTACATTTTAATTTTAACAGCATCGGTTAATCATCCAATTCGGTTCAACAACTTAAGTACGACCTAACTAGCAAAATTTAGTTCTGATTAAGTTTAATATCTATGGACGCTTCACACCACGTCAGTCTGGCCCCGTGCTAAGTACCTAAAGGACTTGTGTTACAGGTACCAGACAACGGAAATATATTTAATACTTTTATACTATACATATATTTAAGATTTTTATTATATCATACACATATTTAATACACATCCAGACCCAGGAACATTGAAAACTTTTTGTTCCGTCGGCGGGATTCGAACCCGCGACCCCCGGCTTGAGCTACCAACGCGCTCACCACTGAGCCACAGAGGTCGTCGAATCATATTTGCGTTTTCGTGAAGACTTGAAGGTTGATGAATAGACTTAGAACAATCACATAGACTACTTTAATACCGCGTTTGGGCACAAAATTCAGGATCTTTGGTTTTGAATTTGTTTTGTACTGGTCAGGAAAAATGTTAATTACTCTTAATTTAATCTTCAAAACGCACTGTAACGTGCTACATATCTTCAGTACTGCTAAACTAGAATCGTTATGAGACTAAAAGACATTTGCTAATCAAAACTCAGTGTGTTTGTCAATTTCCAATAAATTATAAATATCTAATAGACTAATACAAACATGGCATCACGCCATTAAAATAAAATATGATTTGGACTGACTGCGACCTCATGCGACATGTGGATATATATGTGTTTATATGGTGTATTTTCAATGTTATTTTTACTTTTAATTTTAATTAAATATATATTTTTTATATACAAACTGATACAAAACTATTATAAGAAGTAAAGTCCGACATTATGCTATTGTAGGACTTATGCTCCGATTTAGACTGTGACAGTTTGAAACCATGTTAAATTGGGGTTCCTTGCAAAGGTTATCAAAAAACCGCTTAAGATTAAAATAAATATTAGCTTAGGTTACTAGTCTGATTTTGTCATAAGTTCATAATTTTAATGGATTATTTGTTTCAGATAGACAATGAAGACCTTGCGAACACTATTTATGCTTAAAATTATTGTTGTTGCCATATTATAAATAAAACTATAAAAATAATATACAATTAATATTTTATTAATATTTTATTAATAAAATATTAATAATAAACCAAAAATAGTTTATTAAAAAAAATATTTTATTAATAAACCTTAAGTAACATTGCAGTATTACTTCTATCTACAGTAAATTTAAAAATATTCATTAACAGTATGACAGACATACCTACTGTTCTAGAAAATGCACGGAACCACTAGATTGTTCACTGCACTTTTCTTGGTTTATAATGTTTGTACTTGTTGTTTTGTGCAAATTTTTATATTTAGCCGTAACTTTTTTTCTGAATCCACCACATCGCTTTAGTTGTGTCCACTTTTTTTAAATCCATAATGCGTTTATTCAAGATTTTAAAAACGCAACATACAAGACTTTATCAGGATTAATTATCATTTATGAGAGCATGGGACCAATTCAATGTTTTTAATGCTGTAACAGCCACGATAATTGCTACTTCAGTAATTCTAGCATCGCTTGTACAATAAATAGCGTACCCAAGACTACAAGGCTTGTACGCCTCCTCACAAGGCATTTTTGTAGAGATGTGTTAGTCTTGGATAAGATTTTATTTATACTTATGTACTTGACACAGAGCTAGAGTCTCATATGGTGCTACTTTAGGACTATGCTTAGATTAGCATTTCAAAGTGCAATAATAAGCCAACATACATCAATCAAAACTATTCTGTGGCTTTTGGCGGACTTCTTGCATTATAAGCTGCTATTCCTAAGACCATTTTGCTAGTTGGGGAAGACCTAAAGCAGACCCTTGAAATTAAAAAATAGTGTACAAAAAAGGAGATATACGTGGGAGAGCCATGCTTCGGCACGAATGGGCCGGCTCGACCAGAGAAATACCACGTTCTCACAGAAAACCAAGTGAGTGAGTTTACCGGAGGCCCAATCCCCTACCCTCCCCTATTCCCTTCCCTTCCCATCCCTACACTCCTCTATTACCCTATTCCCTCTTAAAAGGCCGGCCACGCACCTGCAGCTCTTCTGATGCTGCGAGTGCCCCCCTTATTTCATAAAAAAAGATATAAAATGTTTTCTCTTCAATAATATTGACCTCCACATAACTTTTGTAGTCTGAACTGAACTCCGAAGTCACACATCGCCGACATTTATTTACTGGAGCCTTAGATTAATGATATCGTGATGATAAATGACTCCGAGTGTGCCCAGAAAAAGGCGAAACTTGTTCCTTGAACCATCAATACACATGATGTTACGGCATTTATGTTGGCTTGTCATATTTATTATGGCTTTTTGCCGTACTTAGAAGTATTTTACATCGAAGAACATAATAATATTATGTAAAAACTCCTGAAATTGATAGAGTATCTAGACTATATTATTAAGTTAAAAGTCATAGACTTACATAACTATAGTATACATTGTTACATGAAGGAAAATATCGTGGCCCGTGGCCTGGCCGAAAAGGTGATGGTACTTCGGTGTTGTTAGCTGCAGATGGCGAGAGTGGTGTAACTTCACTTTCTTTTGCCTGATTTTTTGTGATTTTGTGATTTTTTTGTGATTTGTACGGGCAAGTGCCCGCGCGTCATGAAGTTACTCTTTCAGCGCTGCTACTCTTACAGCGAACTCTATATAGGAGACCCATTACCCATACACACGCTAAAGTATTATCACTTACTTTTGTTACATCCTGTATACAATATAGGGTCGGATAAAAGAAAAAATATAAAAAAAAAAACATTTCTCGAATCGTCCATAAGGGAAGGTAAGCGCTGGTATCTGAAGCGATCCAATCCAATTCCGATGCTCTCCCCCGGGAACGTCCAAAATGTGAATAGTTCATAAAATCTACCAAATAAGATTGAACGGGAATACGCAAACTCTAATTTTACAAGTGATAAAGAATTTACTGGCCATCCGACATTTACTTTGAGAGAAATACTTTTCATAATATGGAGTTTAGCTCATAACTTCTTATTCTAAATTGCATTTTTTTTTCTTTCCAAAATACATTAAATAATTACCTACGTTGACTTTTATAAATTAGCTTAAAGTCAAGGCGAGAATTGAAACCTAATACAAGTCGAGGAGAGAATTTGGGCGTTATAATAGGTCTATGACCTAACTTTGTTTTTTTTTTACTGTATCGTGTACGCAGCAGTAACACAATATGTTGGAAGTACCATAGTAACTATTTAGTAATCTGTGGAAGTACTGTCAGAGAAATTCATTCATAGACAGATGACAGACCCGGGACCTACCTGCTCGGATTAAGTCAATGTTAACCCTAATCTAAATCCTGGGCTTGACATAACCTGGACCAAAATACGTAGGTTCGTCATCTGCTTTTGAATATTTTCCCTGCTGATATCTATCGAAAAAAATTACTATCTATCGAATTTTATTCACCATGGCGCGGGCGGCAGAAATAATAACCCGTCCGGTGAATTTTTCCCTTTGACGGGCGCGTTACGTGACTCTATTCGTATTTCAAAAACAGGGCGCGTTTCAATTGAGTTTTAATAAATCTAATCCGGCTCCAATCCGGATCTCGTGCCGGTGCTGGAGTGTCTCTACGGATTCCGCCGACGATCCGGCCTGTTGTGAACGCCACTCTATTACACTACGGACATGTTAAGTTCGGATTCAATCGGAATTGTAGTTGGAGCGCTAGATGCTAGAGTGTTCTAGAACGTGCTAGAACGTTCCGGGTCATCACCTTGTAATTTTAGTGCTGTCTGAATGAAAACGCTTTGAATTCCGTTGGTCTGTATTAATTCATGGTATGACTACGTTTAGCTGTTTTGATCAGTTGTAATTTGTAACTACGTTAAATGTTAGTTAATGTAAACGAAATATTTTAGATAAAACATTAATATGTTATTGGAGGTGCGCTTGTGTGGTGCGAAAGATTTATTATCGACGAACGGACGATAAATTTAATTTTATCAAAATTCTAAACATGGTACACTGGCACTGTTGTCCACAACAGTGCCAGTGTATTATGTTTTGAATTTTTTTTGTTATGTGTTTGTAAGTTTCTTTCTCAAATAGTATTAAGATCTTGATTGAGTAAAGTAAGAACTTTTTTAGATTTTAAACTATTTATATGTTACATAAATATTCAAATTTAAAATATATTTGTTTGCACGTAAATAATTAAAGACCAACGTGGAGTATGTACTCAATTCACCACAGAAACTCCGCAACTAACATAATGTTTTATCGAAAACATTTCGATTTCAAAATTGAAATCGCAAAATAGAGTGTATTATTAACTATTTGTGAAGTCAAACATTGTGGAAGTTGGAGTACGTTTCAGGGGAGCGGATAAAATGTGAAAAGCCCGCGGCGGAGTGTTCGCATTCAAAGCTTCGGTTATGTAATCAGTTGGAAACCATAATAATTATGGACCAGTTTAAACGAACTGTTGTGTAATAGTTGAGGCTAGGGCACAAATATTTAACTAAATATTTCAATAGGGGTGAATGCAATTCAAACCAAAAATTCGATAGGCGCGAATCAGGACTGTGGGCTGTTTGTTCATGCTAAAACGCTATTTTTAGAATTAAAAATAGACGTTGGCCGACTTATATCCATATAATAAGCATACAATATTTTAAGACAATCGGTCTAGCCGTAACACCGCTACACGAGAATTGTTATAGCACCCATGATATTATAAGTTTAAACACTTACGGATTTTGTCGCGGAGCACTTTTATTAATCCCGACATTTCGGCTACTTTACAGCGGCCATGGTCACCAGTGGCGAAGCCTCCATAGAACACGATTCCTACCGGCTTACCTTGGCCAATTTTAATATATACATTTTTTATTATTAATAATTATAGCTTACCCCGCTTCCTACAATTTCATAAAAATAATTCGCCATGTATTTAAAATCACGCAAACGCACACATACCCGTTTTTACGATCGCACTCAGAACGCGTACATAGTGTGCGGCGGCGGTGGCCGGGGAACTCGCTCAAAACATCGGGAATCCAAACATTTGAAATGTATGAAATTCACGCACACATACACATTACTACTACATGCAAACGACTCGTCGATATTGTCGAACAACAATCCGATCCCACATAGCCTACCTAGTCTTTATTTGTCATGTGTTAAGGTTTAGTTTCGCATGTTTCGCTTTAAAAGATTTCGTCCAATCACAACAGAGCTAATTGCAGCGGCCGACCGGCGCGTGCTGTCATTTCAATTCACATAAACAATTATATTACGCGCTAATTTGCACTCATTTTGTACTGTTATTATTGTAATATGCAAAATTTTGTTTATTAAGTTAGTGGGCTAGCTTGATTGTAATATTATACAGTTTAAAAGAATCGAAAGTAGTGAAATTTTACTTGCCAAGTGTTGTGTTGTGTTTTTGTTTGTTACATCGTAAAGGTTGGTTTGTTTTACTTACTTTGTAATTTGTCGTGACACGGTTAGGTGAGAAATGGCAGCATTAGTACAAATTGACTGTTGTCTTACGGATTACCTATTATATTTTATAATAATATTAAATAACGACGACAGACGACAAATAACAAAATTAAACATTTAGGTACGTATTTCTGCTGATATTTCTTTGCTACTAGCTTTTGCCCGCGATTTCGTCTGCGTGGACTTCAGACAGGTAGCCTATGTTCCTTTCCATGTTTGACATGGGATGCATGCAAAATTTCATCTAAATCCAGTTTTTGCATGATTGAGTAACAAACATCTACACTGGCAAGTCAGGATTCACTTATTTTTGGTGTGTGAGTGTGAGTGACGTGTGCTTAAAACGGCTTTTTTTAAAGCCACTTTTATCATACTCGACATGCACTGTTCATATAATACCAGTGATGTCATGTATGGTGAAGGTGGTGAATACTAACAACACTAACACTGCACGCAACGCACACAATGCAAGCAAAGCACCCTAGTAGTTATGGAAAAGGTAAACTAACACACTTAATACAGGTATGTAATTTATTGCACGTTTTTTTTACAAGAATTGAAATTTTGCTTATTCACGAGTTAGCCGTTTTTTGGTCCGGCTTTACCTTTATTTTTTTTCACCCCACGCCACTGGTGGTCACGGGCGGACTGAGGTGACAGGTGTCCAATTTCTTGAAGTTATCCAACTACCCGACGACTCATCAATATTTGTTTGCGTTCCGATCTACGCAGATGATGAGTCGTCGGGTAGTTGGATAACTTCAAGAAATTGGACACCTGTCACCTCAGTCCGCCCGTGACCACGGCCGCTGTAAAGTAGCCGAAACGTCGGGATTAATAAAAGTGCTCCGCGACAAAATCCGTAAGTGTTTAAACTTATAATATCATGAGTGATACTCGCGAAAACTTAAGAAATCATTATGTTATAGCAACTCCATCGTTGGTATCGCAGACACAATAGATTTTCAATTGTTATGCGGCAGCCGGCTGCCGCTTGTGGATTGATGGGTTAAGGGAACATGTACTTTTTGGAAAAGTAGAGAACTTATGGAATTGTAACAACAATAAATAAGAGCATTTCTAAGTATCCACATAGTAACACCTTCTAACCTGTAAGTTATTTGAATTATAATTTCCACCGCTAACTGATAAAAATATCGGCCTAGCTGAGCACCCGCTTGCTACAGACTACAGACCCACATTCCTCAGGCAGCAGGCTGGCGAACACGTGGGCGGCAGATCACAGATAACGTTCCTTACCTGATGGCGCTGATACTTGCTATAACTTCCTGCTTGACAAATTCATAGTAACTCAGTACTAGAAACTATAGCTTTGTTGTACTTGCTGTAGCCACTAAAATTCCGTGGTTCCAATCTTTTTTTCATATACGGGCCACAAACATATTTTGGTCTTTGTATCACGGGCCGCAACAAAAATTTTTAGGGTTAAAAAATAACGTTCTTCAAAATTAACGATTTAAAAGTGGAAAAAATTGCATGCCTTTCACGACGACTCAACATTATTTTGCCGGTGGGCGTGAATTTCAAAATGGTTTAATATCACGCGGGCCATTGGCGGGCCACAGATAAAGTCCCGGCGGGCCGCGGGTTGGGGATAGCTGCACAGTGCACTATATGGATCATAGAAGGACATTTTTAAAAAGACTTGTTTTTACTGGTCGACGTAAAGACCGTGATAGAAATAGGGGGGAGTGAGACCAGTAATAAATTATTTTTATTTGGCGAGCGGCCTTTATTAGCTTTCACAATTTGCAATCTTAGTAAAAATAACAAGATTACATAAAAAATTCATTGAAATGCCAATATTGATGTCTTGGTACATTTCTTTCTTTATCGCAAAAACTCCTAGGCCTAACAAAAGTATAAATCAAAAATATTTAAAACAAGAAAATTTGGTTATATCTTCACCGTCTGGGCACTTTAAGAGAGTCTGAAACATAACGACACAGTTAATATTCAGGTTTAATTTCGCAGCCATTCAAACAAATCGCAAAGGAAAATAATATGCTGAAACAAGCGAAAACACAGTGTATTGAGAATAAAGAAAATTGTAAGAACAGTGGAACAAAGGATGGAAATTCCGAAATGAAGGTAAAAGTACGCTTAGGAAAATATGTGAAACAATTAAGCCGGGAATGGTTGAAATTATAAAGTTCTTACCGTAAACAATCATCAACATTTTTGTTACGTAACTTGAACCGTAATTCATTTGTCTTTGTTTGTTAAAAGAAGAACTTAAGTCTTAAGTTTGTTACTTTTCTTGTTATCACGCCGCCGAGTTGCGACGTGACGCAACGCAACGAGCGTGTGCATTTTACTGTAGCATAATATTTTCATGCAAAATTGTACTTTATTTAACTACAAATGAAACATTATTTTCAAGATGAAAACCTGGTTTGTCAATGTTTTTTAAATCCCTAAATACGGCATGTATTTAAGGATTTTTTATAATTCTTCCTTATTAAAAAAAAAAACTATTTACAGAGCATTTTATTATTCAAGATCTTTATTCCTAAGAAGATTCATGTTCACAACTTACCTTCGGAAATAGCAAATTCTCTTGTTAAATGCCCTATTCGTTGTGTCTGGTCACTGATGATAATGGTTACTAAGACAGTGAAGCTCGATCAGGGAATACATCTTAATTGATCTAATCAGGTAAATTGTCTATCAGCGCGAGAAGGATTAGTAATATCTCAGGCTTTACTATTATGGCACTATGTAGATGTAAGCGGTATCTAATCACTGAACTTTGAAATGCATTCTACATATTAAACAAAATACGATCTTACTTTTGGAAAATTGTTTGTGGCCAGTTCCGAACAAAAAGTTTATTTTGATACTAGTTGATGCCTCTGTTGTGCACAAATTAGTTTACCGCGTGGGGACCGTTGCCGGTTAAAAAAGTATATGTTCCTTTCCGAGACTCATAGTATCTCCATATCAAATTTCATCAAATTCGGTTCAGCGGTTTAAGCGTGACGATGTAAGAGACAGACCCACTTTCGCAATTTATACAGGGTGCAACTAAACCTTCCTGCCAATTTTTTTCTAGGGCTTAGGTATATTATTAGCGTTTAACCAAAAAATGGGTGTTTTTTTTTTTCAATGACATATTTTATCCCATTTAAAATCGTTGCAGAACGGTCACTCACAGCGCGGGGGATGAGCGGGGATAGCGCGGGGGGAGGCGCGCGCGCGGGGTCAAGTCACGCGCGGGCGACGCATCGTGTCCATTATTATAACCTATAGTATTATTTAGGATAACTTTCGGAAGCTATTTCTCAACATTTTAGTACTGAGTGACTATAAAAGAAAAAATACGTGTATTTTTATTTTTAACAAGGATCAATATATCAAAATTTGGCAGGAAGGTTTAATTGCACCCTGTAATATTAGTAAGGATGCCAAGGCAATTAAATTATGGCTATTCTATTCTACTTAGCTTACTAGCGCTTTCGTTTGGCTAACCTCAAAACACTGACCAATCAAAAACATAAATTCCTATCAAACCTCAAGAACGTGGCATGAATCTTTTCACATCTCTTACAATACGACTTACAACTTTTCATCCAAACATAACAGAAAATGAGGAACGTCGGAGCACTCTGGTAGGATTGCTTGTTAATTCACTTGGTCGTTACAGCTGCAATTACAGGCGCCAGGTATAATGAGGCTGAGGAGTGTGGACAACAGACCTGACCTGGTTAATCTTCCTCTTAAGATTTAGGAATCTTACAGAAACTAGAGTGTTTGGTGTTGTTGTGATGCTTGAGTTCTGTATCCAACTGATGCTTAGATTTGGATAGTAATATATTTTAAAGTGGAAACTTCATTAGCACTCTCTTTGAAATAGGAAAAAAATTGGCCAAGTGCATGTCGGACTCGCGCATGAAGGGTTCCGTACCGTTATTGAGCAAAAGTTGGCAAAAAATTGTGTTTTTTGATATATCGAAAATAAATTATACCGCTCGGAAAACATGCGACAAAACGTAATTATAATTATTTAAAAAATAACTAGGAGCATTTAAGCAAAATGCTTCTATACGATTTTGAGTTGCAAAGGTGTCTATTAATTAGACTAATTTCCAACAATACATCTATTTTCGTTTAAAAAAATCGGTTGTCTGTAAAGTCGGTTTACTGACGATAGTTGAACGTGACAACGTCATAGCCTTAACCCCTCAGTTCCGGGAAAAATCTATGCAAAAAAGTTGGCAGGTCAATGTGCAAAAAAAATGGCGCCCGGCCTACCCTCTTTGTAAAATTAATGTAATATGAAATATCCTTACGTATAATCCATATTTTATGTTTGTGTGAACTACATTATAATATATGTTAAATTTTTTATCTATCAAGCCATCATAATATAGTATTTAGTCCGATGTGATATTAGTTTCTCAATTATAAACTTTCGAAACTATAATTAGTGACTTGTTCAGAAGAAATAAACGAATACTTTATTCTTCATATATTTAGTCATACCTTGACACGTAGGAAATAGATCACAATTTTGAATAGCCGAAATAATACTAATAGCTCACAGATTGTTTATTTATTTTTCATTCAGAGTGTGGTCAATGTATCAAAGGTCATAACTAACCAAACTTCTTCATACAAAAGTATTCTCTAAGTCATCGAAATACGTAATATAATCGAAACAAAGAGCGCGGCCCAGGTGGGCCTTACGGTTGTTGAGAGACTTGAGAGTATAAATGGAACGCCTCAGAGCTGTCAGCGAGGTAACGCCGCATGAACTGTCATGTTTTTCGGGCGCGCAGCCCATATCGAATTATAAGACGTTATCACGTCAATAATCTTCAAATTTGGTATTTTGAAGAGGTCATTTCGAAAATTAAATGTATCGAGGCAAAATACATTAATCGTGTTTCTAGTTCTTCTCAAACCTAGATAAGGCTATGAAGATATGTATAAGTATCTCATTACCAGATTTGTAACATTTCTGAGGGTCCTATAGTATTACGTCAAAAAGGACAGTTGTTTTCAATATGGCGCCTTAATTATTTATTTTATTTAAATTTTATTATTAATTATTGAAGTTTAAATACAATTGAGTATTTTGTGAATATTTCAGGGGCATACCTGTTGCCATAATTGATATCGAGCAAAAAATACAAAAAAAAATCACGTTTGTTGTATGGGAGCCCCCTTTAAATATTTAATTTATTTTGTTTTTAGTATTTGTTGCTATAGCGGCTACAAAAACACATCATCTGTGAAAATTTCAACTCTCTACCTATCACCGTTCTTGAAGCCTGGAGACAGACAGACGGACAGACATCGAAGCCTCAGTAATAGAGTCCCGTTTAGCCTTTCTTATGACTTATGAGTTAGTAGATGACCCGGTGAACTTTGCATCACTAATTGCATTTCTTGAATCTTGAATCTTGATATACCCTTCCCTGGACTTACACAAATAATATTTAAATTAATATTTAACACTAAAATTACAATATGGATTAAAGTAGTTACCGAATACCATCTTACACGGTCTATTAAAGTCCTAGAATATATTTTACTTCAAATTCTTAATCAATAAAGTAAGGTCCACTAAGGACTAAGGAGCAATACCACTAAGTACCTACCTATCCGTACTATAGTATAACCGAGCGTGCGATATTTAGGTAGGTACCCTAGTTGGGAATGCACAACGAGACCCGGCCTGCCTCAACAACATACAGATAGGACAAGGGCATCGGACGCAGAGCGTGAGTGCAACGTGATGAAGAGCAACCAACCAGCCTACCGGAAAACAGAAGCGCCAATCTCGCATTTATGCCTAATAGACAAATATTTTTTGTAACTATATCGTAAGATAATAATGAAACAGTAAGAAAAAATCTGTTCATTGTAATAATCTAAGATAATTTAACCTTTCAAGCCCCAAAAGATCACCGGTAATCGCGACAACAATAGAATAACAATAAATTTCCAAGAATCCACGATCGAAGGATTAAATTAGTATTTAAATATTCATTATTGAAGATACTTGAGTAATTGTTTCTTTATAAAGTTAAACCGTATCTATATCTTACAGTAACTCAATAAGATAATAATTATTCGAAATTGAACGTAATAACCTCTTAGAATTTAATAACGCTCCAAGTCTTTAAACTTATGATTAGTACTTAGAAGTCGGTTCAAAGTCAGAATACAAGACCCTTTATTCTCAAAGTTCTTTTAATAAGGGATCCATATTATGAGAGTAATTTTAATTTAAGAAGATAATAAGGATGACTGATTTTGTTAGAATACGCTTCCTTTTACTTACAAACTTCATTATCTTTATAACAATACTCTTAGCTTGATTTATTTTATTAATAATAATAATTATTGATCATTTATTAATTTGGCTCTATATTTTCCCTGAACAATTTAAACAAAAATAAGTTAATTAATGTAACACTGTCTAATCAGGCTATTTGTGCGAGTTTTTCATTGTTAAGTTTTGTCTCTTCATGTCATAAATACGAAGAATAAGAGAGATGAACATAGTAAATAATGCACAATTATTGACTTTAGCTTACACTGAGTGGACTGACACAAATGGGGCTTACAAGACATAGTAGGTACACAAGTCACATGGCAATGCGTTATAATATAATAGCATCTCGCTCTATTTCTGTTTCGCAAATATTTCGCGTTTCGCAGCATCGGTGTACTAGAGGCGTAAATGTTAAGTAATTATTAAACGTTGTCACCGCAAGATTGTAAACACCGAGAGATTGTAATATGACGAAGTGATGGATTGTAAACAAACAGTTTTCCGGTGATTTTTAATTAGTTATTTCGTATTTAAAATAACTTCAATTGCCTGAATATTTGATGTGTAATATTGAATAAAATTTAGATATATTTAAAGTGCTGTTTGAATTATAAATTAGGTTAATTTTAATAACCGAACATTCAAACAACACTTTAAATATATCTAAATTTTATTTTATGTTATACATCTCATACTATTTGGCATTGAAGTTATTTTAAACACGAAATAATTAATTTAAAATCACAGGAAAACTGTTTATTTACAATCCATCACTTCGTCACATTACAATCTCGCGGTGTTTACAATCTTACGGTGACAGATGTCAAGCATTATAATGTTATTGTTGGGCACTAGTCACTGCCACTATTGTTTTATTACTCTCGCCGACCGTGTAGGCATAATACTCTCGACTCGTTGCTCTATGACGCAGTTGACCCCGGAGCGTGACCAGCCCGCGATCATTGCCACCAGCTCAATTGATACCGACCTATTATACGTATGTACCGCGTTATTATGTAGTTGTGCTTGTTGTGGTTCCGCATACTGTGGGAGTTTATGTGGAGTGCGTTATATGCTCTAGGCGCAATATCTGCTGCGTAATAGGAAAAATATTATGGTTAATGTTTCTATATTACTGTATTCTCTCTTACTAAAATTAAGTGAAGATTTCTGTGATTATGAAATACAGATATTGGCCGATTCTAAGACTGATCAGATAAGCACTCCTTATCAAAATCGGTCTAGCCATTTCAGATGAGTTTGTTATACGTTAAATTACTTACGTCTTAATTAATTACGTTACGTCAAATTACTTTTGACTCCTATCTTTCCACCAGGCGATCCGTTCGCTCGCCAGTCTCTTATTCCAGAAAGAAGTAAAGTGATAGTCATACTTAGATGCTGGTTGATGATGATGAAGCAATGGCGCATACAGTCACGGTGATCTTCTGATGCATCTCATTAATGCGCCGTCAGTAGTCGGATTATCTGCTTATATGGAACTAATTAAGTATGCAGCCAATAATCTTCAAGATAATGTATGTTTATATAACTAGAATGAATCCTAGTAAACTTATAATGTGCTTAGTTTAAGCTGTGAAAATACAAATTGTTAAAAACTGTAATTATTTCTCTTTATTTAAGCACTTTATAAATTTTTGTCTATAAAAAGTTTTGTATAGAATAGAATAGAATAGTCTTTATTTCCAGGAAATTTGTTTAACAATGGTTCTTAATATATTTTATGTAAGGTATCAAAATTTCTGCCTCATTGGCGTGGAAATATTGTCTAGTTCAAAACATTTTCTTTAAATCTTATTCTAATCAACATGCATACGTGCCTTAAGTAACTACTAATAATTTGAAAAGATCTCAATACATATTTTAACATAATATTATAACTTAAAAAAAATATATACCAAGACAAAGGAGGAGAAGCTAAAATTCAGTGTCAACCATGTGTCAACTTTACAATGGAGGTTATAAAAATAAATAATATGGCGCATATTACCTACGTGGCATTGTGTGGTATCACAAGCACGTGATTCGTAAAAACTTAATAATCTCCCAATATGTATACTGAATTTGGAAACATTATTCTCTTCGAATGCAAATATTCGTTTTTTTGAAGTATATCAGGTGTACACAATTATTAAGGTCTATAATACATTAATTATAATTTAAAAATCACATTGTTCTGGGTTATACTTATGTCCTAGGTTTTTCTTATCTTATCAGTGTTTTGTTCTATTTTTAGCTCCCTTAGTACATCCAATTATAGCTAATAGCTTCATCAAAATACCTTTTGGGCCTTACACGTGGTGCACACAATACAGGTACTTAGCCTAAATTACAATTATCAGTCCTTATTTAGTTAATGTTTTTTGTTTTGAATGTTTTATCTCATTTTAGTTTTTAATTTTCAGCACTCCTGATACCTATTATGGAAGTATACGGAGGAAAGCTATACAGTATACTTTCATTTTTACCCAACCGATCGGGCGCATCTATTTTACATATGTGTCTATGTTACTTGCCTCCAGATCTACAAATTGATCAAATTACTGCATTTCATGACAACTGTCAAAAATGTATACTTAACGCACCTTTTGAGGAGTCATTTTTATTGCTAGGGGATTTTAATTCTGCAAACATTACCTGGGAAACGCGTGATGCCCTAAATGTTCTCTTGCCTTCTAATCCTCAGGACCACAAAGCAGAATTACTGATTGAAACTATGAACATTTGTAGTCTTGCGCAATTTATTCTTATTCCCAATGAAAACAATAGATTCCTGGATCTAGTATTATCGAATCTACCTCAATCCTCTATTAGAGTAACTGAAACAATTCCTCTTTGCAAAGTAGATTCACATCATATTGCTTACTGCGTAAATGTTTCTCATTTGTTGTGTAATGACTCTATAAAACCTTGCAGCAAAAAACGATATAATTTTAATAAGTGTGATTACGCTAAGACTCGATCAGAATTGAGCAAAGTTGATTGGGACAAGTTGCTTTCCTCAGAGGACATCGATAATTGTGTCGATACGTTTTATAAACTATTGTATCAAATAATCTCGGACAATACGCCTTATGTCAGGAACACCTCTAATAATTTCCCTACATGGTACAGTCAGGGACTCATTAAATGTATTAAAGAGAAAAACAAATACCACAAGCGTTTTAAGAAGTTTGAAAATCCCCGAGATTACGACTCCTTCTCGCTATTACGTACTAGATGTAAGTTTCTTATCACTGAATGCTACAAAAAATATCTGTCTACGATAGAAGACTCATTAGAGAATGACCCGAAAATGTTTTGGCGCTATGTCAATGGTCGTAAGGGTAGTGTATCGATTCCGCACACAATGTCATTTGGTGACAGAACTTCTTCTGACGGTCAAAGAATCTGTGAACTTTTTTCAGAGTACTTTAGCTCTGTCTACGACACTCCACCATCGACGTCGCATATATATTTAAGTAATAATATGCCGGAGGTCCTGCCATGCACTTTAAACAGTATTAGAATTACTCGTGAAGACGTACTACGTAAGCTGAAGTTGCTGGACATACGGAAAGGAGCAGGTCCTGATGATATAGCATCCAAATTCCTCAAGGAATGTGCTGAAGAGCTGTCGCAACCTCTCACAATTTTATTTAATAAATCTATTTCTAGTGGCATGTTTCCTTCTTTATGGAAGGTAGCTCATGTTATTCCTATATATAAATCAGGTTTAAGATCACAATGTTCGAACTATCGCCCTATAAGTATATTGTCCGGTATTGCAAAACTTTTTGAATCGGTGGTCTATGTTCATATTTATAATCACTTTCGTAATTACATCTCAACTAAGCAACACGGCTTTGTAAAAAATAGATCCACTCTCACTAACTTAATCGAATACAAGAACTATCTCTGTCAGGTGTTTGCCTCTCGTGGACAGGCTGATTCCATCTACCTGGACTTTAGTAAAGCCTTTGACAAAGTGGATCATTCCCTACTTATTTCCAAGCTTTCACATTATGGCATTCACGGTAGCTTATTGAGGTGGATAGCCTCATACCTCCTCAATCGCAGTCAGCTTGTTACGGTGAAGGGTTTCTCCTCTCTCCCCGTTTCGGTTCCCTCAGGGGTCCCCCAGGGGTCTCACCTTGGTCCTTTGCTTTTTGTCATATTTATTAATGACCTAATTTTTCGACTAACCTGCCCTTCACTTTTGTACGCAGACGATCTAAAAATCTTTTGTGAAGTAAACAACAAAGATCAGTTTGCTGCGTTACAAAATGATCTCAATACCATCTCGGACTGGTGTGTATCTAACAGCATGAAGCTGAATGTTGAAAAGTGTTGTGTGATATCTTTCACCCGTAAGAAGTTTATGCACAAACATTCTTATAATGTGCAAGGGAAAGTCTTGTCAAGACAGCAAACAGTAAAGGATCTTGGTGTTATTTTTGATGAGCAGTTATCTTTTCGCCCGCACTATGAGCATATATTAAAAATAAGTAATAAAATGTTAGGGTTTGTCATACGCTCCACAAAAGACTTCAGAAAACCAAATAGTGTGCTAGCATTATTTTTCAGCTTAGTCAGAAGTGTGGTGGAGTATTGCTGTCCAGTTTGGTCCCCCTTTTACAAAACACACATTGAGAGCATTGAGAAGGTACAGAAAATGTGTTTGAGATACCTTACACGAAAACTTAATCTCGGTCGTGTGGTAAAAGACTATACCACTCAATTGTCCAAATTCAGCGTGCTACCATTAAGTGCTCGTCGTGAGAGATACGATCTTCTTTACCTACATAAAATACTCCATTCCTCTATTGATGCTCCTAATCTTCTATCACAAATTACTATTGACACTCGCTATAGATCGCGTAAACCGAAAATGTTCGCTATACAGGCATTCAAAAACAATACGTCCTATTACAATCCGCTAGTTAGAATGTGTCGTACTTATAATGACCTAGTAGTGGGTAGTTGGAGCGTAGACATTTTTCGTCAATTTTCACATTATAAGAAAACGATCAACAATATTATGAAAGCCAAGTATTTGCCATCTCTTGTTTCCGACTCTGATATACATATTTTATTATAAACTCAGATCAATAATCGTTCATAAGATTCGTATAATTTTTTAAAATTATTTTCTTTTTTTTTCTCTTAATCTACATATTATTATTTATTTTGTTTTTTTGTTTAAGTTTAGTAATATAAGTAAGCTTAATATTGGTCACTCATTGTATACTCAATGTTTCGTAGTGGGTATTATCAGTTTTCTTTGTATTAGTTTATTTTTAGTAACAACCTAATAATAATTATGTTATGTATACTATTTTTGGGTTGCTGTCTAGCCTAGAACTTAAGACTATGTTTGTACAACCATGCAATGACTGTAACCTGTCTGTATACTAAATATAAATAAATAAATAAATAAAGTATACCTACAGGTCAACTTCAATTCAAGTTACAGTCACACTTTTATAGTTTAAAATAATAATGTCAGTCATAACTACACAATATAGTGAGATAAATGTACAAAATTGTTTATTAATTGCTTAAAAATGTAATAAAATAAAATTATAATGTCAGATAATAAGGTCAAGTTTACAAATTCCATTTCTATAAAAAATATCTTAATTACATTATAATATTATGTCAAAAAGAATTAAATAGTACATAAGTATAATTATTACATTAATGTCAGGTCCACAAGAGTCACAATAAATTAATTCTATGCTAATTATAATGTCCTGTTATCGGTAAAATAAAAGATAATTATAATATTAATGTCATAAATTCACCCTTAGTCTTAAAAAATAATCTAAATCCAATAAAATGTTATCTTATTATATTATGTCAAATACCTATTCTATATATTTAAAGTTAGTTTAAATTTATTTGCTACTGCTATATCGTTGAAGTATTCTTGTACTGAATAATAGCATTTTTTAATAGCCATTCAAATAGAGCCTTCTTGAACTTATTATAACTATTATTGTCATTTTTTAAATTGTCTGGCAGATTATTGTATATTTTAATTATCATACAGTAAGCGTTTTTGCTATTTAATGCTGATTTTTGTGTAGGTATATTTATTTTGTTTTTATTTCTTTTGTTTCTGGTTTCTTTATTGTCTTTATGTTCAAATAGAAAACCATTCTTCTTTACAAAGAGACATGATTCTAGTATATACAAACAGGCTAGTGGAAGAATTTTAAATTGTTGAAAGAGCGGTTTGCAATGAGTGAACTTGTCTACCCCTGCCATGGCTCGTAAACATTTTTTTTGTATTATAAATACCCTGTTCACATCCACCGAATTGCCCCATAGTATCAGGCCATATCTTAGAGATGAGGAGACATAACCATGGTAAGTTACTAAGGTGGCTTCCTTCGATACTATATATTTAATTCTTTTAAGCGCAAATACGAATCTATTAAGTTTAGTGCAGGTATTATCTATATGTATTTTCCAATTCAGGTTTTTATCTATATGTATCCCTAGGAAAGTAGCTGATGAAACACATTTAATTGGCGTTATTTTATTTTCTAAATGTTTATTTTCGTGAATATTTTCTTTATAAAACTTAATAATTTTTGTTTTTTCTAAATTTACCGTAAGATTATTAGTTTGTAGCCAATTTGTAACATTTTTAATTTCATTTTGCAATTCGTCATTCAGTATATTTCTTGGGCATTTTATTAAGAGAGTGGTATCATCAGCGAACATACTACAGTCATATTTTATTATTTCTGGCAGAACATTTATTTAGATTAAAAAGAGATTTGGTCCCAACATGCTACCCTGCGGCACTCCGCATTCAGAATCTTCATATTCTGATCTATGCGATATTTCTTTGTTTTGTTCAATTTGACTTATTTCTACACACTGCTTCCTACCTGTAAGATATGATTTAAACCATTTAAGTGCATTTCCCCGAATACCGTATTTTTCCACTTTATCTAATAATCGCTTATGATCAACGAAGTCAAACGCTTTACTTAGATCAAGGAAAACCGCAGCTACAGCTAGTCCTTGGTCAATAGCTTGTGTGATTTGTTTAACCAGTGAAAAGCAGGCCATTGTCGTTGATTTTCCTTTCGTGAATCCAAATTGTTGCTTACAAAGTAAATTGTGCCTATTAAGAAAATTAACTAATTTAATTTGCATGGCCTTTTCAAATATTTTTGAGATTACTGGTATAAGTGTCACTGGTCTATAATTTCACATGTGCTTTGCATTACCCTTTTTGAACAGAGGCTTAACTACTGATATTTTTAATTGCGACGGGAAATGTCCCTGTTCAAACGATAAGTTGACTATGTGACATAAAGGGTAGCATATTATGTACTTTGCTGCTAATTTTATTATTTTTGTACAAATATGATCATATCCAGTTGCTTGTGTATTATTTAGTGAAATTATAATTTTATAAATGTCAATAGGAATTAACGGAGATAAATATAATGAATTAATTGGATTATTTTTAATATTAATATTGTTATCATTAGAATAATTATTTTTTGTAATGTCAATAAAATATTTGTTGAATAATTGCGCAATGCCACTAATGTTTGTGTATATTTTACTATCTACTTCTATGGCGTCAATATTCTTACTTGTCCTTTTTTCATCTACATTCTTTCTTATGAGTGCCCATGTGGCTTTACATTTATTTTTTGATTTTTTTATAAAATTCGTATTGTTTTTTATTTGAGATTCATATATACATTTATTAAGCACATTACTATAACTTTTGTATCTTTTTAGCAGTTCTTTTTTATTAGCAGTCCCATATCTATATTTGTAATACAAAATACGCTTACTAACTGTAGATTTTTTAATGCCCTTTGTAAGCCAATTTGTTTTTCTCGGGCTGTTGTTTATTTTTACATAAATCCTTGGGAAGCAAAGATCGTAAAATAATACAAAATTTTCATAAAAAGATCTAAAGCTTTCTTCAGTATCCTTAATATTATATGTTTCGGAGAAAGTGAGTGCAGCCATAGCATTCAAAAATTTTCTTATATTATCTTTATTAAAATCGTGCCTTTGAACAAAGTAAAATTTCGCCTTCTTTCTCACTTTTATATGATTCACAGGAAATTTTATGGATTGTCCAGTCTCATGATCTGAAAGTGCCAAATGATGCACATTTGTTTCATATGTTTTTAAATTACTTGCAATTTGGTCAATGCTGGACAGTCCGCGAGTTGGCTGATTTATATTAGTTTTTAAGTTATGGTTATCTAGAATGGCTTTTAACTCTCTATGCTCATTTGTATCCTTTAATACGTCTATATTCCAGTCACCGCAGATTATTATATTTTTGTTATTAGATCTATGTAGTTCATTTAAAGTGGCATCCAGACTATCAATAAATATATTTATGTTTTCTTTAGGAACCCTATATATACATAAAACTATCGTATTATATTCAGTTATTTCTATACCACAGCACTCAAATATAAATTCTTTTGCATACTTTTTTGTTAATTCAATTTTTCTAAATTCTAATTCGTTCCTTACTAATATGCAAGACCCCCCTCGTTTTTTTATTTCTAGAATACGTAGCAGCTATCTTGTAATTAGGTAATGTCAAGTTTTTTTCACTATTTTTCATTAAAAATGTTTCCGTCAAACAAATAACGTCAATTGTTCCTATCCGTAAATTTAATGTAGTTGATAATGCAATTTGTAGTATGTCTAATTTGTTCAAAATTCCGGCTATGTTTTGGTGAAATAAAGTTAAATATTTATTGTTTTTTATAAAAAAGCTTTATCATTATTTTTTAGATTTTTATTTGTTACTTTTTTAAAATAATGTGTTATTTTATTTTTATCTTGTTTGCTGTCCTTTTTAATTATTGTTTTCTCTATAGAATTATGTGATGAGCCATTTTCTATGTTGCATTTTTTACTATGTATAAAATTGTTTTTTTGTTTTAAACTGTTTAAGAATGTTTTTTCATATTCCCGACTATCTATTTCAAAATTTATTTGTGTACTCATTTTCTGTAGAAATGAGCTGTGATTATAAATATTCTTTACCACATTGAGCAACTTAACATTAAGAAAGTCCTATACACGCTCATGAGAAAGATTTATCTTCTAAGCATCAAAATCTGTTTGTTTCTACTTTCTTTTAATCCTTCAATCGCGGATTCTTGGAAATCTATTGTTATTCTATTGTTGTCGCGATCACCGGTGATCTTATGGGGCTTGATAGGTTAAATTTCGGAGCTTGCTGAATTCAAAATTGTTTACTGGATGACGCCCGCAACTCTGTTGCGCCAAAATTCGTTTATCATGCGGGAACCGTACATTTTTTTCGGAATAAAAAGTATCATAATTATTTATTATTATGTCCTTTCCCGCGACTCAAAGTACCTGCTTACTAAACGGGAAAAACGGCGGTTTGGGTGTCAAGAGGAAACAGACAGACAAAATTTCACATTTATAATATTAGTACGGATTTTTATTGGATTTCTATCACAGTACATGCCGAATCTACAAATCAGCTCTATCTCCAAGGAAGCTATTAAAGTAAGCTCTTAGTATGTTTTATGTTTGACACTTACAGTTTCTTCCATTTAAAGCCTACAGTGATCGAACGTTCTCGTTAAACAGATACTAAGTACAAATCACATTCGACAAAGATGTTCTCAATTTGAAATGGAACTGGCGACCATTCGTCTATGACTAGTTTTATGAAACTAAATTCCATTTGCGACAATGTTAGGTAATTTTCAATACTATTTGCAAAACGTTTTCTTATTCGATTTGTGACTATATCTTTGGCTCAGTGGATACTAATAATAAATACTATACTTATCAAAGTGTGTTCTTGTCATAAATAATGAGGGTCACAACAGCTAAGCAATGGTTCTGTGAGAAGACTGTAATTTTTCGGGACCAAGTGTAGCCTATAGACACGTTTATTATACTGAACCTTAAGTACCAGACTGATTACAATTTACTCAGTACTTACTGTGTCTAAAAGTATTAAACAAACAATTTACTGTGTTACTAAAATAATAGTATTTTAAAAAGATAAAACCGGCTTTAAATTTTTGTACGTAATTAAGAATTAAAATTCCCTATCTCAAAAACTACTGAACCGATTTTGATGAAACTTGCAGTATTCCCTAAGTTGAACAATACCTAGTACAATAAAAAAAGAATCACTAAAATCGGACTTGTGGTTTCCGTTAGATATGCGTGCACAAACATAAAAACATACATACATACATACGCTTTTGAAATTTGGCACATTTGTTCAGAAGCTGTTATAGATTAACAACATATACAAAAATTGAGCAGTTCTGGAAATATTACATACATACGCGTCGAATTGATAACCTTCTTTTTTTGAAGTCGGTTAAAAAATCTGAAATCATTAGCAAAGTATACCTGAAATATACTCACAATTTGTAAATAAACCTAACAAATTGTATCGTTTACGTATGCCACGGAGTATCTAAATGATCAGATATATGGAAGAAGGGAAGTAAACAACATTTCGCTACATCAAGATTATATTTCGCGTCACCGTTGGTGGCGGTTTGTATAGAACGCTCCTTATCAACTGTGAAAAAATGTAACGCGTATCTTTTACGCATGTAATTCAGGACTGATTTCATTCATGACAATCTATCGGCCGCACTCAGATATGTCTTACGATTACTTAATTTTAAGTAAATAAAGCTTTTGACATTTATACCATAGTAGTAGCGGCGTTAGGGGGGGTGACGCTGGGCGACCACCTAGGGCGCCGGATAGAAAGGGGAGCTGAAGGCAAACAAAAAGGGCGCTAATTATTTCAGCACTACCAGCACCCTGGGCGCCGAAAAAATCTCGTTCAGGGCGCTGGTATGTGCTAAAACCGGCCCTGTACCATAGTAATTGTTTTCCATCAAACTCTTCATGTTACTGTTTGGCAAAATATATACAGTATAGTACAGTTTAGTTAATTGGTAAGGTTAAATAGTTTTAGTTTAGATAAAATTGACCTTTAGATTTGAGCTAAAAAGTCTAATCGACGTTGTGAAGTTACACTGATATCAATCTAAAAATATGAAGCAAATAAATGAAGTCGAAATAAAAAATCCTAAACGAGCAACATTTTTCTCTGGATCTTTTTGTTATCATATCTTTTATACCCCAGGGACCGAATCTCTCGTTTCAACTAATGTATCCTTTATTCGTCCGAAATGAAGGCAGTTTCGAGATTAATGGCAAGATTTCACGCAGAGTTAACTCAAATAATTTCGATCCTCGCTTTGTTAGTCGAATTCAGACGGATTCCAGAATCTTCTATTGTTTCTATGTTAATGTCTGAAATGTTATATTCAAATAGTTTGTTTATAAAACTGGAATACATCTTTTGTGTGGGCTTTTGTTTGAGCTATGTTTAATTCATAATAAGAGGAGATCATTAACTGCATGTCTTAACCCTCAATTCACTAGGTGAAATTTACTAACGTAATTACCTTCTATGAATCCCTGGGACTCACATATTTTAAATGTATGTTTTTATGAAATAAAACAAATTTCATCAACATTTTGTTTAACAATATTCTTAAGTACTTTGTATATTATTAGAATTAATAACAAAACCAACCAAACTTCTGAGATCCTCTTGAAAATTTAAGAAAAAGCACTTATCAGTATTTTAAAACCATGATATTTTTAAGGTTTCTCTAAACTAACAAATATTCTAAAAATTAAAAAGAACTTAACGTTTTTAAACTAATAAAGGTGCACAAAATAAAATAAAATAAATATTATTGTATGCTTCTATACAAAGAAAAAAAACGTACAGTGGGTTTCTATCACTATCTAAAAGCTACGTCGGCGTATCTTTTTTGAGCAAGTAAAACATAACGGCTTCAGACATTTTGTGCACAGATAAGACTATAAAAAGAGTTTTTGTTCTCTTTTTATAGTGACATAAGTAGTAATACTTTCCCTCCTAGCCAACTTGTTTCAGGGTGGCTCAAATCTTCAGGAACGTCATTTTTTCGTCCAAGTCTTCTTGAAGCCAGGCTTCCAGAATGGAATCTGCTCCATCGTCTCTTAGATTGATAAATTCATGTTTTTAGAGCCATTTTACAATTGTACAACAGAAAAATAAAGCATGCATAATTTAAATTATTGTAACGGTGAAAAATCAACATTTCTAAATTTTAATATATAAAAATAATCATAACGTAATTCACTAGTATGAGTCCCTGGGACTCACTTGGCGTAATAACTCACCAAATATGGTATGTATGCACTCATCCTCTCGGCACCATGTCACCCGCGTCACTACATGAAGGTACTGAGACGTGGGGGAAACTAGCTGCTAAGACTTTTGAATTATGGCCTTTTTAACCCCCGACAAAAAAGAGGGGTGTTATAAGTTTGACGTGTCTGTCTGTCTGTTTGTCTGTGTGTGTATCTGTCCGTGACATCGTAGCATCCAAACCGGTAGACCGATTTTGATCTAATTTTTTTTGATTGAAAGCTGACATGATCGAGAGTGTTCTTAGCTATAGTTTATCATCATCAGCCTGCTCAGTGCTGGAAAATCGCGGTTTATCTGGTTCGTGAAAGGCCATTAGCAACTTGCAGTCGTTTGATGAGTTTTATATTTATTTTGCATTCTGGTTCGTGATATTAATTGTGAATACCATATTAAACAAAACACATTAATGGAAAGTTGACCCGGTGCTGCAGCATCACCTGGTAATCAATAGGATACCCAACTCCTCACCAACTTAGAGCAGAGGTTTCGTGTTTGGGCTTATTTTAATTGCGACAATCAGTAAGACGTAGATAAACAGTAAATATTTGCATGCTACTGCTGCAGCATCACCTGGATTCTATAGGAGCCGAGCTCCGTATGAACCCAAAGTGGAGGTTTCATCTTTGGGCTCATATTGACGGGCTGATCCAAGAGGACATTCATAGACGGTATTCTTTGCATATTATTCCGCACTATAACCAACAAAAGTATAAAAAGCATGAAATAAAATTAAATTAAGAAATTAAAAAAAACCCCCGCCAAAAATCTTTAAAAAGTTATGAAATAATATATTTTATTGACTTAAAGTTTAAATAATTCCTAAGTGTAAAGTAATATTTTAGTCCATAATTGTTGTCAAGGTGTGTCGGGGGACCGCTAGTGTACAATGTAGGTACATGTTTGATTTCACATAACATTATAGTTTAAGGGTCAGTTCACAGCGAACCGAATCGAGACAATCAGCGACTTGGCGATACAAAAGCAAAAGTCGCGGTTGTCGTAGATTACTTGGCGGTCCCCCGGGCCCCGACGCACTGTGACAACAATTATGGACTAAAATATTACTTTGCACTTAGGAATTATTTAAACTTAAAGTCAATAAAATATATTATTTCATAACTTTTTAAAGATTTTTGGCGGGGGTTTTCTTAAATTTCTTAACTTAATAAAATTTTGATGTGAGTCCCTGGGACTCAGGAAGTGAATTAAGGGTTAAACTTTAAAAAAAAATAAGAAGCTTTTGAATATGAAACTTAACTTTTTATGTTTAAAAGCTTTGATTAAATTGATATGTCCTAAAAATATCTAAGTAGACATATTATTAATTATTATCTTTCAGGAAGAATAAAGCTATTAGGCGATGATTGTACTATCAGAGAAATTAATTCATAGACAGATGGCGAATCTATTTTATTTTGTAGGGTATTTGAAGAAAACACACGATATTAATATAATGATTGGTAGGGTAGAACACAACTCGTTCATTTCTCGTATGTCCACAATCTGTATCTTTGTTTAAAATGGAACGTGTCATGTCACCACTATAAAAACACGTAACAACAAACAGCAACTACCATAAAATGATATTCGCAGCAAGTTTCACGACTGCAAAAAGCCGAGCAACGCCGGTAATAGGAATTAGTGAAGTGGCTCAAAGAAACCTCCATCTCATTTCCCTCCATGGCGTAATAATCGTTATATTATGAGGAACGCCTTTTTGTCGAGCTCCCGATGAAACACAATTTTCTTTTGTGAGCTTTCTTTATAAGATAGCTTTTTGTGCAGATTATCGTAATGAGACCATCTCATCTCCTTCCGTGTTGTTATTTATGGAGATTACTGGAGCGGTACCTTTGTATTGATCTATCGGTGACAGTTTTGTATCGAATTTTAAGCCGTTTAGATGTATTTAGATAAATATTTTTATTTTTTATGTTACAAAAAGTATAATAATGATTAGAAATTAGAATATTGCAACATTTTGTACCATCGAGGAAATTGATTCCTAGGCAGTTGACAGACCAACGTCATTTGGTCGGATCATGTCAATTTAATCTTAATTGTGATGTCAGCTGGGTTTGACGTAACGCGACCAAACTACATACTAGATCCCCCGTCTGCCTAGGAATTTAGGAATTTAGGCAGACGGGGGATATTTCTCTGATAGTACATTGATCCTACAACGTATAAATTACTATTTAGTCGATCTCAAAGAAACTGTGAATAGTCTTCATTTCGATTTTACAATATTACTAGTTTATCTAATAAAGTAAACTTAATTATAAAGTGGATCAATAAAGCGAATAAAGCGGTATGTGGTATAATTTACCTTAAATTCAATTACCGAATTTTCGATATCGTTTTCGATGATCAGCAATTCATCCCGTTAATGAGTATTTACCTGCGCCATATCCCTATTCCCCATCTCGAATATTCCCCATTCTACTCCCCAACTCATTGATATGTACGAAAACCAACCATTCTACATCCCCATTAATTGCAGAGTAAATACTCTTTATGTACAGTTGAAACCCATTGTACGTTTGAAGTTTGAACATTATTGCCAAGCTGTAAGGTCGAAAAGTAATAAAATAGATCGGGCTTCGACTGTACCGATCTCTCAGGGATAACTAACTATCTTCGTCCTGAGCAAGCATCGAGAGACAAACAGTACTAGATAGTTTAGATGCATTTTAAAAGACTCTATCAAGATTACACTCGGCTGGGGAAATTCGGATGTTAGTAAGAAGTTGGATCGCGTCCAAGTTGTGCAGTTAGGTAGCCTAAGGGTAAGCCTTTTTGTCCAATTCCTGTAAACATAACATACTTACATTCATGCCTTTTCAGTCCGATCTATTGGGGTCCCCTCGAGAATAGGGGTCTATTTCTTTAGATTTTAGAATGTCTTTATTAACGGAAGTAAGAAAATGAGTGCGTTGTGCTATTTGGTAGATAGGTATGCAAAAACATAATTTTCAATACTCCTCTTCAACCAAAGGTTAAGTTACGTTAGTTCTAACCAACCAAATACTTGTAAGTGGTTGGTTGTTTTTTTCTTTTCAATGACAAGCTACGATTTTACTGTTTATTAAAATTGTTTGCTTGTAAGTTGTAAGTACTTTAAAGTCTCACAAGTAGTTTTAATATCTACAGGATACAGCACTATCCTCAATGTATCATCAAATAAATTGAATTCAGAGACAGTTGACGGGCCTACGTTATTTGGTCAGATTATGTCAATTAAATGTAAGGGTTAATTGACCCGTCGTAACTGGTGATCTGTCGGCTGGATGTAACAAAACTCGACCAAATCACGTAGGTCTGCCTTCTGCCTAGGAATCAATTTCCACGATGGTACGTTCTGGAAAATAAAATAATATTTCGATAGCTATTTAACAGTGCGGTTCATCGCAGAGTGACTATCCGAAAACCAATACTGATGTATTCATCGGACAAAAGAAATAAAGCTGAACCAGTGCGGCTCGCCGCGTCAGCGATCAAAGTGTTCATTACTGCCGGCTCGGTACTCCACAAAGTCACTGCTAAACGGTTAAATAACGTACAACCGCAGCTGATACCGAATTATAAACGCCATCATCGTTTTATGATGGACATTCTTTAGGGGCGTCGACGGCGTGAGACGTTTTTGATAATTTTTTGGCTGCGCGTACGCTAATGCCCTTCAATAGCTTGCTGGACCTACTCTAATGCTCAATTATTCCCGTATATGCGTAATAAATTGTGGACGTCTCTTTTATCAAATTTAATTCGATAGATCCGACGTCTCGAAAGTGAACCAAAAATAAGCGTCCTTACCACAGAATACAAATTACTCACGGATTACTCCTTACTCTCTTGTCAGGAATTAGCTTCTAATTACTTGATCCTTCCTTTTTAACACCTAATAAAAGCGTAATAATAACGTGATATTATTATTTATTATATTAATATAAAGATAAAATATACTCTACCTACTAAATACTAAACATTATTAACATATAACACAAGTAAATTTGAAACAAAACCTCAAAACTCTATTTAATTTGGCGAAATAACCCTTGGTCGGTGGAAATACAACATGCAATATGCGCGAGGCTGCAGCGGTATTTCAGGAATTCTATTCAATGCTAGCTTTTTTGGTCCCCTTTCTCTTCCAATTGATTCCTCGGACAAAGGCGCATAGAAAAGTGATTTTAAATGCACGTAGTTTTTAAATGATTTTAGTTTTCATGTTTGGTTCAATAGTTCGGCCGATAGTTCTGCAACGGAGCCGGGTTTGAGTTATGCATTGTGTTTTACACAGTACGTACCACAAATTGGGCTGTCGATGTAAAATTTTTATTTAACGGCTCCGACAAAAATGTATGCTCACAAATTTTCTGATGAATTTTGAAGCTGGGGAGCGGTTACGAAACAAATTTTAATTGGTGCACCGAATATATTGATTCCAGTAAACAAATATCACTCGTTGTAAACTATTTTGTGGGTTGCATTTAAAGTTACATACGTTTACATCAACCATTTTAAACTCAGAACGTATAGTAAAGTTTTACATAATATAAAAAAAAAACGTCATACTAGAAAATATTTTTTCAAGTATCCTTTTCTGTGGCGTCACCTGGTAGTATTATATGAGTAATGTACACTATATTATGGTTTCTGTACTTGTTACTGATTGTACCTATTTACATAGATTACATATTACGACACAATAAAATTAGACATGCTAAGTAGGTTATGTAAACACTAAAAATCAATACACCGGTAACACCGTCAAGGTATGGAAAGTGGGAACCCGTTATTTATCTATTGATAACGTTATTACTAAAATAATATTATTGAAATCGATTTGAAAAGCTTTGTTCAAAGTTTGAGTAACTTACTCGATCTCCTACTCCTCCTACATTTCTTGTGATTAATTTCGTTGCGGGTCCCAAGACAGATTTAGCTTGTCCCTCGGGCATCCCTGAGATCATATCAAAGGGTTTTTGTGGTTGGTTACCACTGTTGATCCTGGCGACACAGGAGTTGCAGTGGTGGAAATGTGTGGTGGGCCTTTTGCCCGTTAAAAAAAACTTACTCGATTAATACGAAGCGGAGAGTACATAAATATGACATTTGTAGAGCAACAAAGATCATGCGTCTGTTGTTACAATTCCCAAACTCCTTTTCTATCTGATTTCTATTTCCTCTTCTAGTAGACTCAAGTGTAGAGATAGAAGAGACGATAAACAAATAACTAGAGACTAGGGTATGACCGCGAGTTGCGCCGAAATTCACAGACAGAAAAATAGACGAACACAATTTCGCATTCATAATATTAGAATGGATGTTAATATTATAATATGGATATGGATTATATTGTATATGTGCTTCCTAAATCCTAGTATTATATTCTAGCATTAGTCAATCAAAGTAGGTTTTTCGAGTTGTCGCAGTAAGATCCTTGAGTACCGCTCACCGGCCGGGGGTTGCGCCATCTGGGCCAAGAACGCTTCCTTTCCTTTTACATAGCGAATTGTGTGCTAATCATGATTACCGCCTATTGTTCTATATTTTCCGCCGTTTATGCGGTAAGCCGGTAACCTTGGTGACGTAGTGGAAGCTCAGATGTTTAGTTCTTTTTAAAGATCAAGACTCGATTGCTTGATTCACTTGATATCATGTTTAATGTTTTAGCTCTGAATGTTTTATAGTTTATACCACGAGTATGTTAATAAGTAGTATTTTGTATTCATTGTAAGTTACAAAAAGTTTAGTAGTATAACTAGTTTAATACAGTGGCGAGTTTGTACTAATTTTATCAAAATAGCAAGCTCGATTCATTAATGCAATATTGAGCGCCTTGAATTTAGAGATAAACTACAATAACATGGCGCGCCCCTCCAAATTACTGTTTCAATGTGTGTAGTCACATCCTTATGAAAGAGTTTGTATGTAGTAAGTATTCAACCAATCAACCAGTACTCGTAATATTTCACTTAATTTCACTTATTAGTTATTACCAAGATTTGTTGGACAACTAATCATAACTAGCCGACCGCGCAAGACAACGCACATCAAACGTTTTGACAACGCACTTCAAACGTTTTGAATTTTGGAGGAGCGCGCCATGACGTTATCGTAGTTTATCTCTACTAGAGAGTTGCTAAGACCCATTTTCCTATCAACTAGAAAGCTGTAGATGATGAACATTTATGGCAAACCAATATCCAAACCTTCTCTTTTCAAAAAAAGAACACGTTCTGTAAAAGAATTCCTTAATTCAGGCATTCTCGAATTCTAAATTTGAATGTTTGAAACTGGGATTGCGCCTTTGAAATTCTAATGCCCGATTCACATTTTGAATTCGTTCACTTTGAAATAACTGTAATGTTGACATGCAAATCTCGACAGGGTGATTCATGGAGCTCGGACGCTGTTATCTGTGGCCTTTTTATCCTCCCAAATGTCACTCAAAGGGTTATGATTTATTCAATTATGTTTATGGACCTTCGTCCCTTCGTATCTGTATCTCTTTTGTGTAGATTATATTAGCCTTATTCAGTATTCTGAATAAAATAATTATATAAAAATGTTATAATTTGACCATAACCATAATATATTTTTAACCGACTTCAAAAAAGGAGGTTATCAATTCGACGCGTATGTATGTAATATTTCCAGAACGGCCCAGTTTTTGTATAATATGTTAATTGTTAGTCTATATCAGCGTCTGAACAAATGTGCCAAATTTCAAAAGTGTATGTATGTATGTATGTATGCGTGTATGTTTTTACGTTTATGTTCGCATATCTCCAGAACTACAAGTCCGATTTCAGTAATTCTTTTTTTATTGTACTAGGTATTCTTCAACTTAGGGAATAGTGCAAGTTTCATCAAAATCAGTTCATTAGTTTTGGAGATAGGGAGTTTTAATTCTCAATTAAGTACAATTTTGAAGTCGGTTTTATCTTTTTAAAATACTTTATTATTTTTCTCCTTTATATTTTACTGCCATAGAGCAAAGAAGATTGTTGATAATATTAGCAGATCTCATGACTACTAGGCATGTCTACTAGCTGCTTTGAGCAAAATACAGCAGAACTTTTTCTGAAATTACCTCAATCCATATCTGCGTATTCGAATTTTAAGCTACTATTTTTTTCTGATGCATGGTTAACGAAAGCATCTCTTTCGTACTAACATTAAAACAATGAATGCTGACGTTTCATTTTCAATCAACTAAGATGCTCATAGAAGTACAATATGAAGTTATAAGATGAAATAGAAAAGTTAGGGCCATCAAAAACCGTTTAAGTGAAAATACCTGACCGCTACATTTGTCATGAGTGTAAGGCTGCGATGATCTGTCATGGTGATAAATGTTCAGCCCTAATGCGGGCTTTGCAACTAACTTCACCCAAATATATTAAGTTTGGGACCATCATGATACATTATTGTTTACACTTTTAAGGGCTGTAGAAAAACAGTTGATACACTAATTATTTTCTTTCACTTGGGTTGTATCCTCAAGTTTTATAGTTTTCTATCTTTGTCCCACGGTATTACCTGCGGTTTTTTAGTGTTCAGTAGTGTTCAGGTAAATTGCGTACCTATTGAAAGTAGATGATTTTGTGGGAATTCATTGTCATTGATTTTTCCACAAGAATAAGACATTTTTCACGAAGTCAAATTGCTCCAGCTGTTTTAAGCGTGAAGAAGTAATAAACATAACACATACAATATACATTATACACTTACAAACTTTTATCTTCATAATATTAGTGTGATAGTGCTGAATTTGCCTGTTAATATTAAAATTAGCTATTTTTTTGTTGCAAGTTTGTTTATTTGTTGCGTGTGCAAGGTAAAGCTAAGATTTTTCTTCAAAATTCTTTACAAACCCTAGTTCCTTCTGGAAGTTTCTTTTCTGTATTTCCTGCTATATCAGCCTCATATCAGCCCATAGCCTCATACAATATTTCCGGTGCCTCCCGCGAATGTCCCGGCCACATTCACATTAAACTGATTTACTATCCGATTTCTAAATCCGAAATTCCGCTGCTAGTATTTTCAAATAGTTACGCGGGGTTAAATATTACGATTAAGTTAAAATTAAAAGTTTGTTTATAATAGATTCTGAACAAACTCACATAGTTTGCTAATTCGTTAACATTGTGTTTGAGTCAGACATTCCGCATCTGCAAATAATAATACCTTTTACTCAACAACGCCGAAACCAAACAGCGGTTTTGTTTTAATTTATATATTTTTTTATTTCGTTATACGTAACAATCAACTCTACAAGTAATAAAATATAAATCTAGAAGTTAAATTAACCAAAGTTGTTCTACTTGAAAATTTGGTGTCATTTTTCGATATAATGATGATGATGTTTTACCAACTGCACCACATAAACGGCAACTGGCGCCTCATTTCCCGGTAAATAATATTTATGTAGCTTATTTAGTCAGTGAAAAACGAGCACCTTGATATAGGACTCAGATGCAGTAAGCGTATCGTGCACTGAAAGTAGCCTAGGGCAAACTCCTAAACTAAATCATAGGATTCTAGTCACGCAAACATATCGATAAAATGAATCGATGTTTAAAATCGATGAACCACGCTCAACATTAATTTTGCGTAACCAAATAGCGGACCAATTAAGGTTAGTATAAACTTCGGGGTATCGACTGTCTTAAAGGGAAATTTAGATACTAATTACTAATTAGTTTATCTCAAATATTTGTCTTCTATTAAATGATTCATTGTTAATTAAAATATTATGTTTTCGGTATTCAGGAGAGTATTTTGTGTATTTGAATTATAAATCAACAAATTATCACACAATGTATTCAATCTTTTTAATAAAGCTATGAAAATAGAAATTTCTGGCACCTCATAACCGTGACGTACACAGCTGGCTCTTTTGTATTAACTTTTAATAACTTGGCACATCTGCCAGAAACAATGTATAGCTATGCTCGCAATGCTTTGAAATGGTTCATTTCTTTAATAGAGTAAAATTTCATAACATTCGATAAAAGATTTAAACATGAATGAAACTTGAATCATGGATTTAATTATTATGTCGATATATTCACCATAATGAGTGTTTGTTATTAGTTTTACAACGTAATTCACCTTTTACTAATTGTATTCTATAGGCAGGCTATAAGAACAATCGTATAAGCCTCTTTTATCGATAGTCGATACGTACAAACGCGCATCCCTAGCTTCGTTATATCTTACAAGTTGAGCGTGTTTCTTGTAACACACCAGTGTATACTTTGAACTTTAGCCTACGTGTCATGTCCGGAGTCCGGAGCTCACTAGTGCACTGTACCAGGGGGATACTTTGAGCTTATAATTGGAACCTTAAGATGTAAACGATAGCCAACATGCAACAATTTATTTATTTTAAACATAATATTTTGAAAAAAGAACATTTTGAATACTTACAAGAGTGCTCTTTTTCGGAGATTTTTATTGCAAAGGTTAATAATATTATGATATGAGGTTATCATATGAAGTTTGTATTTTGTAGTTTCTCTGGTGTCTGGGTGATATGAATGGTTTGGCAAAAATGTTTGAATAGTCAAAACCAGTTAAAAGTAAAGTCTAAAAAATGTATTTAATATTTCAAAGAAAGTTACATCAAATCAGACAAAGGAAAAACTCCACGTTACACACGTGTTTTTCATAATTAATGTAAAAGAAAAAACCTTCTAGAATACCTGTAGCAGTTTTTGCTCGCTAAAGCATTGTTTGTAATGAAAGCAGGTCGGAACTAGTATTAGTCTATGGGACAAAGGCTGTTGTGTGTTTTGCGAAAACTTAAGATTCTCCTCCCTTTTTCATACAGTTTGTTCTTTTAAATGGTCTCTTGAATATTCAGAAAACTTACAATCATTTCAGCACGTAGTGGAAAAAACTGTTTGAAATTTCTGGTATAGTAAGTGTGGCAAAGGTCTACAGTGACTACACTCTACCCTGCGAGTGCGCCATAATATTATAACTATTTGGTATTTTTTCATACTGATTGATGATTTCCAATCAGCAGTATGGAAAAATATATACACTATATTCTACACTATATTCGAATATAAATTTAATAACACGATTAGAAATCTTGAACACGTAAAGCTTTCTACTTATTTGGCGGCATCTCCACTAAATGTTATAAAGTGACTTTTATAAGGTGCCAGTGTAAAAATAAAATCAAGGAACAAAACAAAAAGTATTCAAAAAGTTAAATTAAAACATTGCTTCGGAGGTCCTGCTCCTGCTACGGGATAAGAAAATAATTATTATAACTTTATAACTTCTAAACTAACTTGGAAGTCTCGAAACACTTATTAATGAAATATTACAGAATGAGAAATACTATATTCAATACAAGCAGCCTGACAGATATTGTTCTGTTTTGTGATAATTTAGGTTAGTTTTAATGACAAACCAAAATGAAAAATGGTCAGAGAAACCGACACTCTACTTCATCTAGATAGACTATTGGAGACAGCCTTATATCGGTGTATAAGCGTGAAAAGCGTGTAAAGTTGCGACCGAGTTAGTAGGACATATTAAAGGAGTCGGTACCATAAGAACGGCCAAATGAGTTCCTGAAACACGTGGATTTAACATCAAATACGTAAGTTTTGAACAACTTTTTTTGGGCTTTTCAATCGGTATTTCTGTAAGCTAAAAAGATAATTGATAAGTTTAATAATCCCTTAATCGTGCTATATAAGGCATTAGTGATAAAAATGTCATATCAAGTAATAATTTGGCTACAAACATTGCATAGCTTTTTAAGTGTGTTTTAGGGATGCGCATTACTTGAACTATAGTTTATCGATATCATGAACTAAAAGTCTTTCTTTTTAGAATTAAGTATAAAATGCTTCGAAATGAGCGACGAATAGAAATATTCAAGAAGATACACGCACATTATGGCAATGCAAACACATAAAATGCCCACGCGATGGTGGGCTAAGACTCTATCTATATAATATTTTATCTAGCTCTACTTCCTACCTAGCTAGAAAGTAAAGAGGGAAAGTACAAGTTAATAATTATTTTAATTATTACATTTAAATTAATAATTATACATTTAAATTTATACCACATTAATTTTGAGAAAGAACTTATTTCATTTACAGTTTTAATTCCATTTAAAAGTCAGGACAGTTTTTCTTTTTCTATGTAATTACCGTGTAAGGTGGTGGTTTGGGAGAATTGAAACCAATCGATGCTTAATTAAGACTGCGTTTATTTAATATAATGTTACGATTAAATAGTCCACCATAGTGATGTGACATACGATTAGTGTTGTGACACTATACATTATTTTACCTCTACATCACCCTTCTTAATAAATAAAAAAAATTACAATGTGTATATATTTTTTTTAAGTTCTTATATAGTTAAATCATTATTTTTAACATAAATTTTTGTTCTATTTTTATGCACAACATCTACTGTACCTTTTTCATTTATAATTTCTACATTAGGTGACATATCCTTTGCAACTTTATATGGTCCTGAATAAATATCTTCAAACTTATTACCTATTTCATTTTTAACTAAAATCAAATCATTTACTTTATAACTTACAGGTTTAATATTTTTATCATATCTTAGTTTCCTCTTTAATTTACTTTCGAATAAATTATTCTTAGCTTCTCTTTGAGAAAGTTGCAGCCTGTACCTCAATTCATTCGGATAGAATCCGCAGTTGTAAACTGGATCAAGGTCTTGTGTTAGATTACTTGGAAGGGAACGTTTTTTACCAAATACTATAAATTCATAAGGTGTGTATTGAGTTTCTGTATGAACTGTGGTGTTGTAACCAAAACACCAGAAGGGGAGCCACAAACTCCACATTTCAGGATGGTTGTCACATTGAATACGAATAAATGCATTAAAATTTTTATGTGTTACCTCTAAAGCACCTATAGACTCGTGATGGTATGCTGTAGAATTGAGTTGTTTAATATTGAGTAGTTTACATACCTCTTTAAATATCTGAGACAAGAACTCCTTCCCTCTATCAGTTGCAACTTCTTTCGGCACTCCGTATCTAAGAATAAAATTATTTACAAAAGCTACTTCATCAGATTTTTTGGAAATTAAGGGATATGCTTCAACAAATTTAGTGAGCTCACATTGCAGCGTTAAAGCGTACTTATAATCATTATCATCTACTCCTAAAGGACCTACTAAATCTAAATATATTTTCTCAAAAGCAGTACTAGCTGTACTTGTAATAACCATTGGTTCTCTATTTGGTTGAGACTATTTTAGGCGTTGACATTTATCGCATCGTTCAACAAAATTTCTTACATCACTATCTATGCCAGGCCAATAATAGTGTTTTTTAATATTATTTGACATCCTTCTCATACCAGCATGGCCACTACTAGGTAAGAGATGGAAGTCTTTTAAAATCACTTTCCTATCATCTTTGTCTTCAATACGTTGGACATCTTCTAAAATACATAATCGCGGTCCGGACCTATTTGTTAAACTATTTATCTTTTCTAACAACTTTTTAGTAAAAATATCATTCTCTTTATTCTTCAATATGTATACTTCTTTTAATTTTAGTGAATTACAAAAATCATCAATTTCTCTATGGTCTATGGTCCGTGAGTACTTTAAATGGACGTCCATATAAATATGGACGGAAATACTTTACTGCACAAACTATAGCAAGTAATTCTTTTTCTATTGTTGGATAATTCTTTTCTCCTTTATTTAAGCTTCTACTAGCGTAGGCTATCGGTAGACCATTACTATTTGCCAAAATAGCTCCTATTGCATTATTAGATGCATCGGTTTGTAATATAAATTTATTTTGTTCAAATAAATCTGGATATTGTAGAATTGGACGGGATACTAAGCATTTCATTAGTGTTTCAAATGATTGTTGACATTTTTCATCCCACAGGAACTTAGCATTTTTTCTTGTTAACTGATTTAATGGGTATGCAATTTCTGCAAAATTGGGTATAAACTTTCTGTAATAATTAGTAAAAGCAACGAATCTTTTAACTTCATCTGTTGTTGTAGGTATCGGATAATTTTGAACTATAGTAATTTTTTCAGGATCGGGTGATATTCCACTACTTGAAATAATGTGTCCTAAATAAAGAATTTCCTTTTTTAGAAAATCGCATTTTAACGGATTTAATTTTAAATTAACTTTACGTAATCTTTCAAAGACATCTAATACATTTTTATTATGTGTACTTAAATTTCTCCCATAGACTATTAAATCATCAAGATAAATAAGACATTTTTCGTAATTTAGACCTGCCATTGCCATAGTTATCATCCTCGAAAATGAATTAGGGCTTGTTTTAAGTCCCATAGGCATACGCGTCATTTGGTATTGACCTGACAAGAATGAAGTGTATTTTCTACTATTTTCATCTAATTTTACATTATAATAACCTTGATGCAAATCTAAATGCGTGAAGTAAATGCTACCATTTAAAGATTCAAGAATTTCAGTAATATCAGGTAATGGAAATTTATCATATTCAATACAGTTATTTAATTTTCTATAATCAACAACTAGTCGCCATTTTTTACCACTTTCAGATTTTTTAGGGACTAGTAGTACAGGACTTGACCAATCGCTTTTGCTAGGTTCTATAATTCCTTCCTTTAACATTTTATTAATTTGAGTCTTAATTTCAGCTTTTTGAGAATAAGGTAATTTATACTGTTTTGAAAATACCGGTCTTGTGTTCGGTTTTAAGGTTATTGTGTGAGTATATGCATCTGTAGTACCGAGCTTGTCTCCTGGCAGATAGAAAATATCGGCATATTTAGCATAAATATTTTCAATACTTTTTTGTTCTTCATCATTTAAATGTTTTATATTTAAAAGAGAAAATAACTTTTTTACCCTATCCGCATCTTTTGTTGTTTTTTCAAAAGCGCATATATTATAACAATTTAATTTTTCGATTGATGGTGTAATATTATTTAATAATACATTACTATCAGTGACATTTAGAATGCGCACAGGTATTCGTCCATATTTAGGAGTAGCTATAGAACTTGCTAAAAATACACCGGGTTTTAATTCATTTGAAATTATTACACAATCTTCTGTAAAGTCTGTTTCTATGAAATGTATCGACTCACTACGAGCTGGAACATTAATGTTAACAGAACAATCATCTACAATCGGTAACGTGACCAATTTATTGTTTGACATTTCTAAAGTTAAATTGCTCTTCTCAAAATTTAATTTAGCTTTGTATTTATTCAAAAAATCACGACCCAAAATTCCATTTACTTTAATTGGTAAATTATCAAAAACATAAAACTTATGATAAATAGACTCGTTACACAAAACCATAGGTAAATAAACGTATCCTATTGCCTGGACTTTTCCACCTAAACCATGTATAGTAATATCTTCAGTGTGAATTGGAATATTAAATTTTTGTGCATGCTTATACTTGCACGCAGATAATGATGCTCCAGAATCTACTAAAAAATGTTGATTTTTACAATAATATGAAGAACCAGAATCTATTGACATATAACAATTACTATCGCTTGAAAAAATAAAATGTTCCTTGTTAGTCACGAAAAAACTGATTCGGTTTTAATTCTGATTCATTATTTAGGCACATTACATTTATCCCTTGATTTCCAGAACTATTATAATATTTTGACTGACCTCTATACCGATGACCACGGGATTGTCCTCGGGGAGCGGGGTTATTCCGATGTCCTGCTCGGGAAGCGGTGTGGTTCCACTGCCCACGGCCGGTGGGCGGATTCCATTGTCCTTGACTACGCGGTGCTGGTGGTACCCATTGCCCACGATGACCTCTAGCACGTCCGTGGTGAGCGAAAAAATTATTGCGTCCGCGCTGACCTCTAAAATAATTATTTCGCTTCATATTATTAAAATTAAATGAATTGCTATACGTACCTAATATTTCACCCGAAGTTGACGCCATTGATGTGTCCTCATCCTGAGCGGCCTGGATTGCATCCTTAAGTGAATCATAATTTCTGGCTGAAATAATCGTACTCAATCTACGACTTCGCAACCCGTCTGCAAATTGTTTAATAGCAAATTTTTCATCACTAGGTTTTAAAATATAGCATTGCTCATTGCCGTCGGATTGTGAAATCGTCAAATCTACAAATAATTCGGTAATTTCTTTCCCGTAATCTGAAATAGACTTGTCCGCTTGCTTCATGTTTTGCAATTTATGCTGAATTGAGGCTGCAGCTTTCTTACATAAAAGAGTATTTTTCATGTCACTAATTAATTCACTTACAGAATCATAAGACGACTTTAACTTTAATTTAGCCTCGATAGACAATCGACTTTTCAAAACAAAGTTAATCAAGTTTTGCTTACACTCCTTTTCTTTTAATAACGAACTACAATATTGAATATTATCAATCAGCTGTTTTATATTATCAATCAAATGTTACATTCCTCATTTGTCATAACAGGTAAAAGATTTAAAGCTGTTCTTAAATCAAAAGAATCCATGGTTAATGACGAGTCCGAGTTGCTTTTACACAATAACAAAATATCCTCATATAATTCTAAAAATTTTGTACAATAATTATTTATTAATAAAATATCCTCATTAGAAAAACATTTTTTCTTACACTTTTCCTCAAAATCAATTGACCAATTATTATAGCGCTCATAAATAATATTACTCTTGCTTAGCTTTATTTTTAATATCCGTCCGGGTCTTCGTTTTGGTCCAATTTTAATTAAATAAATTCTTAATAGATTCTTTAACTCATTATACAATCCTACAATAATATCCATTTGACACTTACCAGCATAGTTTTATATAACACACCACTATTTAGTAATAATTTAAAAAAAGAAAATTATTAACACTTGAATAATTAAAATAGAAAATATTAGGTATCTAAAGTCCAATAAAATAAATATTAAGAGTCCAAAGTTCATTCGTCTGCCGAGTCCATGTATGGTTTGTCACTCAACACTTCGTTCTGTACGCGTCACTTTAATAAAATATTATTATGCTTAACGATTATTATTTAATGATTTTAAATTATTTAGATTATATATTTATTAGCACTTTTTTTTAAATATTTTATTTTTATACTATTTTAATTTCTTGAACTGTCTCTTTTTTTTACACTTTTTAATTAATTTATTTTTTCACTTTATTAGCACTTAATAATTTTTTATTATTAATATTTAATTATTATTTTTCTTCTACGCTGTTTCTGAAGGCCTATGACGACGGAAAAAAGATCTTCTTGCTGCCGTGCGAGTAATCTCCTTCTCAATCCATTTTCTGTGGCATCTTCTGTACTGCTTATAGGCCGTAACCACAAGGCTCGCCAAAATAAACAGGATCACGGCTGTTAGTAGAATATTTGTTGTTGAAATATGCCAACGAATTTGCTCGATTCTGCCCATTGTTTTGTCCCCCTGCAGCATTCTGGACGATGACAGTTTCTTCCTTAGATTGTAGCTTTCCCATATTTTCGGAACGTTGGCACAGGCAAGTTCGAAGGACTCCGGCTAAGTAGTTCCATTGTTCGAATCAGCAGCTATGAGGCACACGCGACGGATATGGAGACGGCTTCAAATTCGCGGCGCGACGGCTCACATGCAGGCGCCTGGCGGGGTCGCCATGTAAGGTGGTGGTTTGGGAGAATTGAAACCAATCGATGCTTAATTAAGACTGCGTTTATTTAATATAATGTTACGATTAAATAGTCCACCATAGTGATGTGACATACGATTAGTGTTGTGACACTATACATTATTTTACCTCTACAACCGGCTCAAGTGGTTGTTAAACCATTATTAAGTGAACTACATTTCTTTCAGCTATAATCTGCTTATTACGCTATCACAGAAACAATAGAGACAGTGAGCTCTATGACGCACATAATAGAGTCGAATTTGATTAGACGCACTCGAATTGTGTCACGCCGATGCGTTTGGGTGCAACGCGTGGGAACCGCGTTATGCAATGTTGCACAATTAGGTATCATACATTGCGATATTATGTCGGTGGAGCAAGGGAAAGCTGACAGTGCATAAATTATATAGCATAGCAATTTCTTTGTACTTAGTATTATGCGTAATTCGTACAGAATACAGATATTATCTATTAATTATTAAAATATTGAAACCAATAGTCATCTCACCATAATGCATTTATTATTTTTCTGTCCACTTTTTTTTTAAGTTTCCTAAAAAGTATGAATTTAAATTCTTGGATGTGTTTTAATGAAATTGTTCGGGCCAAATCAATTAATTATTATTTATAATTGTATAAAAATTAAAATATTTTTGTAAAAATAATTGTGTAAAAAATAATAAACATCAGAAAATATCAATTAAAACAGAGATGATGATAATTATAATTATGGTTATTTACTGTTTTACGTATTTAATGTTTTATTATAAAGCTAATTAATGATAACCCCTACGCACAATTTATAAAATGAGGATTGAAAAAAATATATATTCAATCTGTTACTTTATTAGGCTTATGAAAATTCATCGCAAACACGATTTTTATTGAACATCGTCAAAATTTTATTGGACCATTTAGACATTTTATTGGTCATTACAACAATTTGTTTTCTTTTAGGTATGTAATATTCATTCTCACATTTCTAGAACATTGATAGCAATGTTCTAGAAATGTGAGAATGAATATTACATACCTTACACAGTGCAAAATTTTTGAAATAAACTTTGAATGAAAATGAAAAATTTTCTTTGTTATGAATGAAGTATTGACACCTACATAATAAGAATGTCCTGTAATAAAATTTACCCCAATACCTAAATACCTTTCGCTATCATTAAGATTGATCAGAAACTGTTGTCACCGGGACTAACAGACAAATATGTGCCATATATCAGCCGGGTAAGTTTCAATTCACATCGCATCCGTGTATAAGGTGACATAATTCAAATTGATGCTTGCGCTGACCAGTGATCAATCACGATTTGTAAACTAAATGTCATTAGTTCAGAACTCCATTTTATACTCCCATTAGCAAACATTTATCGATAACTGAGTGTTAATAGGTTTCGGCCCTCCCTATCGAATAGCTCACCTAATCTGGCATTCGAATCGAAACTGTTTTGACGTTTAAGTAATTAACTATTTCGGTTACTATGTTTTTAAATGTTCCTATTTGAGTTATCGCTTCGTTTTCTTTTAGTTTCTTATACAGAAAAAATTTACCATTGGTAGTAGCACAGAATATATTATATTTGGTAGTTGTTCCTTTTTATCCCAAAACAGATGAAACTGAGTTTTGAATAAATTAGAAATTATGGAGATACTTTTAATCCTTAGACAAGTCAATATATTATGGTCTTTATCGTGGAAAATGTAACAATTTTAACAACTTACTTTTGATTTATCTGTCCAATACATTTTATTAAGCAATAAATATACCAGTTACCACCCTCGATACTTGCGAACTTGTTTACGTTATCGTATATAATAGTAGTTCAAGACTTCAAGTGTTTATTTATAATAATTAATAGATAAGGGGTCATTACATCTGACCACAGGCAGTTTGTTAAACAGTAGTCACAATATGTGTCAATGTCTCCCATTTCCTTATCACAAGTCGACGACACATTATATTTTATGTTTTGACAATTTTATCTGCATGTGAATGACTGATAAGTGATAAGTCGTTATAAATAAACAATTTTATTAACGTTTTATTAATAACTTATATGTGACCCAACAAACTTTTTGCAACATTTTATTTATATCGGGTATGATAATCGATGTTGCGTTGGCCGATTTTAAGATCTACCCGTAAAAATCGGTTATACTGTTTTGGAGGAGTTTGGCAATAAACACGGCGACACATTAATCCATACTCATAATATTATAAATGCGAAAGTTTGACTGTCTGTCTGTCTGTAACCTCTTCACGCCCAAACCACTAAACCGATTTTGCTGAAATTTGGCATGGAGATACTTTGTGTTCAGAGAAAGGACATAGGATACTTTTTATCTCGGAAAAATGTACGGTTACCGCGCGATAAACGAATTTTGGCGCAACGAAGTTGCGGGCGTCATCTAGTATTCTATATTTCCGTCGACCTTTCAATACCATTAAAAAGCCTGATACTTACTTACAATTATTTGAATATTTTATAGTATAATATACCTTATTCAATAACAATCAGTAACTTTGCATCATTTTCACGACTGGTGACCGTTCGCGCTGCCTGCTACGAACCAGTATCTCTGCTAGAGTTGGCCATACTCCGTACCGATCAGTACTTAATATAGTGGTGATTTTGAAACACAATAAAATAACAATAAGCGAATTTGTTAGTTCCTTTTACAGATTAGGATTAAGTAGATAGTGGCAAATATTCTATGTATTATGACTTATAAGTATGTAGTTTATAATGCTCTAAGTCTTAGAGTCTAAGAGTAAGTGTTCAACGATAACTGTTATATTAATATTTTATCTACCAATAATCTCGACGGCAAAGTCAAATTTTTCGATGTCATATATTGTAAAATGTCACTTGATGACAGCTGTCTCCTGTCAATGTCACCCAAGTTTCATTTTGCTTGTCACCGAAAAGAAAAGTAAGCTAGCGACTGTTATCAACAGCTCCTTTTTATTCACGCCTCCATGATAATTGTACTAAAACATCCTCGCAGGTCTATTTTTGACGTGACAACGTCTTATAATTCGATATTGGCTGCGCGCACGAAAAAACATGACGCAATATGCGGCGTTACCTCGCTCTGAGGCGTTCCATTTGAGTTGTTTAGCAGAAATGTACAGTCGGGGAAAATTGTGCTAAGCAGAAATGTACAGTCGGGGAAATGAGTAGTTTAGCAGAAATGTACAGTCGGGGAAATGAGTTGTTTAGCAGAAATGTACAGTCGGGGAAAATTGTGCTAAGCAGAAATGTACAGTCGGGGAAATTAGTTGTTTAGCAGAAATGTACAGTCGGGGAAAATTGTGCTAAGCAGAAATGTACAGTTGGGGAAATGAGTTGTTTAGCAGAAACGTACAGTCGGGGAAAATTGTGCTAAGCAGATATGTACATTGTACAGTCGGGGAAATGAGTTGTTTAGCAGAAATGTACAGCCGGGGAAAATTGTGCTAAGCAGAAATGTACAGTCGGGGAAATGAGTTTTGACGTGACAACGTCTTATAATTCGAGGGAGCCGGCTGCACGCACGAAAAAACATGACTCATGCGGCGTTACCTCGCTCTGAGGCGTTCCATTTAAGGCTTGAAGTGCAAGCGAGAGCGCGAAACGAGCGTAAAAGAGGCAAGTTGTCACGTTCAACTATCGTCAGTAAACCGACTTTACAGACAACCGTTTTTTTTATAAAAACCTTAGCGAATATTTATTTGCATTTTACTTGTGACGTTTTGCGTAAACCATGCTATCTGATTTTTTTAATTCGAAAAGTAATCGCTGAATAATGACGTAATATTATCGACATCGGGACGTCACTGGTCACGTCACTACACGTAATCGTTCGGTTATCGTTCAGCTCTATTCAGTGCGTTAAACTCCTTTGACGCGCGCGAAACTGAACGTGTAAAATTGCAACTCGTTCGTAATTTAAATTCAAATTTCGAATTTGAAAATTGCCAGTTTGTTCCAGACCTTTTTCGTGTAGTGAAAAAAAAACTATTCCCGGGTTTCGTTCGAATTTCGAATTCTGTGTGTTTAAATTTTACCTTGAGAAGTGCCATCTAGTTTATATGGACGGAAGCTTATGATTAGTTTATCACAAATAGCTGTTATTGAACAAACTTTGTTTATTTAGACTGCGTATGTTTAAATTCAAGTGGACTGAATTCGCTGGGAAGAAATTTCTAGAACCAACTACGCGCTTGGAATTTCTTCGACAGATGCAGGTTAGTGGTATCAGAGACGTGGTATTATATTTCTATCTTACTGTAAGCATATCGTATTATTATTGTAGTATGTTTATGAGCATTTAAATAGACTTTTTTAAACGACGACGAAATAAGATAATATTATTAAAATAGGTACTGGTAAATGGTAATGTTTTTGCGAAAAAGATATTTTTACTGGGTTTAGATACTTGTACTAATATATATTCTGTGGTTTAGGTACCACCAGACTGTGTGTGTGCTTGACATAGTCTGCCAAAATTAGTAGATGCTTTGTAGATCACAATGTCCCTATAAATTAATTTCCATAAAAGCACTTCTACCTAACAAACCTAACAAAGGTACAGTTCCAGGTCACCTACGGATTTAGTCAGCAATAGTCGATATAATCCATTCAAGGAATTAATTATTATTAACCTTAACAATGGACTGAGGCTATTCACAGAAATTCACAACTGAATTGATGCTGAGTGTGTGTATATGTATTATGTATTGACGTTTTTGTGTATTCCGTAATTTAATTATGCTGGGCGAAAAATTGGGAAAGCGTTTTTTATGAAAATACTTGTTTTTATGGAGGAGTTTTTTAAATATCAGAAGCGAAAAACATTATGATATTAGTCACTTATTAATATTGAGATCAACAGTTACGTTACAGGTAATAATAAACAATTAGGTACTTATAACTTACTTAAGTCTAAAATATTATAGAGTTACAAGTAGGTACCTCAGAGAAGCTATCAGGTGATATTAAAGATTTTAGACTTAAGGCGACGCCTTGATAATTTGGCTGTAGCGATGCCGATTTTTCTCAGCAATGACTAAAGCTAAGAAATTGAAGTTCATTGTCAGTATTCATCATGTCTTTGTCTTTGAATTGCCCATAGCATAACACGATTGGACAACTTTTATAGCACAGAATAATCAATCGAAAAGACCTCTGTAAAAAAAGGGATTTCTATTTTTCCAACAGAGGAGAGTGATTTAAGGTTCCAAAATTTGTACATAAATTGGTTCAAGCATGCACTTTAATTTGTGCATAGCTATATATATAATATGAAATGTATTCATGGTTTTTAAATTATGCGACAAAAACCATTTTGTCGCTTACGCCCTTTCCATTTTTTGCTGTTCCATTGCTTGTTTTCTATGAGAGGCCGGCCCGGCCTCTAAAACATATCCAACACGGTTTCTTACTTTAACGCTGCGTCACCTTAAGCAGAACTTTTAAAAACAATACGAGTACAAAATATAATACATGTAAAAAATATATTCTAATGATTTAAATAAATATACTCGTAGTTATCGTAGCGGATGCAGGCAGTGTTATCAAAACGCGCAGGCGATATTCAAATGAAAATACAACATTTTACAGTAATAAGTATTACTTACTTTAATGAATTTTTAATTAATAAGCAATTTCTGGTCAAGATTGTAATCCCTGACTAGGGATGGACGATATCGATGTTTGTTCAGCCGGAGCGTCCAACGTATCCATTATCCTAGTTATTTTACGACGGTTATTTTCCATAGTGTTTTTACAGTTTCATTTATGAATTCATTGCTTGGTTTGCGTTTGAAATAATATGTTCATAGCTAGTGCCAAAGTAAATTTAAATATTGAAGAGTATAAGATTTAATTTCCCTATTAATAAACGATGAATACGAGAGGATCAATTATTTATCTGATTGTCAAGAACTAAGTGCACAAAAAAGGCAAGACAGGCACGTTTTTTTCTTTTCTTGTTAATAAAAGGATGACATAATAATCGATTATTACTACGAAATAAGTTAAACACAAAACTGAACTATCCTGAAATATAGAACGTTTGGAATTATCGACAACGCGTCCCATCCCTAAAAACGAGTTAATCCTTATCCAAGTGAAATAAATTGAAAGCCAACAAGCGGTGACGTGCATGTAGTGGGTCTATTACTTCATCCTTAGGGCTCTGGATCATGATTACCCAATCTCCTCTAATATATCGACAGACGACAAGTTTCACCTTCGATTTCTTACGAACTTCGAACTTAGGATTAGGGTTCTTAACTTCTTACACTTTTAGCCGGACTACCGGACTAACATCAGTGCAGTACCGTACAAAAAAAGGTATTAGTGACGGCTAATTATGAGATTTTAAAAATACTTTTGTAGGGTGTTTTGGATAAAGTAATGAAAATAAAATCTAGTCTAGGAAGAGCTGTCTTATGCTATTTTCACAACCCGCGGCCTAACATTGATCCTAGCGGCCATTCAAGATATTCTTGGACACCAGATATACTATAATATAATAATTAATCTATACTAATATTATAAAGCGGAAGAGTTTGTTAGTTTGTTTGTTTGAACGCGCTAATCTCAGGAACTACTGGTCTGATTTGAAAAATTCTTTCAGTGTTAGATAGCCCATTTATCGAGGAAGGCTATAGGCTATACTTTATCACGCTAAGACTAATAGGAGCGAATAAATAGAGGAAAATGTGGAAAAAACGGGGAAAATTGTATGAAATGCTTATTTAGTAATAGTTTGAACGCGCTAATCTCAGAAACTACTGGTCCGATTTGAAAAATTCTTTCAGTGTTAGATAGCCCATTTATTGAGGAAGGTTATATTTTATCACGCTAAGACTTATAAGAGCGAAGAAATAGAGGAAAATGTGGAAAAACGGGGGAAATTATGTGAAAGGGCTTATTTGAACGCGCTAATCTCAGGAACTACTGGTCCGATTTGAAAAATTCTTTGAGTGTTAGATAGCCCATTTATCTATAAAGGCTATAGGCTATATTTTATTACGCTAAGATTTATAGGAGCAAAGAAATAGAGGAAAATGTGGAAAAAACGGGGGGAAATTATTTGTAAGGGCTTATTTGAACGCGCTAATCTCAGGAACTACTGGTCCGATTTGAAAAATTCTTTAAGTGTTAGATAGCCCATTTATTTATAAAGGCTATAGGCTATATTTTATTACGCTAAGACTTATAGGAGCAGAGAAATAGAGGAAAATGTGGAAAAAACGAAGGAAATTATTTAAAATTGCTTATTATCTTAAGAAACTACTGGAGCAATTCTTATGTTATTTGGCACACATGAAGAATAGACCACGTGAAAGGACATACATAATTATTATGTTTCTTTTTTTGCGGAAAAATGTACGGTTTCTATGACATTCCTAAATTACGCGGGCGAAGCCGCACGGAACTATCATATCATACCATAAAAGTATATTGTCCCACACTATATACTTTTAATAAGTTTTATGATTTGCACGTTAACTATTCAATCGATGTACGGGAACAACTACATATAAACTATAGTCCACGCGGACGAAGTCGCGGGCAACAGCTAGTTATTAATAATATAATATGATCTGCCTTAACGATTTACGTGATACTAAAACGATAGTTAAAATGTTATTAAGCTATTGCATAGCTTTTATCGCGGGCTTTGAGTGCTGCGAACGAGTCAAGCAATTCCGTTACGAAAATAAACCTAAGTTACCTAACATTACCACTCGTGTAGCGTTGCCGTGCAACGTCGTATCAGTTCGGCACAGTGTTTGTGTGCGTGCGACTAGACGTATGCGAATTATAATTCCATAAGTTGATAAAAAATGGACTGCCGCGGTTGATTTACCGCGGCAGTTAAGTCCTCGAGTGCCGCGAAGAGATGGATACTAACCCTTAAAATGCACTACAAATCATACATTATCCACACTTAACGTTAGGGAGCGGTTGATGAAATTAGGCAATGACTCCCAAGTCTTGCCCAGAACCCCATCAGTCAATACGTTTAAATTAGGCCCGTCATTTCGTCAACCTCATGAGATGGAAGGATTACCGGGGCCATTCACAAGTGACAGGCAATTAATGATGATTGACGTAACGTGGGTGCATCCCATGTCCCAAGATTTGGGTTGAGAAACTTTGCCGCTAGCGTTTTTGTGACTAGGTCGTCTAAATACCTTTGGAAAAGGTCGACTTGTATAGGACTTTTTTATTATATTTTAACATTTTGCCCTCGATTTTTTGTTATTATTTTTGTACGTGTAAGATCTTTATAACACCTTCTCTAATATTAAAATTAATATTTCCAAAATCTATTACGTTTTGAAAACCTTCATTCTATTCAGGATTCAGGACCTGTTAAACAGGCTTGAACTCTTGTTTTAAAAAGAAGATCCAGCCTCCTCTACTACAACAATTGGAAGGATGGTTAAAATATTGCGCCCACAAATTTCTCCAAACTCACTCTTTCCCCTAAATTTTTTGATACGGTCATATTAACTAGATATGACCAAAGCGAAATATTTTCGGTAATAAAAGGCATTTCATACAATGCTTACCATAACAACCACTCAACCCTTTGATATGATCCATCTAATTAAAGGTAAAAGCTCTTAACTTTTAAAAATTTACTCGGAAAGCTTAAGTGGTGCTCGCCTTCAAAAAGAAGTTACGGTCTGCGTAATTGAGCTTAAACTTCTTTGTGAAAGCTCCCCGAGTAATGTAGCATACTTCACCTTAATTCCGACTTGGGATTGGGCGGGAATTGTGTGAACTCTCCACCGATTGTTAAAATTAATTGATCACCTACCCCCTTACTTATAAAAATACCTACATCATACAAATGTTATAGTAAAATCCCTTCCCTAATTTTATTTAGGTACGCAGCATACATATATTAACTCGAAAAAGTCTGCTGTTTTATATAGAGGTATGTTATGTGATCTTAAATCTTGTAGAGCCAGTGTCTATATTTAAAAGAAAAGGAATTTCAGTTCGTTCTTGCCTGGTACGATAGAAAAGTGTCTTGACAGACGATTATAGGACTTAAGTTATGACTTATGAAGCAGGAATTGTTTAAGTAAACTCCTAATCACAGGAAAATATTACAGCACGTGTACTTTAGCTGCCGAAAAGCAATTGTGCCGAAACAACGCAAATCGCTTTCAATAAAAATATTACGTGACGAACAAAATTTAGCTGCAAGCTGTACATTTATAGCTACACAAAACATTTGCTATTTTATTAAAATGTTAGAATGAAAAACTGCATAGTAAAACAGGTAATGCATATATATTTATGCATATTATATGCATGCATATTTATGCATATTAATTTATTAAACGTATAATCGTAACGTGTAATGAAAAGAAAATTGTAAAGTATAATATTATTTATAATTACAACTGCTATTTAATTATATATTTTTTGAGTTTTTTTGCTATTTAATTATTATTAAATACCCTGTAATCTCGCCTTTAACTATGAATAGCAATTAATACCCTAATTAGGTATATTATATAAAGTTTGTGAATCTGATAAAGCAAAGGGATATAGGGTAAAAGAAAAAATTATGCTTCATAAAATAATTATTAATTATTAAGTAGGTATAAAATATTGCAGTAATCTAGAACTTCAGTAGAGTAACATTAAAATATATTATATGATTTGACACTATATTTGACAAAGAAAAGAAAAGTAACAATAATTTATTTCATTTAGTTTATTTAAAAGCTCAATATAAAAGTCCTTTAGGCTTTTGTCTGACAATTTCCTTCCGAACCCAAATTGAGCTAGTTAATATTTCCCAACGAAAACCTTTTTTGATTTGTTCATTTTATTCAGTTGGGGTCACAAAAGTCCCCGATACAGACGCACCAGTGACTGCTACAGTCGAATTATGTATTATACGAGTATACATAATATTATAATTGTTATGTATAGTTAAATTATTACTATATTCACCAGAGTGGCCAATACCGAATATAATATTATGCAGTAAAACCTTTTTGTAAATACCTTTTTGCCGTTCTTTAGAGAACAATTCGAATCACAAAATAGTCACGAATTACAATATAACAAAGCGATATCGGATTAAATTCCTGCCGAGGATTGCAATTAAGTTCCACCTTAGATCCTTTTCGTGACAAGTCAAACATTACTGCTGAAGTAGAAATAAAAGGCAGCCTAATAAAAGCTTCACTTTTCGGGAAACAGGGTAATGACACTTGAAAAGCAATCTTGTAGGTCCGAGAGTTTTATTCTTACCTATATATAAACGCAAGTCACGGGCGGTAGCGAGTTTGAATTTTTTAGGTTATTTCTTCTGATAATCTTAGGACGAACACAGTGGATATAATATACGAATTAATTACTGCCAGCTTTTAGAAACAAAATTATGGATTTCCTTTTGATGTGACACTTTTTACGGAGACAATGCGTAGGCTGTTTTGCCATGGATTTAAGACTAGGTATTGTTACTATAATTATTGTACTATGTAAGTACTTGCCTTAACGCGTAATTAAAATAGTGCATTGTTAGTTAACATAAAATGAGTATAATCTTGCTTTAAACATAACTTTTATCACTTTGTTTTCTCAACATACTACATTGCAATTTGAATTTTACAATATAAATTTGACATAAGTTAAGATTAGTTTAAAGCGTTAACATTAGTAAAGCGTCATAATTGCACAAATTCTTTCATAAGTAGCGCGAAAATCGCGTGGTTCAACAGGCTATATGTATGTTATATGTACAAATTATATCACAGAAATAAATCAAGATAGAACGGCGATGCGCGCGCGTTGCTAAGGAATCGCGCGTGTCAATTTTTGCTTTGCATTTAGTTAGAACAAATAACTTACCCGTGGAAAGAAATACCTCCTTTTGACCGATTCACTTTCGTACTTCTGTTTTTAGTATTAGACACTGCACAATGAGGCATTTTTGCACAACGACTCCGGTGTAATCAAGTCGAGACGTGCGCGCTGACTGAATGAACGTTCAACGAATCTTGCCCACTTGTGCAAGATTGAAACACGCGTACTACACCCGCTTAGCCGTTCTATCTTGATTTATTTCTGTGAATTATATCCACTAAATCCATCAGCGTATGACTTGTCCCACCGCGGATTTTCCGGGTGTACACACTCATTCCATTCGCTTTTTGGTTTCAAACACGAGCGTCATACATTACTGGAATGCCTCTTAATTCATCCCCGCTTTATTTTCGATCAAAACTTAGCGCACTCAATTTACACGGTCGAGTTTATTGTTCGCTTTTATAAATATTTATGTGCGAATATTTTAAAAGGTTTTATTGGTTTCGGAATCATACGCCAATTATTATTATACAAGAGCTTATTAATATGAAAATTGTTTTTTCGCTCTGCCATTGCTGGGCCGCTCGGTAGCTTCGCGGTGCATCTTTTAATGATCATCAAAAAATAATTACACCGCCTACCTTTAAATTTTATTAATATTTTGAAAAATATCTAAATCAATGAAATAATAGTAGTTTCAAACAACTTGATACTGTAATACATACAATACGTTTCAACTTTCAAGGAATAACGATGTCAATTATTTTTTCTACTCCAGCTTACGCTACATTTTCGCTCCGAGACGGACAGTCCGTTCAGAATGATACTACCTCTGATACAACCTTTAACGCTCAATACATAAAGACCACTATTACATAAACTATGAGCGGACTATAAAACAGTCCGAGCGAACGGATTGTGTGCGTTAGAATTAGCACCATTACAATATAACATGTGCTTCTGTTGACTTCTGTTTGAGTAACTGTTCATGAGTAACACTATAATGATTCATGCTTCATTTAGATTAATTACAGCTGTTAGGTGGAGTCAATTCTGGGTGCAACCCGTTTCGAGTTTGAGTTAATTGTAATAGTTCAAATAGTACTATGACTTGTAAAATCAACTATAAGAATTTTATAAAACCTTATAATAATATTAGCAGACTAACCCTGATACGTAATAATAATCACAATAACCATACGTAAATCATTTCAATAAAATTCAATCAATGCGAAGCACTTTTTAAGTTCTGAAGTAAAGATAACGAACGAACGAAGAATCTATGTCTTGGAAAATGTCGTTACGAAAAAATATATGCAAAGGACGAGCCGAAGATCCTTTTAAAAGACGAGTTTAATGTTCTAGAACGTCTTCACTCTAAGTTTTGAAAGTTGAAAAGGGAATTATAGTCGGCCATATTGGCCGGAGCCGGAAGGAAGCCGGGAAGGTTCGCGACGTAGGGGTCTCCGTCTTTATTAAATTTCCTTTACGCGGGAGGGTAATTTTCGACGTGCTTATAATGAATATGTTTTCTAATTCATAAATGAAGACATGAGTGGATAAAATGGGTAAGAAACAATTTATAACATAAGAGCAACTACTGATTTTTTTCCCCTTATAATTTGTACAGACCTTGTAACTTACCTACTTCATTATCTAGCTAATCTAAAATATCTAGCTTACCTATTACATTAGAATCCACATTTTTTATTTCAAATCATATTCCCGGTTCTAAAGCCTCCATTTATGCAAAAATAACAATAGTTTTCAAGTCGTTAGTTACCCACAATGTTTTTTAAATGAGTTATAATATTTTCTTACTTGAATTAAATTCACACTTTCTTGTATGCACAATGTACACATTTGCATACTTATATAACAGGGTTTGTACTATTGTCTGATGGAAGCTTGATCTTCCTTCACAGTTCACATAGCAGACAACCAAGCAACACAAAACCACATAAGGCTTGGTAAAATTACTAGCTTTTTCGCTTCTTCGCTTCCGTGAAATAGGCAGTATTTGACCCTCTATTTAACTTTCATCGATTTTCGAAAAATCTATGTTGATGCCTACACTACAAGCAGGACGCGTGTATGAAATTTCAAGAGTCTAGCTCGAAGAGAATGGTTACACCCAGACAGTGCTCTCGGCCAAGCACTCGGTAATACTCGGTATGTTTATTATGAATGTGCTCGACCGAGGGCTGTCTCACATAAGGGCGCTTATGCGCGTTGATCAATCAACCAATCAGCTTTGCCGATTTCGGTTATGCAGCTCCAATCTCTACAGTCTGCGCTTCCAACTATAAAGTAAGTGTATTAACAAAAGGATTGCACAAGTGAGTTATGCAACTTCCATTGAGTCGGCACTCGGTTAGACACTAGACGCCGTCCGGACGCCGTTGTTTGCATATTAATGCTTTAATCTTACATCTTGGTGCTGATAGACGGGGCTATTTCATTTTGTAGGCAAATTCGAGTAAGACAATTTCCGTGTTATGTGCCGCTCCAAGAACGTGCTATTTTTGTGTTCGCGTATCTCTACTTCTTAAAATATTTAATGCAGAAGTGTCCTATTTTATCCGATCGTATCAGTTTTAAAATGAAAATTTTCCGAGTAAAATAATCCAAAACGACAAGCATCCCTTGCATTTTCATGAAACGCGTGTTTTGGTTTTTAAATCGGAAAAATTGTAGAGCAGCAGATGCAGCAAGCAGACTTGATCTGAGTGATTTTGACGTCTACGTCTAGCTGATTACCAGATGATCATCAATCGAGTATATATTAGTTATATGTTAGAAAGAATCTTAGTAAATTTACAACCAAAAGTGACAGTCATGGAAGAAACACTAGAAATAAGTACAAACTAGAAATACCGGTGATCAGACTTAGTAAAGTTAGTAAATCTTTTAAAGGTCAATGTGTACGCCTTTACAATAAAATCCCAGAAAAAGTTCAAAATCTTTCCATTAATAAATTTTAAAAAGTAGTCAAAGAACGTTTGTGTGCCAAAGCCTATTATAAGGTCAATGATTTCATAAACGACGGCACATCTTGGGAGTAGGATGGCTGCTTGCAAGGCTACTTCTACATTATTTTATGACTTACAATTATGTATGTATGATTTTTGTATAATTTTTGATGTATGTATATATGTATAATTTTTGTATAAAATTTGAATTTTTGACATTGTATAATTTTAAGTTACAGCATTGTAAACTTTATTTTAAAAGATTAATTTTTTTCTCACTTTTTTTGGTAAATAAAGTGGGCCCCCTGCGAGTTTCTTACGCCGGTTCTTCTCGCCGGGTTAGTTCCCGAACCGGTGGTAGGCATCGTGTAGACTTTCAGAAAATATTTGCAAAAATTTATTCTGAATAAAAAATTTTGAGTTTGAGTTTTGAGTTTGAGTACTTAGTTAGTCAAAAAGTTCCATCTACAAATTGGGCCTTGGTGGATAACAATGATTGTCACCATGATTGCAAAGTTATCTTTGAGCGAATATGAGTCTCTACATATTTGTAATCGCTAGTATTGGCGAGGATACCACTCTGAAACTATAGCAGACTATTATAAGCTAAGGACTGCACTACAAGAAGTTCTGCAGCAATAATTCCATTACATATTACAAGCCACGTATAACCAGCCACGTTCGGAATGTACTAGACTTGGCACGTCTCCACTCAAGAGGCGCCAGTATATCATCAATGACCCATCGACGGAAGCCACGTCTCTTGTATTAATTAATGGACAAAGGCTACAATTGGTATGAGAAATGCAAAATACAGTTTCCACTTCCTAGGAATTGAAATGGCTATTTATAGTTTTAGGTGCCTGAATATCCTCGTTTCTACGATTCGGTGGTTGGCACTTCCTTTAGTTACTTCATTTCTGGAATGCTACTCTTTCTTGGATGATCGTTTTGTTTCCTTTGTGTGCTCTACACATTGGTCCGTGATGGGCAAATACAGAAAACACGATTACGAACTTATAGAGGCTAGTTCGTCTACACTTTACAATAATTAATTGCCTATGATCTTATGGAGGCACTTCACATATTGGCTATTTGCATTTGCGTATTTGATGTATTCGCCAAACAATCACCATGTGTAGACGGTATGTTTGACAAAATATTGGCCTTATTTGCCTATTTGACAAATATGACCAATACCAAATACACGTATCCGTACCTTTGTCGGTTTTTGACGCACATCAAAAGAATCAAATAGGCAAGTAAACAAAATCAATTAAAAGTTTTGTATTTGACGTCCATGTGTGGAAGGTCGTATTTGCCTATATTTGCTTGTTTGTGTATACGTAAATAATTTTGCCAAATGCAACAAATAGCCATGTAAAGTGCCTCCATTACGTAAATTGTGCGTGTTGTAGACAGCTTGCGCAAATGTGGCGATCATGGTTATCCAACATTGGCCATCATGGAGAATTGAATTGAAATATTGATTAGTTGTAGTAAAATATAGTTTGAGTTATTATTACAATTGGGCTCGTGGCTACCTTCTATAAAACAGAAGGCGATGGAGATGGAGTGATGGGGGAAAGAAAAAGATTTATAGAAGGATATATTACTAGGATTTCCATAATTATTTATAAAGGATTGAAAACTTTATTCTTTCGGAAATAATGATATGGCGTTCAACCAGCAGCTGTTAATAACTTTTACATCATTATGTAAGTGTGCAAATAAATGGAAATTATTTTTCATAGATAGCAACTTAATTACCGCGTCGTGTACATATCGGTGTCGATATGTAAACACAAGCTACAAAGAAAACTTCCAAAAAGAAAATCTATTTACCGCATTCCACGGAGCTTTCCCACATAAATACATAACAACATTGCGATAATTATAAATATTCAACGTACAAGCCTTAGCAAAATATAGTATTGAATTGATACATCTCACACATAGTATAGCGACGCGCCGCGCATATGCAAGCGTGTGCCCTTGTCTGGCCGTTGTCATCGCCGAGTCATTCGCATCGCCTGGAATGCAATGTCATGACACCGACCGCTCCGCCGCACCTGCCGAGCGACTCTCGACCTTATCCGCTACTAATAAAAACAATTTTTAAGCCGTCAAATAAACGCACTTCCAACACTCCGCCGATCGGCGATTCGGGGTGGGCTAACTAAAATTGAACTATATTCTCGATATGGAAAAGTTGAAATTCGTGATCTACTCGCGCCGCCTCGGTCCATTATACGGGCTTCGGAGATTTTAATATGGACATTCCGGCGTTGATTTCGCAAAATGTATTTTATTATGTCCCCGCAGAGCTTTCTTTCAAATATGGATGTCACTCGGATATATCATTTAATAGGCTCGTTAGGTTTGAATGACGGTCGTAGTCGGTTTTCCAAAGGACTCGGTTCGAGCGGAGCGATCGTCGAAAAATGAGCTTTATGGTCGGGTATGAGAGCTTTATTTTCGCTTGCGGATGCGTGCAGTCGGTCGAGCCGAGTGCGACGACATTATAATTTTAGCCCGGATGGTTTCATGCACTTTTTATTGTGGTAGGGTCATAGGCGTACGCTTTTTTGTTCTGGAAATTATTCCTGCATAGCGGTTAGGTGTCATTGGGCATTGTCCAAAAAAAATCACATGAACTTTTTATTATTTTTTTTTCGTTAAAATAGGGTATTTTAAGAATATAAATTAAATAATTTTGAAATTCATTGCCTAGTTTTTTCTCAATAAATTTTTAAAGTTTCGCTCTGACGTCATCATCGGCGGCCAATTGACCTCTGCAGTACTTATGTTTTAAATTTCCTTTCAATCTTATTTATAATGGCTGGCTCGTCAGATGCAAGTTCTCATTATGTGAAAGCTGATACGAGAAGCTTACCAAAAGTTCGAAACGTAATGTTGGTCGAATTTATTACTAATTTAACGCCATTGAAGGTCAAACTAAGGTTAAACATATTTGTTCAAAAATATAAGTAACTAATGGATATTTTTTTCGTTTATATACAGAAAAACGATCACTGACCTTATTCCTCGAAATGTTTTTGTAATGAGCAAAATTAAAAAAAAAAAATGGACATTCCCCATTAGACCACTATACATCTAGTACTACACAGTATGATTTGCTATTGTGCCGTTTACGAGCCAGACTCTAGTACCTTTTATTCAATTAGTATTATTGTACAACTGATCTATATTTTATACAATATAAATAGAAGATATACAATATTCATAAACACAAATCCTTAACATTTGAAAATTTAAATACTTTGTATGCAGTCGTGTTTCAACAAAATGAAAACGTTAACATTTAACTAAAATCGACTTTAGCATACAGCTGCTGCTTATTGTGGACTGCTGCTAGCTCCTAACAATATTTTCTTTTCCTGGAACCATATGCTTTGAAATCGAAGCGACGCGCCTCGACGCGTGCTGCGTTTCCGTTTTCTTTGAATTGGAAACCATCGTCACAATAAGCAGAAAACGAGATATAGAGTCTGTCATAGACTATTTTATATGCTATTTGATTCTATCACATTCATTGGAAATCGGAATATCTTTAAGTTGCACATGTCTGTAGTTTAAAAGACCTAGGTACAATAATTTAGAACACCTCAAATTTTGATTTTCGAACGTAATTTAAATTTAACTGGAGCGTACTGAGCTGCTTTTCGTAGCAAAACCGTTGGTTTCAAACGCGTACCTCCCGCAAATTTACTGCATATAAATAACGCTTCGGAATTAAATGTTTCTCGGAAACGTAGGGACCAAAACCCAACAAAGGACGCTAAATGTGACACAGGACAAACGGTTTCGAAATTCGCAAAAGTCGAATGAAAAATAAACAAAATATACAGTTTACTGATGCATTTTGTATGATGTTTCGATTAGCGACAAGTTGGGAGTTGGGACAAGGTTATATGGAAAAATTTGATCACATTTGGTTTGTTACTTGGATCCAACTCATATAATTATTTAAAATTTATCGATCACTTAATGGCTACATAATTATTCTGAAACCGAAGTATAAATTAAGATATAATATCAAGTAATAATATGCTAACTTAGGGCGGTCAACTAAAAATCAAGGGACCACGATGTTATTAAGTTTGGGTCAAATGGACATTCTTTTTGTGCAGCGTATTTTAGATAATGCTTCACAATATATTTCACGCAGTTCCAAAATTATGCAGCAACTTCTTCACCTAAAAAAAACAGCATTTCAACCCACTCTCCTATTTTTTTTTTTCGCAGAAAGTAAACAATAAAATCTTTAAACGTTCAACGCCCTGTTACACCATTAATCTAATGCAAAACGCGACAGTTATAAATGAAAAAACCGAAATCATAATGGCGAAGGTCAACACCCTGACCGTGAATGTTTACAGATGCTTTTCTCAGAACAGTACTCCTCTATAAATATACGGGCGCGTGATAAGGGGCGCCCCGTGTCGATAGACGTATCGACTATCGATATTTTAGTTTGCTCACGGATATTGCATGGAAGTATACACAGTTTGACGCAGGATGAGTTTTTGTTAGCGTCTTAAATTTGATGAAACGTACTGATGTAGAAAATAAAATATGTAAAACCTTCAATCGTTTTTTGCTAATAATAATATTATATTAGAATATTTACTTTTTGGAGTATATAAGCCAGAAACACAATAATAATAATTGATTCAAGTAATTTTCTCAAAATATAATGTCTAAAAATATGATTAACTTAGTACTAAGACGTAACTACTTTGCAGAAAGTCATGAATTTTCGAAGTTCTGAAAACAAAGTTTCATATCTACGTCAAAGTGTGTATTTATTTTAGCAATACAAAGGAGCTTAGCTGAAATCAGAGAACAAACATACATAATATTTTCTCTACTGCTGAAACCTAAGTTGAATCGCGCTTTGGGGGTCTAGACTGGAGGCTAGACCCCCAAAGCGTTGCGTTGCGGCGTCGTATCCGGTATCGCAAAGAAAACCTTTGAAAATCAATGTAGTTTTTTGCGATGCGCTGCCGCAACGCAATGTTAAGACTTATGAGTTATGACTTGTGGGTTGTGGCCTGGCACTATGTGTCGATAAGCGATGCGACATCACTAGCTAAGATTTTTTTCTTTATAGCCTGGGTGGTGGTCTCGTGGAATTTAATGGGTTAATTTGAGTAGAAATATTTCTGTATACTCTTTGATGTACAAGACGTTCCCCGGAACTATTGGATGATGATTACAACTTAACGGAACAAAACAATCTGTCTTGTTTGTGTGACACGAACCTGATGTTAGCTGGTGACGCGCTGAAAGAAAATATGAAAAATTAAAAAAATACACGAAGCTATTACACACTGACATGACTGGTTTGGCGCGTGGCCATAAGAAGGCTCCTATCCTGCTATTATAAAACAAAATTTATAACAATAATAGAGCTTCGTTCTGCGTTCGATCAAGTCCGTTTCCTATCAAAAAACAAAATGGATTCCCACGTTTATCATTTGAGATGTTTTTATGTTGGAATAGCAGAATTAGTCTTATTAAGCTGTTTTCCTGTCTGGAACGTGTTGTTTGACATTGGCGATAAGCGACATTGTCATTGCAATGTCGCGGCGGTGACGATGCGGAACCCGCATCAATGCTAATTCACAGATAACTTTCAGGACGCAACGATAAGCGATGCAAATACCACCAGACCGTGACGCGATGGAACATTGTTTAAGGTTCTCAACGATCATCCATACTAATATTATAAATGCGAAAGTGTCTGTCTGTCTGTTACCTCTTTACGCCCAAACCGCTGAACTTTGAGTCCCGGGAAAGGACATAGGATACATTTTATCCCGGAAAAATCAGAGAGGTATTATATGTACTAGGGTATTGTGATTTGCGTGACAATAGATTTTTGGCACGACGAAGCGATTGCCAATTTGCCACCATGATTACGAAGCTATGGAATCGATGTTGAAATAATAATCGATGCTGAGGAAGGGCCGAAAAATCGGCCAAGTGCGAGTTGGACTCGCGCATGAAGCGTTATAGAGCGGGCAACAAAATTGTGTTTTTTGTATCGGAGCCCCCATTGATATTATTTTATTTTTTTTTTTTAATTTCAAAATACATAATTTAGGACTTTGTGAGTATTTTAAGTGCCTACCTGTTGCCATTATTGATTACGAGCAAATAAGGCCAAAAATCACATTTGTTGTATAGGAGCCCCCCTTAAACCTTTTCATATTGCACCTTCTTTGAAGGTGTAATATGAAAATTCCTGTAATTTTAATTTTTATACTATTAAAAAAACTATTGATTATCCTTTATCTTTCACGTCCAATTATCACAGTCGTCTAATCAAGAGTCAAAACCGGTTCATTAATACGTAATCTGGTTTTAGTGCGTGCTTAATTGCCGATGCGAAATTCTGGATGATTACGCCATCACCTAGCCGCGACCGCACTCCAGTATTGATTGTCATCGCCACTCACAACGCCCGAACTTGACAAATTAATGGTGAATTTGTGTATTAACAGTAAATACAATTACATACAAAACCATGTACAATCTTCAACATCGGATGCATAAGTTTATAGTGGAAAATTATTTTGAATGATGTAAAGTGTAGTACCTACTTAATGAAAAAATTGCACCTCGCACTCCAAGAGTGCTGGCAGAAGTGAAAACTAATCTAAACAAAGTATAGTACGTTTTTCCGTGCGCTGAAAGAGAGGGGGTTTTCTACTTCCACTACTACGCCGGTCCGGCGGTCTATTCTACTTCTATCTTACGAATTTTCGATCAAGAGTTCATCCATATCTCAAATATTCACGCGAATAAAAAAACACAATGGCACTAAAGGAGTTTTTATCTCAATAAACCGAAGACTAACAATCAAATTACAGGATTCAGGAAACATCTATTTCCATTTACAAATCTGATGAAAAAGTGTCCTTTAATAAAAGCGTTACGTGGTAATAAATAATTTAGCTTACATAAATAACGTGTTCCTTTCATCCCACTGATATCTCGCTGAAGCACGCGGCTGCTTATCGCGAAATTACAACAGATATTTACGTTCCTCGCATAAAGAAATAATTTACGCCGCAAATCCCATGTGTATGGTGTGAACGATGAGCTTAGGCGGCATTCTATCGTTTGGTTTGGCAAAAATTGAGGTTTGGTTTGGCAAAAATTGAGGTTACGGCTATGGCAGCTGAACCAAAACTCGAAGATTTCAAATCTTATCTTTTCTTTTATCACTCACTGCATCTTTCAAAAACCTCCACAAATGTTGGTCCTCGTACACTCGTTTTCTTGTGGCCTTGATATTATTTCGCCAAGTCGATTAATATTTGCACGGCTCATGTAAAATCTTTGCCAAATGAAATACTTTCCTGAAAACGCCGCCGTCCTAACTTGCACCAAACATGAAGAAGCTCTGGGAAAAAATTACAGAGTTACCGTCGACAGGCCGTTAGGTGAAATGTGATCGAGTGGCATGACTGGCGACTTCCACCCCGGCCGGGGCCTCCATGTGGGTAGGTTGTGGTCCAATTATTGTTTTATGGCGTCGTAAAATCGCTAGCGCTTTTTATTTATTTACCTTATTAGGTGCAAAATGTGATTATTTTCACTTAAGGAAAACGGAGCAGGAATTAATTCAAAGCCTTGGGTCATTGGTGAGTCTGTGGTAAATTATCTGGCCATCTCTTTTTATATTTATACAAATTAAAGAGAACATGATAATGATAACCGGCGCATTGGGTCGATTCATTAAGTTACTAAAATACATGTTGCATTACTCCTAGCCAAGAATTCTGTTCGTTTATCAGAAAGTAGAAACCTATAGAAATATGTGTGTATTCTGAGTTAACATAAGCATAATTAAAGAGATTAATAAGCCATAACTTTCAGGAGTTAATAAAAAGCACTTAGGACGTGGTCCCAGTTACAGGAATTTCGCTGTAACTGGGACCACGTCCTCAACACCACAGTTACAGTCATTAGCAAGAATGAGTATGACTAAGAGGGTATTTCTTTCGCGATAATTATTTTCCCCTTTTTTCTGCTCTTTAATATATTAGGGTCACAGGTTTTTATTATCTTGACAGTTAACGCAGCCCATTACCGTAAACTAGAAGTGTCGCTTATAAAGAAAATGGAAATTTTATTAATAAACAGAAGGAAATAACAAAAATAGTGTTGTAATTTTACACATTTTTAACCCTCTAACTCAGTGGTTCCCAACGTTTTTAGAGCTGTTACCCCTATGGCCTGTTAGAGAAACTGATTTAACACCCCCCCCCCCCCCCCCCCCCCCCAATTAAAAACAACTTTATAAATTTGTATTGGTACATTCGCAAGTTTTTTGTTTTTTAATATAATGAGGTTCAGACTTCAGTTACACTTAACGCGCATCTCATATCAGCTCCACGTTCAGACGGTTTCTTGCCTTTTTTTAAATGTTACCAGAGTTGAGAGGCCGCTCTCGCATTTACAAGTGGTAGCTAACGGTACCAACATTTTCAGATCTCTGTCTGCAATGATAGGGTATTCTGTAACTGTTTTTCTCCAAAATGTACAGAGTTTATAATTTTTTTCTGCCAGTTCATTTATTTTAGGTACCACCTCAGTTACCCCTTTAGAATAGCTATTTTAACCCTTGTAATTACCCCCAGGTTGGGAACCAATGCTCTAACTACTAAAAAGATCGGCAAATAAAGACGATTTAACCTATCAACCCCCATAAGGACACCGGCGACTCGACCGCGACAACAATAGAATAACAATAGATTGTTAATGGAATCAGGCGTTACTTTGCGGAAATCCATAGCTTAAAATTTAGTTTGTTATTATTTTTAGCAATATTCCGCGAAATAAACTTCCACCTTTAAGTGAATGAGTGAGTGTACGCATAGGCATGCGTACAGCACCTCCCTCCTCCCACACTGCCTATGCGTACACTCGCATGCAAGAACTTGCAAACACCACCACCACACAAGCAATAATGTTGGCAAATCCGTGCAAGGCCCCTCACCACCATGCAGGTTGAAAACCTCGACGCGCGTTTCGCTCCAACACCGGAGCATCCTCAGGATGTGGACTCTACGAACAACGTCCGTCAAGTGCCGCCACCGGCCAAAACACCGCCTTTTATACCCTATCGAGCCCCTCTATTACCCCCACTACCCTCACCAGTACCCCCGAACATATTAATAAGCGGTGACGTAGTCAAGCAAGTTTGGTCATTCAGCAATGCAAATCTGTTATTTTTCTTTTCTTTTATGATCTCTAATTGTTCCAACACGCTCAGCCGAAAGCCTTTATCGCATTTATGTAAAACTTTATAGGAATGGCCATCGGGCACGGTATGATTACTATCTAAAAGATGTTTAGCAAAATGTGACTTATCAGGATGACCATTCCTATAAGCCGCGATATGTTCTTTATACCGAGTCTCAAAGCTGCGTACAGTCTGACCCACATATACACTATCGCATTCAGGACAATCGATCTTATAGACACCGGACTGATATTTTTCATCACTCCGGTCTTTGTTATGACATAAATGATGTTTTAAACTATTATTTGTCCTGAATGCGACATGCATATCGTTGTTTTTCATTATTTTGGATAAGCGTGCAGATACCTCTCCCATGTAGGTCAAACTGGACTTATATCTAACTACCTCCTTATCAATAGGACCTGCGTACAAAAACTTAACCAGTTCTTTCTTGTTTTTATTCTTCAAAATATTATTAATAATTTTTGGACTATATCCGTTGGATATCGCAATTTGGAAAATGATATTAAGCTCATTTTGATAATTATCTTTACTAAGAGGGATCGATAATAATCTATGAATGTAACTATGAAAGGCCGCGAGTTTGTGTTGCCAAGGATGACATGACGATGCATGAATAGTAGTATTAGTATATGTCGGCTTGCGAAAGATTCCAAAACTGTGTTTATTATTAACTCTAGTAATAGATAAATCGAGAAAATTTAGGGTGTTATTATCTTCACATTCTAATTTGAATTTAATTTTAATATGTTTTTTATTTAGTTCTTTAACAAATACGTCCAGTTGTCTCTGTGTACCCGTCCAACAAAGAAAACAATCATCTACGTATCTAAAGTAATATAAAATACTTACTTTTATTAACGACGATATTTCTTTGTTCAAAATCGTCCATAAATATTTCGGCCATCAAAGGACTCAAAGGTGAACCCATAGCTAGACCGTCGTCTTGAACAAAGAATTCGCCGTTAAATCGAAAGTAGTTTTGTTCCATGCAGGTTTTAGTAAGAGTAAGCAATTCATTACTTTCACCAGGAGGTAAACGTTTTTCTAATGCATTCCTTAAAATACCCAATGTTTCCTTACGTGGAACATTAGTGAATAAACTATCGACATCAAGTGAAACTAATTTGCAACGAGGTGGCAAAGTCACATCTTTAATTTTGTTGACTAATTGTAGACTATTTTTTATGGCATAAGGTGGCCGAAATGAGAGCTTTTCTTTTATTATGAAATTAAGTGACTTTGCCAGCTCGTATGCTGGTGCACCTATGTATGAAACAACTGGACGCATGGGAATATCAGTTTTGTGAATCTTTGGCAAGCCGTACAGTGATGGTGCGCGAGGATTCATTGGGATGAGTTGTTTCTTTGATGATTCAGTTTGAAAGAAATATTGATTATTATTAATTGTTAATTTAAGCTTAGCTAAAAACTTGTTTGTTGGGTCAGAAGGAACCCTTAGAAATTGTTCACCCTGAATCACTTCATTAACTCTGTTCAAATAATCGTCGCGCTCCATCACTACTACTGTGTTACCCTTATCCGCTTTCGATATTACTAAGTTATTATTATCTATTGTTTGTTTTAATGACCTCAAAGCCACTCTTTCGGGGTTAAATTCACTTAAAGGTGGAAGTTTATTTCGCGGAATATTGCTAAAAATAATAATAAACTAAATTTTAAGCTATGGATTTCCGCAAAGTAACGCCTGATTCCATTAACTATTTAAAATCGGTGAGCATGACCGATCAGGCACGACTCTACATTAAGTTAACAAAATTACATCGTATAGCCGCCCAAAATGTTTGGTTCAATCAACAATGCAAACGTCTAAATGTCGTTCCTAATTATATTAATGTAAGAACCAACACGCACAGCCGAGCCTCCAATATTGCTATCAAAAAAGCCGAGACTATTTGGCTTAATGAAGAGACACGTCATTGGTTTACCGTTAGGGATAATTTAAAATTACATCTCAAAGTTCTTTATACCGAGCTCTCTTTTATATTACATAATATCGAATTCGATCGCTTAGATGAAAAGGCACGCCATTTCGCAGCAATCGAAGTGCACGCTAAATATTTAAGTCAAAAGAAAAAGCTTCAGACTTTGGTAAATAAAAACAGGATTGTCCAATCACATACAGAATCCAGGTCTGAACCTTTTTCCTTCCACCCTCGCGTCAAAAACTTAACCAGCGTACAATTTGCCAAGGATGAGATGACACTTTTGGAAAAGGGTCTTAAATATAATATTACTCCTAATATTAATCAGAATGCTTTGGAAATGCTTGCGGTGGATTCGGAAATAACTGCCGTAGTTAATAAGAAAGATAACATGGTTAAGGGCCTACTAGCCAACGAAATCAAAGGTACTCCTTCCGGTTCCTCTTTTAACCCCGAAAGAGTGGCTTTGAGGTCATTAAAACAAACAATAGATAATAATAACTTAGTAATATCGAAAGCGGATAAGGGTAACACAGTAGTAGTGATGGAGCGCGACGATTATTTGAACAGAGTTAATGACGTGATTCAGGGTGAACAATTTCTAAGGGTTCCTTCTGACCCAACAAACAAGTTTTTAGCTAAGCTTAAATTAACAATTAATAATAATCAATATTTCTTTCAAACTGAATCATCAAAGAAACAACTCATCCCAATGAATCCTCGCGCACCATCACTGTACGGCTTGCCAAAGATTCACAAAACTGATATTCCCATGCGTCCAGTTGTCTCATACATAGGTGCACCAGCATACGAGCTGGCAAAGTCACTTAATTTCATAATAAAAGAAAAGCTCTCATTTCGGCCACCTTATGCCATAAAAAATAGTCTACAATTAGTCAACAAAATTAAAGATGTGACTTTGCCACCTCGTTGCAAATTAGTTTCACTTGATGTCGATAGTTTATTCACTAATGTTCCACGTAAGGAAACATTGGGTATTTTAAGGAATGCATTAGAAAAACGTTTACCTCCTGGTGAAAGTAATGAATTGCTTACTCTTACTAAAACCTGCATGGAACAAAACTACTTTCGATTTAACGGCGAATTCTTTGTTCAAGACGACGGTCTAGCTATGGGTTCACCTTTGAGTCCTTTGATGGCCGAAATATTTATGGACGATTTTGAACAAAGAAATATCGTCGTTAATAAAAGTAAGTATTTTATATTACTTTAGATACGTAGATGATTGTTTTCTTTGTTGGACGGGTACACAGAGACAACTGGACGTATTTGTTAAAGAACTAAATAAAAAACATATTAAAATTAAATTCAAATTAGAATGTGAAGATAATAACACCCTAAATTTTCTCGATTTATCTATTACTAGAGTTAATAATAAACACAGTTTTGGAATCTTTCGCAAGCCGACATATACTAATACTACTATTCATGCATCGTCATGTCATCCTTGGCAACACAAACTCGCGGCCTTTCATAGTTACATTCATAGATTATTATCGATCCCTCTTAGTAAAGATAATTATCAAAATGAGCTTAATATCATTTTTCAAATTGCGATATCCAACGGATATAGTCCAAAAATTATTAATAATATTTTGAAGAATAAAAACAAGAAAGAACTGGTTAAGTTTTTGTACGCAGGTCCTATTGATAAGGAGGTAGTTAGATATAAGTCCAGTTTGACCTACATGGGAGAGGTATCTGCACGCTTATCCAAAATAATGAAAAACAACGATATGCATGTCGCATTCAGGACAAATAATAGTTTAAAACATCATTTATGTCATAACAAAGACCGGATTGATGAAAAATATCAGTCCGGTGTCTATAAGATCGATTGTCCTGAATGCGATAGTGTATATGTGGGTCAGACTGTACGCAGCTTTGAGACTCGGTATAAAGAACATATCGCGGCTTATAGGAATGGTCATCCTGATAAGTCACATTTTGCTAAACATCTTTTAGATAGTAATCATACCGTGCCCGATGGCCATTCCTATAAAGTTTTACATAAATGCGATAAAGGCATTCGGCTGAGCGTGTTGGAACAATTAGAGATCATAAAAGAAAAGAAAAATAACAGATTTGCATTGCTGAATGACCAAACTTGCTTGACTACGTCACCGCTTATTAATATGTTCGGGGGTACTGGTGAGGGTAGTGGGGGTAATAGAGGGGCTCGATAGGGTATAAAAGGCGGTGTTTTGGCCGGTGGCGGCACTTGACGGACGTTGTTCGTAGAGTCCACATCCTGAGGATGCTCCGGTGTTGGAGCGAAACGCGCGTCGAGGTTTTCAACCTGCATGGTGGTGAGGGGCCTTGCACGGATTTGCCAACATTATTGCTTGTGTGGTGGTGGTGTTTGCAAGTTCTTGCATGCGAGTGTACGCATAGGCAGTGTGGGAGGAGGGAGGTGCTGTACGCATGCCTATGCGTACACTCACTCATTCACTTAAAGGTGGAAGTTTATTTCGCGGAATATTGCTAAAAATAATAACAAACTAAATTTTAACAATAGATTTCCAAGAATCCGCGATCGAAGGATTAACTAATAATTTTGTTATTTGTGTAATGTTTTGTACTCATCTTTCAAGTCAGTTTTTTAAAGTATCGGACACGGACTTTAACTAAATCTTCAGTATACAGTGTGGATCTCTTATAGGGGGCTATTGGACATTTAAATAAAGCATCTAACCTTATTCACACATCCTGTATACAGAACGTGAACATTGGCACGTTTGGATCGGAATTTCTAAACATTTGTCAGACAATGTATCGTAGGAGGTGGTAGGAGTTAGGTCCTACAATGTAGCTATAGCCATCTAGATAAGCAGAAACTTAAAGGCCACTGTCAATTAGAAAAACCTAAATTGGATATAAATGTTATATTGTACTGTTTGTTTGTAAATGCGATGTGCTTATTGAGAATAATCGTGAGCACCATGTATATTAATGTAGGCGTTCTGTAGGATTAGTAATTTGGCTTCTGTTACGATTATGTGCCCTTTTCACGTTGTCTCTTGAAGAAAAAAAGTGATCGTGTATTATTTTTACGATTGCTCAAGTTCGACGACGAATGTGCTCTGTAGCTGTATTATCATCAACCGTAGTGGTAATCATGGTTTTCCATTATGACCCAACATGTAGACGAGTCTTTAGGATTTAGAATAAGTTGACTTGGTATCTTGGTAACCGCACTGTATATTTAGTAAAAGTTTATGAAGGGGCAAATTATTGCTATAGGTAATAGTAGGTTAATAGTGAATTATTCAAAGTGCCTTGTATTCACATAGTGAATACTAATTCATTTAAAATGAATAGAAATCTCACAATATGCGAAACTAAATTCAAAGTCGATTTTAGATTGAGATTATGGTCAGTGTAAGTTTATTTTGACTAAGTAATAAGAGGTCTCTGCAACTTAAAATACTTTCTGAAAAAATATCATAACACTGTATAGCTTCTGCGTTTTATTATTTAATGGCTTTGTTTAAAGTCATTTAAAACAATGCAAGGTCGGGGCAAATATGCAGTCTTGCAAATTAAAGCTGTATGCAGTATGAGTAAGATTCGCCTGGGCACGCAGGTGTGCTATGTTGACATTGGCCCATATAAAACAATGGTGTATCAATGATCGTTATGCCTCAATCATAATAAAGTGTGTATGTCATAGAAATTGATTCATCGACAGATGGCTGACCTATAGGTAATATAATATGTAATTTGGTTGGACTACGCGCAAACCCAACACCAAACTGACTATACGCCGCTGAATGTGAGCGAGCGTTACGCAGTTTATTGTATTTCCATACATATTCACTTTTTCGTTCACACCTAATAGTCGTGTGCATACAAGACAAAAAAACGAGGAATACGGCTTTTGCTGAACCAAAGATTTCCTTTGGTAGGATTGATCTTTATATCCCTAAGATGGGTTTACGATGTGGAGCCACCTGAATATTTCATGCAGGTGGGGGAGGGGTTTTTTTTTAGCTTTAACAAGGTATGAGGTCAATAACTGCGTGGGATTTAGGTATATAGTCGAGTTTGGTATCATTTTCGATTGAATCGAATGTTTAAATGCCAATTTTGGAATAATCTTATATATAAAATTCTCGTGTCACAATGTTAGTCCACGAACTCCTCCGAAACGGCTTTACTGATTTTTACCAAATTTTATATGCATATTCAGTAGGTCTGAGAATCGGCTAATCGGTACTTTATATATTGATAAGTGCATTTGTTGAATAAATAATAGTAAATTATTACAACCTGAGACTGACGGCGACCATTGTTTGTGCGACGGCATAGCGATCGACGTTGCCATGGTGACATATTTATTTAGTCATTTCAATAAAATAATATGGCAAAGCAACGTTTGCCGGGACAGCTAGTATTTAGATAAAGGAAAGTAAAAATAAAATAAAATAAAAAATTTAGAATATTATATGATTTTCAACCAACGAAAACGCTGTTGACAGGGCTTAATTAATATAAGGAGGCTGATAGCGAACGTCTACTATAATAATACTAGACGTTCCGCGCGGCTTCGTCCGCGTAAATCTGAAATTTCACGGAAACCGTATATTTTTCACAAATTAACTACCCATGTCTCACGTAGTCTACTATATATTCGTGTCAAATAACATAAGAATTGCTCCAGTATTCTGTGAGATATTAGCCCTTTCAAATAATTTTCCCCGTTTTTTTTACATTTTCCACTGTATCTTTGCTCTTATTGGTCTTAGCGTGATAAAATATAGCTTATAGCCTTCCTCGATAAATAGGCTATCAAACACTGAAAGATTTTTTCAAATCGGGCCAGTAGTTCTTGAGATTAGCGAGTTCAAACAAACAAACTAACCAACAAATTCTTCAGCTTTATTTTCACATTTTCCTCTGTATCTTTGCTCCTATCGGTCTTAGCGTGATAAAATATAGGTTATAGCCTTTCTCGATAAATAGGCTATTAAACACTGAAAGATTCTTTCAAATCGGATGAGCAGCTCCTGAGATTAGCGCGTTCAAACAAACAAACTCTTCAGCTTTATAATATTACTAGACGTTCCGCGCTGCTTCGCCCGCATAACTTAGATATTTCACAGACAAATTAGTCCACAATAAATAGCCTATGATCCTTCAAGTTCCTACTTTTTATCTGTGCCAAATAACAGAAAAATTACTCGAGTAGTTCGTGAAATAAGCCCTTTTAATTAATTTCCTCCGTTTTTTCCACATTCTCCTCTATTTCTTCGCTTATATTAGTCTTAGCATAATAAAATATAGCCTATAGCCTTCCTTGATAAATGGGCTATCTAACACTGAAAGAATTTTTCAAATCGGACCAGTAGTTACTGACTCATGCTAAGATTAGCGCATTTAAATAATGCTTCTTCTTCTTCTTCTTTTTACGTTGTTTAACATCTTTATCGTGCAAATATGAGTCCTAAAATGAATTAAGCGTTCTTAAGTCATCCGAATATGGTACCGAACTTGGAATAGTACCATAATTAATGCTTCTATACAGATTGAGACTCTATTTTCCTCCAGAGCAGAAGCTGCTAAAATTAAAAAAAATTAACATCAAAAATCGCGGTGGCTCCACATCTTAAATCCATCCTTGGGCCATAAGGACCAATCCTACCAAAGGAAATCTTTGGTTCAGCAATTATAGCCGTATAATTTACCGTACACACGCAACTATAACGAACAATACGCCATTACGCTAGGCGTAGGCGCGGACATTCGAAACCGTATATTTTGTATGATTTTCATGTTCACACTGGGGCTCACAGTGAGCTTGCTCACATTCAGCGGCGTATTATCAGTTTGGTCTGAACACGGCCTAAATATTGTAAATTGTAATACTGTGACCCAGTTGACACATGATTAATAACACGTATGTCGTATAGGTATAACATAATATTTTGTCCAATATTATCAAAATCGGAGACATCGCCTTTTTTCTATCCGCTTGGCGTGGAATGCCCCAGTAACAGTCAGAGTTCGTCTCATTTTCAGGGTTCCGTACCCAAAGGGTAAAAACGGGACCCTATTACTAAGACTTCGTTGTCTGTCCGTCTGTCCGTCTGTCTATCTGTCTGTCTGTCTGTCTGTCTGTCTGTCTGTCTGTCTGTCTCCAGGCTGTAACTCAAGAACGGTAATAGCTAGAGATTTGAAATTTTCACAGATTATGTATATCTGTTGCCGCTATAACAACAAATACTAAAAACAAAATAAAATTAATATTTAAGGGAGGCTCCCATACAACAAACGTGATTTTTGGCCTTTTTTGCTCTATATCAATAAAGGCAACAGGTACGTACTTGAATTTTTCTCAAAGTCCTTAGTTATTTATCTTTTACTGCGCATGTCAAAATCATGTCATGTCAACGCAACTTAACATTTATCCAATTATATCAACAACTTGTTTACGTGGTGTGAGTAAATAAATACATAATCCTACAAGAATACCTAACATAAGACATTTCCTATAAATAATATGTTCCCAACCTACTAATTTAAGCTAAGGGTCCTAAAGAAATCTCGCAATAGAATTTCTTGCCACTCTGCTTAGGCTTTCTTGGCTAACGGCCATATTATTGAAAATTATGTAGATCCTGCGCACTGCTAAGGCTAACAACGGTCACCTGATCCATAACTGCCTATTGTTCAGACAAATGTAAACACTGTTTATCGCTTTGCCCTGCCAATTAATTGATTTTTAATAGCCGGTTACTGTTATGTCTATGTTCTTAGTACGGTATACGTGGGTATACGAATTAAAGTAGAAAGTAGCTATGATTATTGTGGCCTATCTCAACAAGTTTGAAAGTAAAGACAAAATTTTAAATTGAGAAAATAGACAGCATGTATTAAGTTTTTACTTTAAGGTCAACTTGCGCAGATCCAGGTTAAAGTTAATACCGGGTTAAATAGTGTGTTATCTCTTACATTCTTTATATATTTTACCAAAGAGATAACGTTTAATCCGGGGTTAACTTTAACCCAGATCTGCGCGAGTGGGCCTAAGAGAATTAATATTCATTTTCATTGTCATGAGCTTTAAAAATATGTCAATAATCACTCTACTTATATGACCATTGATCATAATATCTCTAGGCGAAGACGATCTTATAAGTTTCTTAATAAAGAACATAGTGGAGCTTAGTCCAATCAAAATGTGTTTGACGTTTGTTTTACATATTTTATGTTGAATAGGAAAGGGTTCGGACTAACCATAGCTGCATTAAACTTAAAAAATTGTGTAGGTAATACAAATTTGATGATATTCAAGAACCAATAGGCTGACTTCAAGCAAACTGATGTATCTTCGCTAATATAGTACCGCTGCAAGCATGTTCTGACTTCTGAACGGCTAAGCAACACACTTTCCGTCTACGTCAAAATATGGTCAAACGTATTTTCAAAAACACTTAAGTCGGCCAACTGGTTCGTTCTATCCATTGTGGTTTTATCGCATACTCGAGTTTACAGATATTTTGACCGGGTTGTACATATTGTGACTTTTCTGCTGACCACTTCCCTCCAAACTCTCAAAATATCTGTCAATAGTTTCGTTTGTCAAACCAAGTTTGGCGTTTAAAAATAAATCAAGAGGCGAGTTGACAATTCGCAAAGGAAATAGTTGGCACCGGTTCAAATCGGAGCTCATTGAGACAAGTTTAATACGGGTGTGTGTTCGTCCGCTCCTCAATGGAGCTTTTGTTTACAAACTTTTGTTACCATTCAGTGCAAAATTTCACTAAACTTCATTTCATAACGCGCTATATTTGGACCGTCTGTATTCAGGCTCTAGCTGTAATTAACCGGTTTTCAGTTTTAGCATTAGCAGAAATTACACATTGCTAACTTTGACATTTCGCTTGTTTGATAATGTTGCTGGTGATAATATGTAATAATTTAATTATAATAAACTACAATTTAATATAATATTGTGTAGTATAATATAATATTAATATCATAAGTTGCTATAACCAACTTTAACTGGCTAAGGTTTTGTGAGGTATCTAATAATGCAGTTTTAAGCCCTCAGATTTTACCTTATACGCCCATTATAAAACTTGGCTCTAAGATTGTCGCAACAAATAGTGAATTTAGAAAGAATCGACGCGACGCGACGACGCTTTAGTTACTTAATTTGGTGTAATATAATGCCGATGTAGGTTACTAAGAGCAAATTTTCGTACATTAATATGTAACATAAAATATATACTAATATATATAATGAACACGGAACTTGTACGTATATTGCGAAAACGTGTAAACATGCTCCATTTATTTTGGCGTCGAACGTGCGCACTACATTATGCGCGGAAAAACCGCAGATTTGAAGTGATTCTCTTCAACATGACTTCAACTAAATTATTTTAAAGGCTTTCTTAATATAGAATAAGAGCCTGTGATGGCCAGACCTTCCTCAGTTTCGTAAAGCTGAAAACCTTACCTGTTTGTGGCCTTTACTCGAGCAGCAACTTTGGAGTTTCGGTCGCGGTTACTTAAGGAGGTATCCGGTTCTGAAGGTCTACCAGACTTTCCAGTAAGAGTAAAGCTCAATTTCTTAGCTTATGTTCTTCGCGGTAAGTGGAGGAACCTTGTCTTCCAGTGCCAGACCTTTTTAACAACTGCCAGAAACCGATAAACTTTCTTCTTCTCTTGCTGGTCGTTCTTACCTCTGTAAAGGCCACAAACAGGTAAACTTTCAGCTTTACGAAACGGAGGAAGGTCTGGCCGTCGCAGGCTTTTGGGCCATTTCTATTATTATGAATACAAAAGTTTGTCGTAACATTAGATAAGTAGACAGACTTAATATTAACCTCTTTACGCTTAAACCACTTGACCGATTTTGAGATCATTTTGTACTATGGCGATACACTGAGACCCGGGAAAAGAGATAGTTTTATCTCGAAAAATACGATTGAAATAAATTTCCGTGAACGATAATCGTTTTATTTAGGCTTGAAAAAGGTGTTTTTCGTAAGAATACTGAAAATAATATCTTATTTTTTACTTTCTAATGTTCAGTATGATGAATCATAAAACTTGGCTCTAAGATCGTCGCAACAAATAGTGAATTTAGAAAGAATCGACGCGACGCGACGACGCTTTAGTTACTTAATTTGGTGTAATATAATGCCGATGTAGGTTACTAAGAGCAAATTTTCGTACATTAATATGAATCATTTGGATCCGATACATTATTTCCGGCCATGTTGGGAGCTGGTTACCGTAGTTCTTTCGCCCTTATACAGTACACCCTGAGGCTACGCGATTCGTGAGATACTTACTTACTTTGCACTACCAACTACTCATATTTAGGTAATAACAACCATGCTAAGATCTAAGAGAGTACTTACCTTATATAAAGTTTTCTTTGGCTGTATTTAACTCAATTTGATTTATTACTTGCCTTGGGTCATTCATGCATATTATTATGTTAAAGCATTTTCGAATTTATGACATTAGTATGGATAAGTTTATTTTAGCTTCATTGGCACTTGGTAGATTAATGGAGTATAATTCTAAGTCGCATCCAAGCTCAAAGTGTTAAGAATTTAGTCAATTGTAGAGTCGCACACACACCGACCTGACCCGACCTTGAGACGCACGAGCGATGAACTCCGAATACGATTTATCTAAAAAATTTCCCACTTAAGAGCGAAGCTACGTCGCATCGTTGCGTTGCGGCGACTCATCGCAGCGTCGAAACTACGTCGTTTTACTTTATAATAACTAATACATGAAATTGTGCCATATCAGTGCGTAACGCAAAACGTTGTCGAGCGATAATTCAACTATGTAATAATTAAATTATTACAAATTAAAAAATAAAAAATTTTGAAAAAATAAGTTATAAGGTACTAGATGATGCCCGCAACTCCGTTGTGCCAAAAATAGTTTATCGCGCAGGAACCATACATTTTACCGGGATAAAAAGTAAAAAGTATCTTATGTCCTTTCCCGGGACCCCAAGTATTTCCATACCACAGCAAAATCATCAGCGGTTTGGACGTGAAGAGGTAACAGAAAGACGCTCCTGGATAACTTACAATGTGCTCTGGTAAGAAAAACTGTCGCGGCCACACTTTTATTGGTATGGTAATGTTTCAGCACAAGCGTGATTTGTATCGCGTCTACGCAGCGTCAACTGATGTGGCCATACATTGCGCTGTTTCACTGGGCAGCGACGTGGCCTCGCTCTAAAATTGCAAATAAATTCTGTGCCTCTGACACCTTTTATTAAATCAAAATTAATATTCAATAAGTATATTTTTCCACGGTCTCCTTGGACCAGAATATTATATTTTAATTAGAAAACTGATATTTTCCTAAAGATTCTAATATTTCTTCAGCCAAAATATTGGATTAGTTACATAATCAGTTTTGCGTTACGATACTTACTGCTACACTCAGAGACGAATTCTTACCTACTTCTCTGTAATTAAATGAAAATTTTGACAAAGCTCCATACATTGTCTATCAAACTCTTCATTAAATTGAAGTTCACACAATATCATAAAAATATGTCTCTGAGAATAAACATGACAGTAACATCATAAGTACGTGATACAAAATATGTATATCCGAATATAAAAAGTCTTCAAATATAAAGGTAAGATATTAAATAAAGTTATAATGTAATATCAACTTATAACACTTTTTATAGCTACAAAAAGGTCCCTACTGGGAACATTATTTCACCTCCCTCCCACTTCGACGAGGAACTCCGAACTACATTCGGGCCCTTTTTCATATTCAGTAGTTCAATTTAGCGCCGAATATATAAAACTATTTCAGATTCTAAATGTAAATAATTTTACCCTTTGTATCTTATTGTACGACTCGCGTTGAAACTTTATTCGGGGGAGGGAATTTGTCAAATAAAAAGTGAGATACTGCGACTTGAGTATGTGATGTATTTTTTTTCTGAATATTGCTTAAATTATGCTAAGGAACATTGATATAGCGATATAGGAATTGACATTAATTAAGTAATATCATATTCATAAAAATTTGTTGAAAAACGCAGCGTCTAAACATACGATGGCAAACTAAAAACATTGTCGAACAAAACCGGGCGTTTGTAATTACCCTGTAAAATCCATTATCCCGTCGCGTCTGTTGTTTTTTTTTTGTTGATCGTTTAGCAAAAGCGTGGCTCGTTACAAACATCTGTACACGTATGATGAATGCTCCCAACTTCGCGCACGTGTGATGTTTAATCTTAGACCGAGCTTAACTAAGGATAGTTTACAAAGTTGTAGCGCGCTTGGAATCTTAACGTTTAACAATTCACTTGATGGCTACGAATGGGAGAAATATTTTGTGAATTAAGTATTATAAAGTACTTGCGAGTACGTGGTTGTGTTAAACAGAAGTCTTGTGTTGAATAGGTACGTAAATGTTGTTTATAATTTTTTTTATCGTGTAAAATTTTCATATGATGCATAACTTAAGCTGTTGTATGTTTAAACATAGAAGTAACATTAAAGTATTAACTATGTTCGTAAACCTATTGTGATATTTTTAGAATAATTAAAAGAAAAAGAGGTGGTAAACAGTACAAGCAATTTTTGTAATTGTAAACAGGATCATATTAATTGTCTATGATTTCTCAGCTTTAACGTCGGTGTTAAAGATGGTTTCGAAATGAGTGTAGTTACTGTAACCATCCATATTTTAGTCTTTATAGTAGGGGAGGGGAAGGTGCTATTTGTGTAGTCACTCGAGCGTCATGGACACCTAGTAGGTTTTTTACATTAGGTAAAACTGATAAAAAAATAATAAGAGGGTTTTTATTTAAGCGTTGGGTTCAGAAACTGCAGCCATTTTAAAGTTTTGAAAAAGATAATGTATTCACAAAATTGCTTATTTAGGTAAATTATAAATATATTTAAGACAACAAGGACTAAATCATTTAGTTTAGAGCAAAATAAAATATCTGCGAAGCTTAGTTAGGAAAATATGAAGCTTTATTTTTTATATTTTAGAATGTACAGGCTTACCTGACCTTTGAATCGTCAATGCTTTATATGGAAACTTCTTTGGGGTATACTAAACATCCCTTATCTTAATCTGACAGATCCAAAAAAATTAACCCACCACGTGAGAAATCTGATTTCTATACCATGATAACTAGACACATGTCGGAAGCCTATACAAGCTTAATCTGACACACTCGAGCTAATCCCGAAATCCCCTCTTCCCCTCCCCAACTATTACATTAATGTGATTGTGCTAATAACAAATTGTTTCATGTCAACTGTCTACAGACTACAGTCGACAGATCAAAACCACTTTTGAATCGAGCAATTAGGTCTACGGATCGCTAGATCCAGCCGCATGTCCTAATTGGTATGAGGAGTTGTGTGGGTCAACACGCCGAACTAATTATTGGCGGACTCGACCGTGAGTCGTGATCGTCGACCACGATACATATAATATTATAACGATCACAAAGTAAACAATGGCTGCTCCTTCACGAACTGTTTTTGTATTCACCTGACGAACCCTATTGTTGCCGCTATAGATTGTAAAATATTTAATATAACAAACGTGAATAATTATTATGACAAAGCAATGATGGTGTTGAGGAAAACTGCTTCGTTCTATATCGCTTCATAAAAGATGGTCGCTTCATACTGTCATATATTATGTATATGCCAAGATCTTGAATATTGAGATTCTGATTAAAAATTGGGTAAATAAATAAAATAGACTGTCAAATTCTTCACTATTTCACTATACTATTTCGTAGTCACTTTAAATTGTCTCTTTTCGTTTTGTACTGCAGTGTGCATGCCGCCTAAGTAAAGCACAGTTTTCGGTCTTATTCCGGTAAGTTTTTGCAGGCCTTTTTAACAAAGCCGATAGACATCGAGCTGGCTTCTTCGCAACTGGAACTTTCCTCCTTTTTTCCCCGCCTCCAAAGTTTTTGGCGCCCGCCCAGAAATCTGGTGTAAGTTTCGATATTTTCAATCAATCTATTTCGGTATTGTTTTCATCGTGTAACAGCCGAAAATAGTGCAACGGCCACTACCGTTTATTTTTGGATGAGGTCACATAGAAGTAATAAACGCTGCTCGTAAACGAGCGCCTTAAATTATGCATTTCTGTGCGCAGCGCGCTGTTTTCACGGAAATGTTTGTCATTTCCACTCTTTAGTACTCGAAAAGGAAGAAATGGCTCGGTTTCATGAGCTCGTACTATTAACTAAGGATATCGTGCACCACAATGAGGTTCAAAAGTAGAAGCATTATATACTTTTATGCTAATTTTATTTTCGCTCTCATAATGGGTACTCCGGTATGAAAGCAAAAATAAAATTTAAAATGTTGAGAATTCTGCGTTGTCGAAAGGAACCGACGTTTTGTATGATTTTGTTGAAAATATCGTCGCTCGATTTCATACCTACTAAACTCCCGTTTCATCGTATTGAGAATTCTTTCGTAGCGCAGCGCCGCGTAGCACTGCTACGCGTGTTAATTAATGAGGTCTACTCTATCACTCTACTCAACATTCTACTTTTTAGCTCAGGCAATCAACGGAAATGTACGTAACTTTATCCACTTACGAAATTGCTAGCTTAATCTAATATTCAATCAAATTTCACATAATTTTGTAGCTCCATTAGATGTTTTATCAGGGCCCTCGTGACTGTACCGCGCTAACGAATTTTGCCTCTCGTCACCGGCACAAAAACTCAATTTATTATCATGTAACAGGGACAAGAAAATCATTCGAACAGAAAATGGAATATGAAATTTTTTTGCGATGAAAACGTGTGAGGTTTTTCGGGTTACGAAAATAAAGACACTGAAATACGTTCGAAACAGGTTTTCGTAGATTATCTCGTTTGTAATACGAAAATGAATTTGTGTGTTTGTCGTATTAGGCGTGTTTGAAAATCGTTTCGCGTTGAAAAGCCTCAATTTCGTTAGTTCGCTATTTGCGCAAACAACTTTTAAATTGAAATACGTTTTTGTTTAACGTTAATTGTTGGAATAATATTACATAAAATATTTCATCACATTTTAACGAAAGTAAATTAATTAACACAGTTGTATTAGAAGAAATTTTTGTTACAGGTGAGGGCAACGTTCGAGGTTATATGAAATGAGACCCTGGGGTTGAGTGTGTAGGTAAGTGTAATTTATTGTTAGCATATAACTAACGAAACTACAGTGCTAAATTAACCAGACTTACTTGACTCACAGCAAATTATTCATGATTCTATCATCCTTTCTATCTTATTGTTTATTTGTTAATTTGTTACTTGCAGTACTAATGTCCAAACGAAGATTTAAAAAAAGCTTAGCATGCAATGTCCAATTAAATCTGACAGATCCAGAAACACAAAAGTCTAAAAAGAGAACGTGCCTTCGTTACGAAGAAAACAGTAATTTAATAACTGCTAAAAAGTATGTTAATCAAAGGAAAGTGGCTAGCTAGCATCATGTAAAGCATATTACAAAAAATACGAGCGTTACAAACAGGGCAAATGAATAACGCGACACCAGAAATTTGTTATTAAAGGTCGCGTCCCCCGCGGCCGACATTAATTGAAGGATGGCCTTCGCACGAGCACGATGAACCAATTATGTAATACCCTAGACGGTGGTTTTCCTCGTATGCTTCAACTTTTCTGTGAGTCCGGTTTTTACCATCACTGCATGGACTATTTTAAGTCGGTTTCGGATACGGCTACGCACATCGTAGCCTGTACTTTTCCGCAAAATGTATGTTTGTCAGAGAATATATCCAACCTGTAAAAACATTTTCTTTTTCGGCTGCTTATAACTTAAATAATTACTTACCTACTCCAAGATTACTCGGTATTAAGATAAGCGCCAACTTACATCAGCATTATAAATCACGGGCGCCGTGTGTACGCGGCTTAACGTTTCCAATTAGGAGGGCCCATGAAAATTCTCACACACTTCCAAAGTAATTAACAATTTTAATTACATTCAAAATTGCCTTTAATGCTCTCGCATAAAATTCAAATTCACTAATCCGTACGGGGCCTAAGACTCGATCCTTGAACCGAGATCATCAAAGATAGAGTCATTGCCTTTTAGAGGAAGCACGTGGCTTATTTGATTACGCGCGCCATTTTGGAACGCCACGTCAATCACCTTAGGCCGGGTACCTACACACGACCGCATAACCTCATATTAATTTACCTATATTATTATATTATATATTGTGTCTATTAACTGTTTGAATTACACTACAATATTTAGTGCAAGCGGGTGCCGCATTTTTATTTTTGTTTTGTTAAGAAAACTTTTAATATAAGGACACTTACTCAGCCTAGAAATCTAAGTTACAGTGAAAATATAATATACTTTAACATCTTATGTTAAATTTCAGACCGCATACAACACTAGTATTATTTGTAGCAATTACTTCTTGAATACGGTCTTATACCATTTCGTGTTTTTCAAAACCACAGTACAATAAATTTCCTCCTAATCCGCAAGATCATTGTTCGCCGGCCTTGATATATTTATCTACAATCTTAATTTTTCGGCAGAAAAAAAAATGAAACAAAAAAACAATAGCTTTACGGATGTAGCACCATTAGAGGACAATACCATGGAACATAAAAAACATGTCAATAACATCTCCACAGTTTTTTGTTATTTTTTCCAACAATTGTTTCGGGTACCGCCTCGTGAATTCTAATTGCCCGTCGAGTTTAAATCTATTAAACATAGAAAACATTGTTTCTAGCCGCTATTTTTGTATACAGGGTGTGTCACATACAAAAATAGCAGAACTCAGTGATAGCTGTTTAAATATTTTAGACAAATCCTGGCATAGCATAACAACAGTAGAAATGGGAAAGAGTCGACATACTGACAGATTTTATGGACAAAATGGCGGATTTCCATTGTCTAACTGTCACTTTGTCTATTGTTCCGTAGAAAGAAACCGTTTCTATGGTGACCATGCTACCCCTGCTGAAGTATTATAATCAGTCGTCGCTTGATTTTTTATCCCTTATGTTTAGTCAATTTTGACTTCTATTTTTCTATGAAAAAGGCCCCAATGTCATGAATGTGCGCATATGATAATTTAAAAAAAGTAACTCTTCCAGCGCTGCTGCTTTCACATAATTATCCTGCATATTTCGTAGATCCAAGTTGAAGTACGTATTCGCAACTGGATCAGTCACTGTGACTCGCAGATTTGACCACTAACTACTTTGACACGTGTAACTTAAAATAAAACATCGAAAATAACCTCAAGGTTACATTAACCAAAAAATGTATTAAGCCGTATTTTCACCAGGGGACATATTTTGTCTCGCTACCTAGTCGCGTGACACGAAATTTACGTGTCCCGCGACATGTCGCCCGACGTCGCAGCGACATTTACGGGTTGCGGGACTTGTCGCTGACGACCAGTGACTAGTGTGAACAAGTCATAATATGTCGAGGGACAAAGTTGCAGGGGACAAACTACGTGTTGCAGGGACAAACTACGTAAATGTCGGACGACTTGTCTCCGTGACATGTCCCCTAGTGAAAATGCGGCTTTAGGTTTCAGGAGATCGCTTCAAAGTTTTTATTAATTGTAAAAAAAACAGGAAACTAGATGTCGCTTACAACTTTCTTTCATTTATCGCGCCGTAACCGTACATTTCTTAGCAATTGAAACTAATCCCTTTTCCGGGTCTCGAAATGTCTTGTACAGTATGTATGTAACAGACACACAAACAGACAGTGGCACACACATTGTAATTATGTATATATTTTTGCATCACATTTATGATGATATTAGCATGAATTTTGAACATAATATTAATATGCTGCAATTTGCGCAAAAGTATCACAATAAAATAAATTAGGGTGTTGTAAAGTCTAATTTTACTATTCTCTCAGTATTCTCTACACACCATTTTCCTTATGAAATAGGCGGTACAGAAAAAATCATCTCAGGATCAAGCAGACAGCGGCATTTGTGACTTAAATACGCAGTAATAAAGTTTAAAATCTTTCGCCCGGGCTACTTTCACTATGTAGTGCCAATGTCAGTGTTTTCTCTTACCTAACCGTTACGAATCGATTACGTTACGTAATCTGCACGTGGTTGTACGCGACTATAATCGATTATTTTATGACGTTTGCGAGCAATAAACATTTATTTTGTAAATCGATATTTGTATCTAACACTAGCTGACCCGGAAAACGTTTAACAATAACGTTATTTCGGCTATGAAATTTAAATATTGACTGATTTTCGAACCGACGCGATTAAGGACACAAAATTTTATGAAAATCGATTGAGCTGTTTCAGAGGACTTTGCTTATAAACGCCGCAGTGCGATAATTATATTTATTTGATATTTTATTAGATTCAATCAAAAGAGAGTCCGAAATAATCGCAGTAAAAGTGATTATTATAATTATTATTTATGTAGAAATACATAAATAATATATTATGCCATGACATAATATTAATATAGGACGGTCAGAACCATATTTTTATTTACTTAGTCCGGTAACATTCGGATAAAAAAGAGCTCATTACCGCAAAGTAAGTAGCCAATATACGATCACTTAAACAACATTTATTGGCGTTCGAATGTTCTAGTTAATTACAGAACACAGGCTGTAGTATTGAGGGGGCATTAGCGCGTTGTCCAGCCCTGACAGGTTAACGGCTTCATAATTTAGCCGCATTTTATTACCTAGAGCTGTTGTTAGGTCCCAAGTAATAGGGCGCTGCGGCGTACGGAAAACTCATTTATTTACTACAAAACGACCGAAATATATACTCAAATGTATGAACACTTAACTGGATAATTATTTAGTTCGTAGCATGTACAATCAGAGAATTGATTCATAGACGGATGGCGGGCTGACATAATTTAGTCTGGTTATGTCAAGATCAGATCGACTAAAGGTGCTCCCAGACAGAAGTTATATAACGTTAGATAACATTTTTGTATAACATTTTTTAACAATTTATAACAAAATACACATTTATTTTTTGACATGTTGTAGCGTATGTTACACGATATTATAAAATAATATCGTGTTACACAATGTTTTATAACGTTATACATATATAACTTCTGTCTGGGAGCACCTTAACATTGACTTTACATAGCCCAACCAGGCAACGAAGGTCTACCTGCTTATGAATCAATTTCTCTGTACGTAAACAATATGTCAAAGACGAAAATTGAAAACAATATTTTTGGAACTTGTATTTCGTATACAAAGAAAATATCGGGATAAGGACAATGTTATACAAATTCACTTTCGAAGGAATTCAACATTTTGTGTATCACGACATAAAATATTTAATATTATCCATGTCTCCCGACATTTTCCAGATTCGAGAGTAAAATGTGAGGAGGAATCTTGAAATTTAGGATGTCGCGGAGCTTTCATGTGGCCCTATTAAAACAGTCTGTCGCGCATCATAAAGTCGACAGTCGTAAAATAGTGCTCGAATGCCTTCCTACTTTGTAGCTCTGTGCCGTATAAAAACTTTAGCGTACAAACTTTGTGACTCATGACGAAATGTCTGCATTTTTTCCCGTGCGAGTTGTGTTAGCAAATGTTATGCGGGCGAAAAGTTTTCCTAGATATGAATTTGTTTAATAGATTTTGATACCGCTCATTCGGAAGTGTTTCCTCGATCTAGCGAAAATGAAATGTACGGTCTACTGGTTTCTAATTTCTTAGAAAATACAAGAAACCCTCATGAGTCGTCAATAACCAGGTTATGTCAAATATGCTATTGATTGTTTCAATGTAGGTAGAATGATTTCTTAAGCAAATCTAATAAGCCCCAATCACAAACCAGGTGGATGGAAATATTGGAAACAATCGCAAATAATGAGACGCCTAAGGGTAGCCACTGCGAAAAATTTATAGTCCTAGGTCTATGAATTTTTAATTTGTTTTTTTTTCATATTCATACTAATATTACATATGAGAAAGTGTGTCTGTCTGTTACCTCTTCAAGCCAAAACCGCTGAACCGATTTTGCTGAAGTTTGGTATAGAGACCATTTGAATCCCGGGTAAATGTACGGTTCCCGCGCGATAAGAGAATTTTGGCGCAACGAAGTAGCGTTATCTAGCATAGTATAATGATTCGTGACAATTCAGCGTGGCCCTCACATTATAACCGCTACACCGGCGCGGTGGGGACAGGCATCCCGGCTGCGGTGGCTGCGACTGCCACGCCGTGCTTGTGACAGTCGACCGCAGCGCCGACGCGCGACGTGCGGTCTAACTACATTGTAATTTATTACCAATTGCCTACTTGTGTAGACTCAATGGCACGTAATAATATCTTTATTTGTAATTCAACAATGAATTTTATATCCTAGGACCATTAGATTTAAAATTGTTATAGGCAGATGGCGGCCCTACTTTATCTGGTAGGGAGATGACAAGGGCTATGAAGAGTAACAATATAGGAAAATAAGGATAAATACAATATGCTATGTCAACTTTCCATTCTGTCATCATAATAACCGTAATGGCATAATTATGATCCATAAATTGTATATCAACGGTGGAGTTGCATAAAAAATTGATTCTAGGCATACAACGGACATATGTAATTTGTTCGCATTATATCAAGTCAATTTTAGTTGTGATCTATCGCCTACGCTTGACATAAACCAACTAAATTACGTAGTTCCGCAATCTGCTTAGTACATACTTACATTGCTAGTTGACTTCTATGTTCTCAAGTATTTTAGTGTCACAAATCTAGCTTAGAATACGGTCCTAAAATATTATCACGAAATAATCCTGACTGAGAATAGTCTGGAGCTTATGAGGGTTGTTAAAATTAATGAGGTGATGGCGCTGGCTATCTGGCTAATGACTAACACGGATGACCTCTTACGAATGACCTGATGATATACAGCCCATTATAACTGTACTCATTTAGGCACAGTACTGTATAGGACTAGTCGTCACAAGTAGCGAATATCCCATCGTCGCCAGTCCGGTTATTGGCACCTTACATTTTCGTTTGAAAATACTATAAAATATGTCTGTCTGTCTGTTACCTCTCACGCCCAAACGCTCTTTTGATATGGAGATTCATTGAGCCGTCCCAGAAAAAAGTATGGCTTACGCGCGATTAACGAAACTAGATGATACCTGTAAAAATAATATTTATTAGTAAGCCATGGAAGAAACATCACATTACATAGCTTTGCTATATAACTCACTGGACAAAATACCTTCAGACCAGCTCAAAAATCAATACGGAACGTCTATTGATTCTAATAACTTCGAACAGCTCTTTCCATTTGGCTTCCCTTCCAGAGGAATTTAAGTGACGATAACACGAAACTGTGGAGGTGCAGTTCTACACGTAACACTCTGTGCCCGCACGTGACCATGTATGGAGCCAGAGACGTAGGAATGTACAGAAAAAAAAAGTTTAAAAGTGAGGAAAACAGAATGTTGAGGTGCGACCCGTCACAAAATTGGCATTTAATCCTTATAAGTTATAAGTTATTAGCTTTTAGTTATTATACTTATTACTATAAGTAATAAGTATAATAAAGTCGGAATAGTCACGCCTAATAACTACTGATATTATTCACTAGGGCAGGGGTCACCAAATGGCGAACCGCGATCCGCATCCGGACCGCCGACCCATATTTTCGAAGGTGAACTACGTTAAAAATAAATTTTGGTCTGACGACTTACTGATCAACATCTCCAGGATTAATTGTCAATAGCTTGCACCAATTTCACTCCAAAGAACAATAAAAATATTGTCACTTTTCTCATTGATATGTAAATAAAAGCTTTTGTAATTTCCGTAATTACCTTTGTTAAACCGTCAAGCCCCATAAGGACACCGGTGACCGCGACAACAATAGAATATAATAGCATTTTCAAGGATCCCCTATCGAAGGATTAATATATATTTTTTTTTTTTTTGTTATAAAATGTGCGGACTGCGAAGGTCATTTCTTTTCTTAAAATGGATCCCGAGCGAAACTAATTGGCGACCCCTGCCCTAGGGGCTAGGAAGAATAAAATCGGCTTTGAAAAGTGTTCACTAACGAACATATTATATTTTACACACTTATAACAAATGTAACATAATGCAGACATGTCTACAATTTCTTGTGTCTGTAGATGAACCATAAATTTTGATGTATTTTCCCTTGCCTCTCAAATTGCTAATGCTAAATGTGATAGAATGGAAGAGGGCAGAATGTGCTTTTAGTTTCCTGGAGCTCCATTATTGGGGCATATTGGTGTAGGTATATTGGTGTACCGTGTATTGTACAGTATAATACATTATACAGCCAGTATAAGTAAATTCAATAAAATTTTGTAAAATTATCACAAAATTATAATGCTTTTAGTTTACTTAGTACAACGCTTTGAATGATGGTTGAAACGTGGAGTTTTGAAGTCGATGTTGAAACTATTAATTTACTAGATGATGCTCGCAACTCCGTTGCGACAAAATTAGTTTATCGTGCGGGAACCGTACATTTTTAAAAATAAAAAAGGGATAAAAAGAACCTATCCAATGTCCTTTCCCGGGACTCAAGGTGTCTCCATGCCAAAATTCTGCAAAATCGGTTCAGCGGTTGCGCCGTGAAGAGGTAACAGACAGACAGACAGACACACTTTCGCAATAATAATATTAGTATGGATATGGATGTACTCGATCTATTTATAAGTAGAAGTGAATTATCATCAAGGGACCATAAATATCTTACGCAAACTCACTTCATAAACTATCCTTTCCGAAAGGTTGCGTAACCATCACATAATTCCAGTAATCCAGTTTATATAAGCGTCTGCTATTGATCAATAAATTAATAGACATCTTAATAATGTCCAAGTGCTTAATGGAAACTGCTAAGCACTCGCTTAGCACTCGCTCCATAGATTATTCTAGAGCCACCATTTTGAATTTTAGATTCAATTCAGAATATATTCGGTGGAGTGAATTTCTGAGTGTAGTACTTCGGCATCGGCTCGGCCAGTATTCATTTAACGAACTCCAAAGGTATATTTCATTGACGAAATACCGCTCCATATCCAGCCGACTTCGGAAATTGGATGGGCACATAGTATTGTCATCAGCCGCATAGTGAAATTCTGACGGCAGCCTGCATCAGTCTTGGCATTGATTTAACCACTTCCATCGCTCAAGATGCGGATGGTATTATGCATAAAATATAACTTTGACTTTGATAGATATTTTGTTGGTTTGCTCTTACATGAATTTATTTCGAATGAAGTTATATTTCGCTTGACTTTTATATTTAGTCTTAGATTGGATAACGCACACGCATCTTCTATCTATATATTATATAAAACTCAAAGGTGACTTACTGACATGGTGATTTATAAACGCACAGCCCAAACCACTGGACGGATCGAGCTGAAATTTGCCATGCAGGTAGATGAAATGTCGTAGGCATCCGCTAAGAAAGGTTTTTAATAAATTCCATCCCTAAGGAGATAAAATAGGGGATGAAAGATAGTACATATATAATAATACTTCTTAACGCGAGCGAAGCCGCGGGCAAAAGCTAGTTTCTCTATAAAACTTACTCGTGTACATTGTGTATGTACTTTATGACGACCTCTGTATACAGGGTGCAATTAAACCTTCCTGCCAAATTTTGTTATATTGATTCTTGTTAAAAATAAAAATACACGTATTTTTTCTTTTATAGTCACTCAGTACTAAAATGTTGAGAAATAGCTTCCGAAAGTTATCGTAAAAAACACTACAATTAATGGACACAATGCGTCAGCCGCGCGTGACGTGCCCCCGCGCGCGCGCGCCTCGTCCCGCGTCACCCCCTCTCATTCCCCCGCGCCGCGAGTGACCGTTCTGCAACGATTTTAAATGGGACAAAATATGTCATTGAAAAAAAATAACACCCTTTTTTTTGGTTAAATGGACTCTCCTAATGATACCTAAGCCCTGGAAAAAATTTGGCAGGAAGGTTTAATTGCACCCTGTATATCTATCTAATTACATTGCGATTACCTTGATCGGCATTATCGGAATTTATGGATTTCTCTTCTGTAACATTGTATTGTGCATTACGTATAAGTATTGTATAATATGAATGTGAGCACAATACCTATACCTACGTATTTGTCAATATCATAATCAGCTTCAGAGGATGATTTTGATATATTGTACCAGATTACTACAAGAGGTAGGTACTTACTCGTATGTCAACCAAGGCATAATTTTTTTGTAAATCTACTCTACCCGTACCTACCTGTTTATGGAATTTTTTAAATATGTAGCATTGAATTATTAAAACTAATACTGGTGTCTCGATGAAAAAATATTTATGTGCAATGTACGTATATGAATAAACATAGGCCTCTGAATACATCGGACGGACCCTTTTAGGACAGTGGGCCTTCAAATGGAATAGGAAATGTGTTGTTTTAGGCCATTTCTAAGCGATTCCCATAGCAACTGTCTCGCAAAAAACGCTGAGAGGGTCCCCCGATAAAGTATGTAATATTTATTTTGTCTCTCTTGTTTATACTCCTAAGTTTTTCTAAATACTTAAAAGCATATTTTACGTGTGCATCTGTTTATCTCCTTGATACAAACAACAAAATATGGGAAATCTGTATCTACTTAGACCTAAAACAAAACTCATCATAACAAAAAATAGAGATTTCGCAATAAACATTCATTACAAAGATTCAAAATTTTAATAAAGAAATCCACTGAGATTACTATTATTTTGAAATGAAATCAGCAGATTCGTTTCAATTAAGCTATTATCGTTTTCATAATCAAATTTAATATAGAACGATATTGCCGGGCAGTAAAAACTTAATTAGTTTACAGTACGGCCGTTGTCGGGAATTGCGCTCTCTGGAGGACACAGCACCACACTCCACAACCCTATGTTATGGGAAATTATAATTAACTCCTTAATATTAAAACCAGAAAAGTTCGTACGCAAAAGGTTAAACTGTTGTTTGGTTAACAGTTTACCTAACTAGCTATGTTTTAGAACAGTATACAGTATACAAAACACTGTAGAACAGTATAGGTACAGAACAGTCACATCCTACAGGATGTGACTGTTCTGTATATATAGTATACATACAGAACAAAATGATAATAGTAACTTTAAGATGTGTATGATTATTTAGTACGCTGTATAGAATTCACTGTGAAATTAGCAGCGCTGAAAGAGTAACTTTGTTTTACTTTTGTAAAACGCTGGGGTACTTGCCCATACAAATCACAGAAATGCTCTTTCAGTGCTGCTACTTTCACAGTGAACTCTATACATATTATATACCCATACACGTCATATACATCTTAATTCATAAAGCATTAATTATTATCATTTTCTTTTGTTACAACTTACACCTAGGGCTTGGAACCGGTATAATTTCACCGGTAACAAAACCAGGAATAATTTTGGTCCGTTCGGAGCGGAAACAAAATGAAAACGCTCCTTTGGAAATGTATGGCGTTTCTAACGAACAGGATCGTGAAGATTAAGGGCGCGTTCAGTGTGCGCGTTTTCCAAATGCTACAGCAATTTCAAACGTGCTGAATCCGCGCGAGCAAAAAACGCACAGAAAACGCGCACGTCTGAACGCGCGCTAAGCAGGGTTTCCGAGCCCTGGTTATACCCTGTACTGTTCTAAAATAATAGGTAGCTTACCTCATTGAATGCTCTAAATTTGGTTCTAAGTTATAACCAAAACATAATACCGAGCAGTCTTATCAAATATGCCAAAACAAACGAAACCAAAAACATCATTGGAAATATTGAAAATAACTATGTGAACGGAATTGGTTTTATACCAACTAATTTGTCATCCACATACAAAGTCCATTGCGTGTTCAAATACGAATCAATATTCGGTTGTCAAAAATGGAATCGTATTACGGCAGACGATAAATCTCGAACACGAAGAAAACGTTAAAGAAACACCACGTCAATAACGAGTCGCGTCTGAACTTTTAATGGAACGAAAAACTATTAACAATGGAAAAGTTTGAAAGAAAATAAATGAAACAATGCTTCGACATTGAGTTTGGTTAAATAAATAGTGAGAGAAAGAAACCGTTTACACAATTTTAACATGTTTGTCTTGGTAGCATTCACAAAAGAAAATTAATTTTACACAACAAGAACGCACGAGAAAAAAATTGTTTTACAACTGTACATTGTAAATTGTATCTGTGTTTGTCTTGTAGTACTTAAAATATTGTAGCAAGTAGAAAAGACGGTGGGACAAAAATATTAGAGGAATTCGATAGCCTACATCTTCTCCCCAATCACTATTCCAAATTTCATCAAAATCGTTTCAGCGGCTTAAGCGTGCACAGGCGACAGACCGAAAGACAGGTATTCGCATTTATAATATTATTAGTGTGGATATTAATATGCGTACACATCCAAACTAAATAGATACGTGCAACAATAATATCTGGATTTGCTCGTAATGAATGTTACAAATCGAGGCGCATAGTTTAATATTAATAATTCATTAGTATCGAATTAATTTAAAGTTTAAACCGAACAACTATGGAAATCAATTATTATGCAGTGACTAATACGAAATTCACAATGGGCTGTCATTTGTATTAATAAGATAATGAACTGATTAAGCTCGGTGCATAAATTTTGTTTGCTAAACCGCTTATCCATTTTCCGTAATCCGAAATCGGGATTACTTGTACTGACAATTTTAATTCATATTCCCGCGTATAATTTCAATTATGCACGCTTTTGTGCTATTAATTAAACCGGGAAAACAGATTATGAACGTTTAAAGTGATTGTCTACTTAAGTCCGCTCCCAAAACTGATTCTCTGCTAGTCCTTAGTGGCTGTTATTACTCTTAATTTCTTTATTATAGTTAACTTCTTTAGCGTCGTTGTGCTCTTTTTTGGATTGCGTAAATGTTCATCAGGGCGCATGGCCTGATCAAAAATGCGTAAGGCGGAGGAAGAGTATACACTGCCGGCGTGGCGTAAGATAGGAAGCTTTAATATTAATTCTTCTCTTCTCATTCTACCGCGCAGCGAAAATATGTGTCTACCTGCTGTTTATATTCGTTTTTCACTTCTTCCGTGACTCCCGAGTTTGTTTTTGAAGTGAAAACTTCTTTAGCGGCATTGAGCACTTTTGTGGGATGGGTAAAAACTGTGAAACTCGCGTCAGATTTTCGTGTTGATCGAAAAACCATAGAAAAACCGTAAGACGGTTGGAGAGTAGTGTTTTGTGTCGAACTCGAACTCGAACTCGAACTCGAAAACTCGAAAACTCGAAAACTCGAAAACTCGAAAACTCGAAAACTCGAAAACTCGAAAACTCGAAAACCCTAAAACTCGAAAACTCGAAATCTCGAACTCGAAAAGTCGAACTCGAAAACTCGAACTCGAAAACTCGAACTCGATCTCGAATTGTAAGGGTTTCGATTAATTTAAAAAATCGATTTTTTTAAAAATCGACTTTCATAAAAAATGTGTTAAAAATTTAATCGATTGTAAGGGTTTCGATTAATTAAAAAAATCGTTTTTTTAATAATCGATTTTCATAAAAAATGGGTTAAAAAAATGCACAACGTTAATAATCAAGTTTTCACTTCTGCCAGTGCAACCCGTCTTTTTTTTCCTACGAATAATGAAAACTAAGGAAAAGTAACTCCGTCAAAAAACATGTTCTACAATACTTGTCAAAAATGTGTATCTTGTATATTTATTATTTAACACTGCGAACCATGGAGCTAATGCGAACACTCTTTAATAAGGATTTTCTCAGAAATATTAATTGCCGAAGGTAAAATTCCCTTAATCTTTGAACCAAAAGTTGTAAAGCGATAAGAGGTAAGCTTGAGACAGTGATTATGCCTATGTTCATCAATCACAGAAAGTTATTAAAATATTCCTTTTTAAATCGTAATAAAGAATATGAAGCAGTTGTAATTTTTGTTGGGTTTCTTCTACTCCCACACAAGGTATTTTATTCACAATACGGTAGGAACACATGTTGTGTTGTAGGAGTAGGAGGAATTTTATTTGAAATCTTCCTTTTTTCATGATTACATAATATTATATTCATGACAAGTATCTTTCTGCGTTAAATAATATTCTTAACATTCAAACTTCAACCCAAATTTTAAAGCCTGAAATTTTTGAAAATTTATTTTATTACGCCTGAATAATAAATAATATAAAGACGTGATGCCTGTCCTACAGGTATGAAAAATATTTTTTTCCAAATTTAAAAATTAATCGTCCTTGATAGACGTAACATGTGATGCCCAAGAATATCTACCAATTCTGGAAAACGCTGCTTACATTAAAGTATAGAAAGAGAATTTTCAACTAAAAATTATATTATCTCCCAACTAAATAGAAGGCCGGAAACATTGTAGAGGCAAATAACGCACAATATTAATTTAGATTTTAGAGGTATTTCACCGCCGTTCCTAAATTTAGTATGCTTAAACTATCGAGTGCGCTCATTACAGGTACGGTATCCCAATTTATACGTCCCCGGATATTAATTATGAGTAGTACCGTAAAACGGTTAATCAGGAGGTATCAGGGCCGGGATCAGAACGAAATTGAATCGCAAACAGGGACTGCACCATAAACAATTAATTTAACTCGGATTAGCCGAATGGTGTGGCTTTACATAATTCTACAATTCAAAATGGATCCAGGATGATAATCTATACGGCTCTTAAATATTTCAAAGAAAGAAGGCGGTTTAGGTCTGTGTTCATCACACGTCTTGTTTGTAAATAAAAATATTTATCTACGAAGAATATGAAAAATTTAATTGTTATTTGTTATATTATGCAGTATTGTGTAACAAAAGTTTAGCAATACTGCTTATAACTTATCATATAATTTCATCAGGTCTTTACCCAAAATTGACTGTTTCTTTGTGTGAGATACGTTTTCCCGAAAAATCGAATATTTTTCATAAACTGCTCATCGACAGATTCCATTTTAAAAAAGCCATTTAGCCTCATCGCATTTTCAATTTTTCAATTCGTTTCATAGAATAAGCTGTATTCCGACATCATCGCAGGAAAACTCTTAATATTTTTAAGGAATTTTCTATAGAACGTCACAAAGTGAATACGGTGCCTTTGGGAATTGACGTTCATTCAATTTCCACTCGCCATACAGCACACTGCACTCCTGTAATGTGCCCGGGCTGCCTGTGTTGCCTGACTCAGCACAAAGAAAACTATTTTACCTGTAACTATGTATTACGTAAATGTATACTCTTTAAATCCGATGAAAGTGTTTCTTCTTGTGGGAAAAGAAGCGTTAAGTAAAAGATTTTGAGTCCGTAGCCATTTTATTTATATACCCAACGGGCCACGCTCCGGTTTTTAAAAATACATAGTTCAGAATAGAGCGTAATGTAATTTTACGAGAACAAGTAATATTTATCGTGTATGTAGCTTACGATAAAAATGTTTAAACCGCAGCTCTTAGTATGTTACCAAAGCTTTTTTGCAGGATTTAAATAAACAGCACGGTAAAATTAATAAAACGGGTCGTGAATGAAATTATTTGGTTTGAAGTTACCCTATCAGGGGGTAAATGATATCAAATATCTGTCTCCTGGCTCGGGGCCAGATCTCCGACATCACTGCGTGCCCAATAAGCCAGACGAGGAGAGGCCAAGCTAGAACCGGCGGCTTCTTACAATTTTAATTCAACGATTAGTTTTATGCATTCTGCGGGCAGAATGTACTGTAAATGTAATTGGGATGGTGAAATGTACTTTTGAATGGTCGTCCATAAACTACGCACGCAAAATTTTGACTTTTTAATTTCTGCTGTCACGCTCTTAATAAGACGTTACTTAATAATATTGTGTGCTTTCATATTATTATTATTTGTAATGAATTCCTAGCAAGCATTACTAATGGCCGCACTAAAAGATATAATCGGCGAATAAAGGGGTAGAATAATTAACGATGTCCTATACAACCATAACCTGCCAATAGTAAAAAATAGACACTAATTTCAAATAAAATCTGAAAAATGAGAAAATAACAACAAACATTGTTTTAATCGGTAGATATTTATTAATATCCAGGTACGATGAACCTAAAAATAATTATATTCTAAATCTCTTTGGACAGAATAGCAACTCAAATGTAGCTTACAGCTTTTACAGCTCGAAATTTACTTATTTTTGTTTTCTCGTAATTTTACCAGTTCATCTATATTTATGAACACTTATTTCTCGATTTTTTCCATTTTTTTCTTTTCTTTTTGTCTTTTGTAATAAGCTCTAAAGATTAACTCATTTCTTTTTTGAGTTTTCTTCCGCCGTTTTGTTGGAATTTCGCTGATAAGCAGTATTTTCTTGTATTAAGTATATCTTTCTTTCAATTTTTCCTTTGATTTCTGATATAAACTGGATAATTTCAAATTTTTACTAGACGTTTCCAAGGAACAAGCCTTCTTTTCTCCAATTTCTTCTCTGGTCATTCCCATCCAAAAAAAATATAATTTTATGAATACTCATAGATATCTAAATATTATATATATCACAAAGGGACTAACTGACATAGTGATGTATCAACGCACAGCCCAAACCACTGGACGGATCAGGCTAAAATTTGGCATGCAGGTAGATGTTATGACGTAGGCATCCGCTAAGAAAGTTTTTTTATCAATTCTACCCCCAAAGGGCTATAAAACTTTGTAAATTTTAAACTGATCGGGCTAATACTTTCCATGCATAAAGCTACTATAACGTAGGCATCCCCTAAGAAAGGGTTTTGATAAATTCTACCTCTAAGGGGATAAAATAGGGGATGAAAGATTGTATATAATAATACTTTTTAACGCGGGCAAAGCGCGGGCAAAAGCTGGTATTATTAAAGACTCATTCATGATAATAATAATCTATGAAAACCGCGAGAAAACTTCAATTGATAAAAAAGAACGTATCAGTTTTCCATAGAATGGTAATTCGGAACATATGGTAATTAGTATACGGTAATTAGAAAAAGTTAGATTTTCTTGAAAATTTTGAAAACCGACACAGTTTGCAAAAACTAGCTTACGGCAAAGTACGTAGACCAAATAACTTTATAGATTGACATGATCAACGTACAATCTAATTTAAAAATCAAGTAGCAAAATAAAATAATGGTAATTAGAAAAGTTCGAAACCAAAGCTATGGTAGTTAGATACTCACGTGCTCCATCGGCGGCACACTAACATTAACGACGTGGGACCGCTAAAGGGCCGTGGCACACGCTAGGGAGAAGTGACTCGTGCACTTGTAATGTGCCAAATCCTGTTATTTTTGGGTGGGTACCCGAAAATAGAATGCGTTACGGTAATTAGAACTTTTGATAGGACAAGCGATTATTTCATGATAACTACTTACAAGCTGGGCCTATTGAGTCGATATTTTCCAATGCGATAACCAATGTTTATGAGCATTTAAAAAGATGAATAGATCAAAGTAAATATGTACGTTATAAAAATTACAAGCAAGTTTCGAGATCAAGTTGGCGTGGGGACACGTTACGGTAATCAGAAAAACACGGTTTTTGAACACGACTTAAATTAATTTAGTCTGAATTAGGTACTTAAATTAGAAGCCTGTGTTTAAGTTTGTAGCTAGTTACGGATGCTATCTACCGTTTAAAAATATTGCATACTTGAATAAGGTAATATTACAGAGTATACAAGCCCGGGACACTTAAATTTTGCTCTCCGGAGAATGGCCGTAATAATTATGTAATGATTGACCTTACACAGATCTCTGTAAGAAATTAGAAAAACTTATTTTATGTAAGAATTTTATTTAAACGAAAATTAGATAATCGTTTATTCAGTGTCTCTGTGCGGCCGTTAGTTTACAAACGACTTGATAATTAGAATTTCGATACTCTACAAAAACAACAGAATTGATTTTCTAAATAATTATGTAAATATCTTGGTAACTGTAATTTTGCCAAAATTCACTGTCTCGAATAATTTTACACGTCGAATTAAAGCAAACACAGAACATTGTAACAAATAGCTTCGGCGAATCGCTTAATTTCATTAAAGTAGTTTCTTATTTTACATGCGACCTCCATCAGATTAAGGGAAACTCAGAACAGCGATGTTCCATTAGCTCCGATTTCATATATCTGTACCTTCAGGCCTACTTTAACAAATAGCTAACGTTTTGCTCGTGAATTTGTCGCTAAAATGAAAATATTATTCGCTGAGTTCTAATTTTAGGTGGTATTTAAACTTCCTACTTTCCGATACTGATGATCCAGGAACTCTCCAGGAATTACTTCTCTGCCATTTATATGAATGGCAGAAAATTTCTTGCTTTTTTTCCCGTGGTTACCAATACTTACCTGATGGCTGATACAGATGTTGATTGCATCTATAATTGAGTAGAACAATCGTCGTGTAAGCACCGTACATTTTTCGCAAGACTATCAGAATAATATGACATTCTCGTAGCTCAAATGTGTCTTTATTACTAACTAGATAACGCCCGCAAGTCCGTTGCGCCAAAATTCGTTTATCGTGCGGGAACGGGATTTTTCCGGGATAAAAAGTATCCTATGTCCTTTTCCGGGACTCAAAGTATCCCCATACCAAATTTCAGCGAAATCGATTCAGCGGTTTAGGCGTGAAGAGGTAAGAGACAGACAGACAGACACACTTTCGCTTTTATAGTATTAGTATGGATAATACAGATAGAATTTCTCCCTAAAGGTGGGTTTACACCAAAAGAACATAGAGCAAGAACAGCACAAGAACATTCTTTCGTATTCGTTTAGTGTAAACTATAATTCGTTACAACATACTTTAGATCATTTACACCAATCGAATCAACAAGAACATCAAGAATAAGAATTTTTGCTCTATAGATGAGAATCATAGCTCCGTTTAGACCAAACGAGCGAATGCTCATTGCTCATGCCTCATTCGTCAACGAACTCAACGATAAGTAGTAGGGTTCAAACTACACACAAAGACAAGGCTCTAAATGATTGTGTCAATGATGTCAGTGGGCGCTGCTGGTAAAGGACAACTGTCAAACACATGTCAAAAATGACGTTTTTGTATGATAGAAGCGCTTATTTTCGTGGTCCCCAACCTTTTTTTCATACGGGCCACAAACATGTCTTGGTCTCAGGGCTCTTTTAGGGTTAAAATTAACGATTTAAAAGTGGAAAAAATTTCACGTCTTTCACGACGAATTCACATTATTTTGCCGGTGGGCGTGAATTTCAAAATGGTTTAACATCACGCGGGCCACAGATACATTCTCGGCGGGCCGCATGCAGCCCGCGGGCCGCGGGTTGGGGATAGCTGGCGTAGTTCCTTTAACCTTTTCTCGCCACGTTCAAAAGCCTTGTCGAACTGTAAATTATAAACTACGTAACAAGTAACAACTAACAACTACTTAAGGGGGAGCACCACGGAAATAAGGTTAATAATTGTGACTCCTAAGCTAAAGCTAAGTTAATATTGGAGTTTATTGTGTTTGACTGTTGCCAATAATAATTGTGGAAAAAAACGCTTGAAGGCACGGAAGTTCCTAGCGCTGTCCACGAGATCACCGTAGTATGCTACTCCAGATGTACAGAATAGGTTGTTTAGCATAGTAGTTCTTTCGTCCTGCCAGAGACTGCACTCCCAGAGAACATGATGCGCGGTTTGTTCAAACATGTTGCCTTCGGTCGAGCACTCGCACATGGGTGATGCTACTAGTTTAAATCGGTAAAGTTTGGCCTTAAAATTTCCATGACCGGTCAGGAATTGAGAAACGCAGTGATCAATATCCATCCAATGTTTGGATAGCCGTTCACGAATTTTAGGGAAAAAATTATAAAGGTGTCGCCCTTTGGTGGAACAGTCCCATCGTGACTGCCATTCGGAGATTAGGCTTTGCACAGAGTTTTCTAAAGGTTCAAACAGTCTTGCTATTTTAATTTTATCGCGAGCGCTTAAAAAGAACGGGTTGTCAATGTTTTTTTTTTATGATAGTACATTGTCGCACGACGCTGAATCTCAAGGTCAACGGGTAAAACTCCGGCTAACACAGGTAAGGCTTCGGTGCTTGTGGTCCTGTAAGCTTTGCATAAGAATATAAGAGCAAGACGTTGGCTTTGTAGCAACTTGCGACGAGCCGCGCCGATTGTTGCTCTGTCGGCCCACACGGGGGCCCCGTAGCAAATGCTGCCTAGGTAAGTAGCAGTGTAAATTAATTTTAGGGTTTTAAAGGAGAGGCCCCATGTCGACGTAGATATTTTGGTAAAGGAGTAAAAATTGCGCTTCGCTTTCTCACCGGTTTGAATTATATGTTCTAAAAATGTAAATTTATTTTCCAAGTAAAAATCAAGATAACAGAGTGACTGTTTGCGTTTAACGTTAATATTGTCAAGTTTAATGTTAGGGGAAGATATAAGGGACCCTTTTAAAAGAATTTGGTAAGTTTTATGCGCGGCGAATTTCAGGCGATTACGTTTACCCCAGCTCGATATTAAATTAAGACTATCATTGGCTTTAGATTCAATTTCGGAACGTGAATTTGCATGAACGATGAGAAAACCGTCATCGGCGTAGCCAACTAGTACGCACAGCGGTGGTAGGGGAAGACTTAATAAATCATCAAATCCGAAATTCCATAGTTTTGGCGAGATAACAGAGCCCTGAGGGCAGCCGCATGTTAAATCTTTGGCGTGTGTACAATGGCTAAGTCGAAGCTTAGTTTGACCGTTAAAAAAATAAGAACGTATTATGGCATAAATATTAGAGTAGCAACCTCGATTTTTTAGTTTTAATAATAACATCGGCCACCAAGCATGATCGAACGCGCCGGAGATATCTAATGAAATGGCGACCACGTATTTAGATTCCGAAAGATTTACTATTTTTCTAACTTCCATAGCCGCGTCAACAGTCGATTTCCCGGCGGTGAAACCGAACTGATGACTATGAAATTTAGGGCCACCGGATAGCAGGCGAGGTACGATGAGACGTTCTAGTAATTTACCTAAGCAAGGCAGTAACGTTATCGGACGGTAAGATTTTGGGTCGTCGGGAGGTTTGTTTCCCGCTTTAGGTATTAATTTTAAGCAACCGGTGCGCCAAATTTTGGAAATATACCTTCTGCGATACATCTGTTGTAAACATGTAGAATCGATGAACTGGCCGCTAAGCACGCTTGCTTTATCATAATATTCGATATTTTATCCTTGCCCGCAGATTTTTTTATGGGCAAAAGGTTTACTATTTTACTAAACTCCTCCGAAGTTGGTAAATCTGAGGCCGGTGTATGAATGGGGTCTAGCATTCTACTCCTAATGTCGCGGTGGTGTTCATCATCCAAGGAGGGCTCGTCGTCTGGGATGAGAAAGTTTAGATATGCCTTCGCCGTTTCGTCTAAGCCACAAGTGTAAGAGTTTGACTTTCGGTCATTGCAACTTTGTGCTGTCTCCCGCTTTTATGGGGAGGGAAATTGGAATCTTCCTACTCCTCCTATTTTCTTTTGATTAATTTCGTTGCGGGTCCCAAGACAGTATTAGCATGTCCCTCGGGCTCCCTGAGATCATATCAAAGGGTTTTCGTGGTTGGATGCCGCTGTCGATCCTGGCGACACAGGAGATACAGTGGTGGGAATGTGTGGTGGGCCAAGGCCGTGTAAAAAAAAAAAAAAAACTAACAACTACACTATGTCTGACTCTGATAGCGATATTGTGATTTCAAGTGCTGCATTTATTGTTTTATCGCAATTAATGAAAAAGAAAAGAAGGAAGAGACGTTGGTGGGTGACAAATTTAATGCAAAGAAGAAGACTCGATAGTTTAGGTGATACTATGGCAGACATGCAACAACAAGAGGAAAGTGGTCAATATAAAAACTTTTGTAGAATGTCATCTGAGGATTTTGACCATTTAGTGTCTCTGATTAGATTAGTGATAAAATTTGTAATAGTGCAGTTCCTAGAGCGTAAAAATCGTGCAAACCTCCGATTTTTGCAATAGTGGATGAAAATTGAAAAGAAAAAAAGGAATGTGTAGCTGATAACATAAATAATAAAGTTTACCTATTGAAAAGTTGTGCTTTTGATTTTTAAATTATTCTCTTCCACTTCAAGTAAACTCATAAACTGTAAAATTTTGAAGAAAATTTGCATATTTCTTTCTTTTAAATATATAGCAAATAATAAAATTAATTATTTTTGTTTTGATTTGTATCGTTGCTTATATTCCAAAGAAAGAAAATAAATTGAAAAAATATATAATTTAGATTTAAAATTAATATTTTTGTATGTAGATGAGCATACCTCCAAATGTGCTTGTTGTGTGCCTCGCCATGTAAATGGCGTTCCTATTTTTCTTTGGTTTTAAATAGGAAGTTTAAAATTATTTTTTAGGCTTAACAAAGCCTTCTATTTCTTAATGTGTATAACTTTTTAGCTCTTACTTTATTAAGTTTTCTGAAAATGTAGCACAAACTTTTCACGGATATTTCGAAGAAAATCTGTATTTTATTTCTTTTAGTTAGGTTTTTACAGAATAAAATTGATTTTTTTTTTCATAAATTATATTTGCTAAAACATACTTAAAGGAAAAAAATACAAATTAGGTTACGAACTGATATTTTTTTGTATTCGGGTAAGCATTTTACAAACATAGGTCGCAGCATGCGTCTTTAGTATGTACGTGAGATTTGTAGCAACCAATTTTTTTTCTGGCTTTAAGTAGGATGTTAAAATATATTTCAAAGACTAGAAAAAGTCTTTCATTTGTCGATGCATTTAATGTTTTAGCTTTCACATATATAAATTCTCAACAAATATAGAAAAATATTTTCGGTCTATTTTACACATTTTTGGAGATATTTAAACGTTTTTAAGTACTTAAAAGTTATCATTTCTCTAAAAGTTAAATACGCACAACAAGTAAGTTTAACACACTTTTCGTTACAACCCTTAAATCCACCCAAACCCTTTTATCTTGGTTACGACGAGCGTTAATCTCTAAAAACTTTGCAAAAACCTTATAGTTGTATTTAGCTTAGCAAAGCAAACTTTCTTTTTTAAAAATTGTGTATTTGGTTAATTTTCAACGTAAACAATCGGATAAGAGTCATTAAATAACAGGAACAAGAAAAAAAAATTTTTATGGACCGGTTTTATATGGTGAAATATTAATTTTCAATTAAGTAACTAAAAAATTAAATGCACAAAAATTTTTTTGGTAAACTTTGCAAGTTATAGTGTAAAAATGGAAATGACACCTCCAAAACAAAAATCCATTCACTATTACAATTTTCGGAGGTTAAAACCTCTGGCGACTGCACTATAAAAGTAATACAAATTACAGAGATTCAATTTCAGCACATGACAGACTAGCAGTGACATTAAGGTTTTTAGCTAGTGGAGATTCTTATGCCAGTCTTATGTTCTTAAGTAAAATGTCTAAAGCTACAATAAGTAATACTGTATATTAGTAGGGGAGGTAGTGCTAGCGTTTGCTAATAATTTCATACCGAGTATTTCAAAGTTGTAAAAAAAATAGTTGCGGAAAGAGATTTTATACCGAATGAAACTTTGATGGATGATTATTGAGGTCATGTTTAACCAAAAAATCACCGTCAGCCGTATTGCAGACGGGAGATTCAACGTCAGTCGCGTTACTGAACATGTAAAAAATTTTTGAAAAAAAAGTCATTTTATACCGTACAAAATTGATACAGGTGAATGTTTCTACTTTGTAAATAATAAAGAAAACCGTCAGTCGCTAATACGATGGTGGAAAAACCGTCAGCCAGCGATATAAGTTATGACCAATATAGCCCTACTTCGCGCTCAGTGTATCCTAGGGCGTCGCGTAGACGACATTTCCACCTGCAAACATTCAGCTAACGGCGATTTCGTTTGAATTAACCATAAAATTATCTCACATAGCAATTTTAACAAATTAATTCGATAGTCAATATTTGTGAAGAAGAATTATATACATTTTACTTTAAAAGCGCCATCTGTTGTTATATACTAAAGCTAAAATAACACCTACCTAACCTAAACGTGTGTAATCTAGATATGAACCATTATTGGGTGCAAATTGGGATCTTTTTAATGTCAATTCAATATGATTCCCAACAACAACTTTGAGATGCTCTCAATTTTTATTCCACCCATTATGAAGTGGCTGACGATCAAAGCTGTTATGTATTAGTGGAATACTATTATTGTAACGATTTTCGCTTGGTATGAAATGACTTTTTAAACTGAGCGCGACCTCTCCTACTATATGAAGTGTGTGCAGCTATTATAGAAGGATTGCATGAATATACCAAAGTAAGTAAAAATATATACTATTATTATAAACAAATTTTAATAATATAATTATTGTAAACTAGAAAAATTACATACGAAAAGTCTTAATGTAACGTCTGACAGTTTCTTTACTTTCTTCAGTATTCAAATTATATTCATCAGAAGATCGTATGATTATGTATTCAGACTCATTTTGTTCACTGGGGGAACCTGGATCTAAAGGGAACTGTTGTATAGTAGTTTCTTCTACAGTTTGGTAATCAGGTGGACTTTCAGGACCTAATGGCACAGGTTCTTCTACGTTTACATAATCAGATGTACTTTTTGAACTGTGGTAATTTGGACTTTGATAACCAGGTGGATTATCGGAATATGAAGACGATGGAGTCGCTATAGACTCATATTTTCCCATATCTGCATCAAACAGTATATTATTAATATAATGTTCCACAAATGATTTAGTTCGCTGTGAATATTCACGGTGTTTCGAAGCGACGTGATTTCCAAATATTTGACTTCTGTCCCTTATTTTTGATTGATAAGTATCTTTTAAAATATTGTACGCTCCAGATACTCGAGGGTCTTTGGTTCTACGTATTTTTTGTCTTGGCTCACTTGGTCTGTTTTGGGATTGGGTCATTCCGCTTGTACCTGGTTCTATTGTCACTTGAGACTGTGTATTATTGGAGTCCTGTGTATGGTCGGGGCTCTGGGTATTTCTGTTTTCGGACTGCTCATTTGTAGAATCACTCTGAAACAAAATAAAGTTGTTAATTATTATACTTTTTTCAGATACCATCAACAAAAGAGGAATGGTTGTCAATCGCACAAGAATTTGAAGACAAATGGAATTTTTCTAACTGTGTTGGAGCAATGGACGGAAAACACTGTATCGTGCAAGCACCTATTTTCAGTGGAAGCGATTTTTTAAATTACGAATCAACATTTAGTATTGTCTTAATGGCCGTTGTTGATGCTAACTACAATTTTATATTCGCTGACGTTGGTTGTCAGGGTCGAATATCAGATGGTGGAGTATTCCGAAACACTACCTTCAACCAAAAGCTTCAAAATAACGAATTAAAATTGCCTGATGATCAAAACCTTCCTGGAAGACAAAACCGAGTGCCCTATGTATTTGTAGCGGGTGACGCGTTTCCATTACAAAGACACATCATGAAGCCGTACCCTGGTAATCATGCCAAGGGTCGTTATATCGTATCGTTCGGTCGTATCGTTTATCGAGAGCACGTCGCATTGTAGAAAATGCGTTTGGAATACTTTCAGCAGTTTTTCGTATATTGCGAAGACCTATGTTACTGTAACCAGACAAAGCGACCCACATAGTTATGGCCTGTGTTTGCTTACACAATTATCTAGTGAAAAGGAAGGCCTCCAGAAATCTATATAATTCACCTGGCATGATGGACAGAGAAGGAAATGGTTTTATAGTAATAAGTAGTGGAGAAGTGATGAACCTATGACATCATTTTTCCCATTACCTAACATTGGTAGAAGACATACAATGACAAGTGAAAATATACGGCAAGAATTTTCCAACTATTTTAATAACAATAATTGTTTGTCATGGCAAAATAATGTAGCCTAGCCTATTTTATACCTATAACAGTATTTTCATGTAAACCATATTATTATAACAATATAATCTTAGTAGTTACTAAAATAAACTACTCACGTTAGTTGTGTCCAAAGTTTTCCTGGGTTTATATTTCCCCATCAAAAATTGCATACTTGTATATGCGAACCACTTTGATTTAAAAATATTGTCCGCACCGCTGCCTGATTTAGTTTTATAACATTTCTGCCTTTCCCGGCGAAAAGAAGCAAGCAGTGAGTCCATTTTTTTTTTGGCATCATCAGGGCTGCATTCCACTTCTTTTGCAATTTCCTTCCAGGCATCTTCCTTTTTTAATTTATTTTTATAGTCATCACAGGTTGGATCCCATAAACATATTTTGTTATGGTATAATTCTATCATTTGTAAACATTTTTCATTACTCCAATCCATATTTACGAAACTTAACTTTTGATAAACTACCTAAAACCAGCCGCCAAAAAGTAAAAATATCAAGAACACTAGAATCCTTTTGAAGAGACCGCCTCGAAGAGCGAGCACGTCCGAACACGAAAGAACGCTCTAGGCAACTGCTCGAGCGCTCTTGCGTCGGTTACACCAAACGAGCGGGCATTCTTAGAGCATTCTACCTATTTACCGCCGAACACGTGGCGAACACACTAGAACAACGAAAGAATGCTCGTTGTTAGTTTACATCAAAAGAGCTTTACTAGAATGAGCATTCGCTCGTTTGGTCTAAACGGAGCTTAAGGAGGAGAAATTCTATCTGTATTGATAACATTGGTGCTTACTGATGATGATTAGTTCAGACCTCTAAAGTCTAAATCTACGAAGCCACAATTTGCGTTGCCACCGGTGACGATTTAGGCATGGCAACACACGGGCAGTAATGGTCGATGTTCTTAGAATCAGGGGCTGTGGGTAGCCTCATCCAAATTCGGGTAAGTTCAGTAAATACTATCAGATATATTTGAATATTCAAGAGGGGAAGATGGTGGATACTTAGTTAAGTGCATTTGCCAATTTCAACAGTAAAATTGACATCAAAATCTTCATTTTACGGAATTAATTTTGGTCTCTGAGTACGCCAGTAAGTTACTTATTTGCACTTGTGATACCTTAGGGTGGATTGCACCAGAAGCGTAGTTAAAGTTAAGGTTAAGGATATCGTCAAATATGGCGTCTATTATGGACTTTTACTAGGGATTTGACAGTTCATTTGAGATTTTGTTATGGATAAAGTTAAAGTTATAGTTAAAGTAAGTTGGTGCAACCCACTCTTAATATATTATGTAAAATCCAATTTGTACATTTTTATATTATTTCTAGCTTTTATTTCGACACTAACGAACGAAACCAGACTAAGTACTCTGTACTTTACTTTGTTTCTTTGATGGGGTGAAGGACAGTTCTCAACGTATTACAAGGAACAATTTTTAGTTTTATTTACTTAAAAATTACTTTACTCAAACTTAATTATAATGTAACTTCATACCGCTTCGAGTTCACCCGGACAGGTACATCAAATGTGAACTATAAATGGTAATTACTTTACCTGTGCTCTACGTAATGCATTTTGTGTGAATTCGCTAGTACCAAGTAAAACGTCCGCCGTACGTCAAAGTTGTGAGTACGTCTTAATTAGTTGGACCAAGTTTAGTAGTAGTGGAAATTGATAGGCTACAGATGACTGCCAAAGTTTGCGGTCACCTGCTTCACAACTTACCAGTTGCTCCCAAACTTTTAATATAATGTTACGTCATGAACGTCGACCTGAGTTTTAGCTGTTAATTACATTGGATTTTGGTCTGCGAATTTGTCTTAAATAAACACACAACTTAATCAATTTGTATTCCATTCATTGCAATAGAAATCAAAATGTATTAATGGATTTCACATAAAGTCATGTAGGTATACCCATTTTGACTTTCTTATTTTACCTTTGAAATTATCGAATGATGGTTATGTACGTACTCTGTATTTATTTTTAATTTTTGCGCCCTTCTATATTAGGATAAAACAACCAAACCGTGGCAAGTATAATGCTACAGAAATAGTCGTACCTATTATATCTCGGGGCGCAGGCGTCCAATGCGCTTCCAATATAAATTCGCCTCTTTATCAATCTTGACGTTTTCATTTGCGTGGAAAATGTGCAGTAATTACACCGGAGATGGTGAACTTTAGCGGGATAATAAAACTTTCAATATTAACGTGCAGGGGCTGCCGTTCCGGGACTCAGCAATTTCGCTCCTGCCATCCATTTGTCTACACCAGAGATCTGAAACTGGGATAGGTTCCGTGGTATAGAAAAGGTTCCGCCGAAGACAAAATACTAAACAGATTTTAAAGAAAAGGTAATAAAATTTTAAGCTTGCCTAAAATATGCGATTGAAATTCTTTATTTTTGGGGTTTCAATTGTCCTTAAAGTTTGGGTACACCTGGTTAATAATCAAATCCAGAAACATTTGATGGAATTCATGTTTCACAGAGTTTAGTTTAGAAGTTACAGTACATAACTTGTAGTTTCTAGTTGTATCTTACGATTTTGACTACAATATTAGTGAGATTTGTTTGCTTGCATTATAAATGCTACTAGAACAGAGAACAGACTACGCACGCAGGTTTTCTTAAGGAGATCGCACACGTCACACTTTTTGTGTGATCGAGTCTGCGGCTTACATACAATCTGCATGGCGCGCGCCATCAGACTGTATGGAAGCCATAGACGATCACACAAAAAGTGTGAAGTGTGCGATCTCCCTTATAATAACAATTACTACATGTATTTTATTTTTGACAAACGAAGTCGCGGGTAACTAGTTATAGCTAAGCTGACAACACCAGCGTCCCTTTGTTCCGGTGATGTGACTCTTAATACTCGAAGCTCGTTAAGATTTTAATTATGCGTGAAGTGCGGAGCGCTGATGTGTTTTGTATAACGCTTTTCTGAGGAATATTAATTAAGAGGTAAAATATCAATAATGAATTAACCGGGGAAAATTTTCTCCCTTAAATTATAAATAGAAGGTAGATAAGAAGAGTAAAAATTTTGAATATTATACCAAATTAAAAACTTTATTAAACGTCGAAAATCATAATCTATAGAGCAGGGGTCACCAAATGGCGGACCGCGGTCCGCATCCGGACCGCCGACCCATTGTGTGCGGACCAAGCATGTTCGAAGATGAACTTCCTTAAAAAATAATTTCGGTCTCGACATACTGATGAACATGTAGCAACAAAAATTTTCACTTTTCTCATTGATACTAACTGAGAGTGTCTACAAAATAATATCAATTGTTCAGACGCTACAAATAGCTCATAGAAGTTAGAACAAATATTACGTAGAATACAGTATTATATCAAAATAATATTACACTAATTCAATAACAACCTTACCTATAAACTTTGCAAAAAATAAACAGCTATAGAAATTCCTGACCTTTTAAAGTACCTGTAACATTAATTGTCAAAGGCTCGAGCAATATTCCTTCTAAAAGCTTCTAGTGCAATAAGCTGCATCTTATACCGACCGACAACCACTTAAATTGGGTCGCCATTGTTGGCGTAAAAAGCAATAAAGTAGATTGATAATTCAATCACGAACCAGCTTCAGTTTAGGATTTGCATAAAAGCGACTGTAATTTAGCAATTTAAATGGATTAGAATAAAGATTTTGATAAAAAGGTTTTAAAATTGCCGACGAGTTTAATCACATTAACCATTGAGGAGATTACAAACAGGAAAGTAGGTGTAAGCTTTGAAATTTTATTGCAGTTTTATGTGATTTTTGGATTTGCTACTTTTATACATTTTACAAACCGTAAACCTACAATAACACTATGATGTAGTTTACTTTTTGTACTTAGGATAGCTTAAATTCGGGCTAAAATATTATTTATGCGTTAAAATTATTTGCGCATTTTAGTTTCGGCTACAAGTTAGGCCGTTTATGTGAAAGCTTCAATACATATTTCAAGATGTTTCAAAGATAACTTCATACAGTAAGACGTGCCACTGTATGAAGCAATTTATGAGCAATTTTTCGAAAGTGCAGCCTTATTTTCAAAAATCTAAAGTACATTAAAACCCTTATGTAGAAATCTAGCGCTTTCTGCTGTTAGTTTGTCTGTGTAGTTATTGAGTCGTTTAATGATAAGATTTAATAATTATTCGAGATCTGTCTATTTATGCTAATAATACGATTGTCATTTGCCGCTAAACTATTCCTGAAACGATTAAGTTGTTTGACTTAGTTCCAATTTCACAAGGCCTGCTAGAGGCGTTGACATAGTATTTCATCTCTCTCATTACTCATTATACTGAAAGGGATCGCACGATTTTCTTGAAGGATTACTACTAGCGGGCGTCGGTGTAACCGGGCCGTATGTTAATAGGTAATCGTCGATTACGCTATTAGCTGTGGTCCGTGAACTTCGGTGAATGCGGTAATAATATAGGTCGGCAGTAGGTATAAGTTGGTACAACTGAGGATCCATTATCGTAGACAACAAACAACTTGGTGAAACTTGTGCAACTCGTCCCGAGTTAAATTCGGGTCAACTTTGATCACGCGCCGGAATAAAGGATTAGTGGATTGGATAGGCTTTTTGAGGCGGTTTCCGAATTGGACATTCTTTCGCAAGTTATCTCATTATGATCTTAAACGATCTCAAACGGATGTTTTAGGTAAGTTTGAAATTAGCTCCTCATAATACAACTAAACTTTGATGACCAATCGACCATTACAGCGATGGTTTTACGCGGACTCTTTGCGTTGACGTATGATGGATCAAAAAAGTATTTTAGACTTATCCGTCTATAGTAGCCTATGATCGACGCCAATTAAGTATATTATGCTATGGACAGCTTCGCGATCATGGCAGCAATCACACTGGTATAGCCCGACCTAAAGATTTTTCTACAGGTTGTTCCATAACATAAGGCTTAAATGTGAATGATGATACTGAACCTTCTGTTCGTGCTCAAACTTTTAATATTCTTCCATATCTTCACATGTAATCGATTTCAGGGATATTAGCTAGACTCTTACGGAGCTGAAGTAGCGCCGCGGTAAATAAACATATTAACCGTGAGTGGGAGTACGCCTGCTGGCTTTGACTGCGGCGCGGTGCAAGCTATAGACGACAAGCTAAAGGTATAATTCCGTGCATCGCGATCGATCGCGGTCGTGCACGACCTACGACTGTCGTCGGACGCTCGCGACCATAGTCAACGTATGAAAATGTATGGCACCGCTTCCGAGGCCCGCGACTGACGCGCGCGGCCTACGACTGTCGTAAGCCGCGCGCGATCGTGCCATATAACTTTGACACGGTCGCGCGGGGCCTACGACTGTCGTCGGTCGTGCGCGACTGTCATAACTTCAAGACACGATCGCGCGCGGCTTACGACAGTCGTAGGCCGCGCGCGTCAGTCGCGGGCCTCGGAAGCGGTGCCATACATTTTCATACGTTGACTATGGTCGCGAGCGTCCGACGACAGTCGTAGGTCGTGCACGACCGCGATCGATCGCGATGCACGGAATTGTACCTTTAGAACTCATTTTAATGAGAATCAGGTCTAATAGAATGTGACTAAAAATGTAGGTACTGTAAGTGAAAACACAGTTTGTGAACTGCTGTCTTCTGAATAGGAAAATTATGAAAGAATTTCCTCATTTCAAAAAAAGTTGTATCCGGCAACGCAGGTACCGATATATTTTTCTTTTTGAAACATAAACGTTAGCGGAAAACCAAGTGTACATTTAAGCAAGTTTTAAGTTCTTGTCTCATCTATCTATGGAATGATATTATGGTCATCCTGTTTCACAATATCAACATTCAACATTGTTATTTTCAAAATATATTTTATTTCTACGTGTTAGCGTTACCCACGTCAATATTACGTGGCCACGTAGGAAGTGGTAATTCGCGGTGTTGGGTAGTTTGCACCGCAAGCGCTGTGTGAGCTTCTCCGTGCACGCTTACTGAATCTTTAATTTTATTGGATTTCGATCGATTCCACTTGTATTGAGCATTCGCTTGTACCAGATGTTTGGAAGTGGTTGCTGGGGTTTATCCCTTCTTTTCGCTGTTTTGACAACACAGTTCCCCTTGTTCGCCTCGATTACGCCCTCCTACTTATAAATGTAAGTTAACGGAGGCGAAATTCTTTTATTCGAAAGTAATGTTCGACAAAAATGTTTTCGACGTTTCATTTCTTTGGCATCTATTTTTGCGTTTCGCTTGGTACATCTCTCTCGACTCTATTCTATTTAAATTATATCCTCTTATTCGAAGTAGAAGTAATCATCCACACATAAATCCAGATATTCATTTAAAATGTAATGCACTTAATACCGAAAACATGAAAAACCAATTTTCATTTTCAGTGTGCCGATTGAAAACATAAAATGTATTTCATTCGAAAACGTATTAAGAGAAAACAAACAAAAACGATTGAATGAAATTTTAATTTCATTTATCAATATAACGGCAAAACTACAAATTTAAACATTTCGGCCTGGAATAACCGAAATCTAAACCTTCGAATTGGGAATTGGTATGATTGAATTCGGCGCTAAAATATGTTTGAAAACGACCTTTATTTGTTAATCGTTATCGCAGTAGCCATATTTGTTTGATTAAAAATAAAAGTACAAAATATTTACTCTGCAATAATTAAACTATGTAAAACCTTAAAATCCGGATTGACTCGCCATCAATTTCGGCATTAAAATTCCATTACATCCGCTTACGCCAAATGCAATATTCATGACTCTGCCATTTGTAAATTACGGTTTTAGAGTTCCGTAGCCTTGGCGTTAGTAACACAAGAATAATGTTTCTATTACTGTTACATAAGATTGCAAATAAACTTGCGACGCACCTGCAGCTCTTTTAATGTTGGGAGTGTCCATAGGCGACGGTAGATGCTTTCCATCGTGTGACTGACCGTGACCAGTTTGCTCGTTTACCTCCTTATTTTATAAAAAAATACACCTGCATTTAATTTTCAAAACTTGGTCGAAACTTAACGTAAGAATACATAAAAGCAGAATCAACTGATTCTGTAGGTCCAACTAGATTACTGCATTCGTAATGCATTAAAAGATATTTGTTTTTCAAACGTTTTATAAGATAGCACTATGTTTAATGTTATACCTTTTATCTTCAGTGTCACTGGGGATTCAGTAAAAAATGAAATCTCGTCTGCTTTGAGATTGCTTTCGGGCAATTCCAGGCACGCTCCCGGGTCTTGCGTTGTACTCCATCATCTCGGCCGTCCACCACAAAACGATACATTTACGTGATATAAATTACAAAATAAATTAATTCCAGACACGGAACCACTTTATAAAAGATATCTTTGCGCTAATATAATCTTCGAAAATGTTTTGTAAATTCTGTAGATAATTATTTATTGAGGTGTCCCGTAACGAACGAGGCTACCAAAATTTTAACAAAATAATAACGTTATTTAACTTCTATTTCGTTCATAATTATGTAGCGAAGCTTTGTGTCGAATTTAAATTGAGTATTGTCTAGGAGAGACTTTTCCATTTAAAATTGTAGACTGATACAACATTAAACCTTTTAAAAACCGTATCCGAGAATCAATAGTCTGGTCTGGGAAAACAAAGCTGGAAACTCTGTTTCCACGATCTGACCAATAAAAAGTGTACGACAAAATCAATTAAACCGCGTCTTTTTCTCCCTGTTTTTCCTGTCCGACCGTTACTTTTCTCTAAATATGCTTGTTTTTAATCAGAGTTTTTGCCATTCATTCTGAAAAGTTTTTGTTAGAAAATATTCTACAGTGTATTCTCGATTTCTTCATAAAGACAAATTGCGTTCTATTCTTTCGGCATTATTTTATCAAATGATTTATCATACAATTTTTTTATATTACATAACTAGCGACCCGCCCCGGCGTCGCACGGGTATAAAATATATAGCCACTGAAAAAATTATTAAAATCGATAGCCTTGATCCTCGATAGATGATCCTTCACGCGGTCTACCTTTTTAAATCGAAAGATTTTTTTAAATCGGACCAGTAGTTCCTGAGATTAGCGCGTTCAAGTTAGCCCTTTCAAATAATTTTCCCCGTTTTTTCCACATTTTCCTCTATTTCTTCGATCCTATTAGTCTTAGTGTGATAAAATATTATAGCCCATAGCCTTCCTTGATAAATGGGCTATCTAACACTGAAAGAATCATCAAAATCCGTTGAGTAATTTTAAAGATTAAAGGGAACAAAGGGACATGAGGGAAAAAAGCGACTTTGTTTTATAGTATAGATATATAACGTTCCGAAATCATAAAATATACCATAGCAGCTCCATCGTTCATGCCAAAATACGAACAATCGTCACATCCATAAAGTAAATTCATCACATCGTCTCGTTACCTCGGAGGTTCATGCCAGAATACATTTCCGCTCAGAAATGGCTCGCTGATTGCGGCCCTACTATTCTACCATTTATCGTTAATCCGCCATATTGTTGATCAGTGTTCGACGAAATGGTGTTCATCGTTCCGTGCGACGTTATCTTTAAATGTTGTTCCATTTTTAAATGAATTCTGATGACATTTTGTTTTTTTTTTCAGGTAAATGTCCTGTTCAGTCAACGACAGGTAAAATGCTCGAGCAATACCATTAATGATCGTAATGAAGGCAATGGTTTTATTTATTCTAGTTCTAATAAATTATTATGCAGCTGATACTTTTATTAATAAAGGCGAGGCACTTTAGTTATTTTCATTAGTGACGGTATTTTATTCAGCCCGTGTATTCCGTGCTGAAAGAACACTTTAGAAACTGGAACTGGGGAATGGAAATGCGGGAAGAATCCATTTACCGCAGAACATATTCATAGAAACTGGTCTAAGCCGACCGCATTATGGAGTTCACCAATTCATTACAAAACCTTTCACTTTTCATAACCTACTTAACACGTTCGCCACATGCTCATCCGGTAAACCACTCGAAAGATAAAATAGAATACTCCTCGGGGCCCGCAGACCTCGATACGAACCCTGTCCCATTAACATAGAATTCAAAATAAACATCGAACAGTCGGAGCGCTGCAGATGTAAATTTGTGGAAACGACTTGAGCATTTTCAGTCTTTAGTCCTAATAAAACTGCAAGAAGGTTGAATTTTGTTTACATTGCTCTAAATATGCCGCCGGGAATTAATTTTAGTGCTTCGGTAATCGGGTTAGGGTTCGTTTTCGCGTGCGGCATCGTGTACCGACTCGAAGGTGCATCGTTATGGGGCAGGGCGTTGACTTTCATTTTATTAGTTCTGGAGATGAGCTAACGTCGCTGCACAATGTGGAGAGACATGACCCTGGCTGGAATAACACGAGATTCATTTCACAGAAACTCTGTAACGTAAGTTTACAAATTAACACCAAGAACTTGAAAAAAATCGGCCAAGTGCGAGTCGGACTCGCGCACGAAGGGTTCCGTACCGTTATAGAGCAAAAATAGGCCAAAAATTGCGTTTTTTGTATGGGAGCCCCCCTTAAATTACTATTTTATTTAAATATTATTTTTAATTATTAAAGTACACATATAATTAAGGCTTTTGTGAAAATTTCAAGTGCCTACTTGTTGTCATCGTTGATACCGAGCAAAAAATGTTTGAAAAATTACGTTTGTTGTATGGGAGCCCCCCTTAAATATATAATTTATTTTGTTTTTAGTATTTGTTGTTATAGCGGCAACAGAAATACATAATCTGTGAAAATTTCAACTCTCTAGCTATTACCGTTTTTGAGTTACCGCCTGGAGACAGACGGACAGACAGACGGACAGACGGACAGACATCGAAGTCTCAGTAATAGGGTCCCGTTTTTACCCTTTGGGTACGGAACCCTAAAAATAGCTCTAACTATTCACCATTATTAAAGTTCTTGGTGTTAATTTCATCATAAATGGTTGCAGTTTACAAGTAACGTTGACTACATCTCCATGGTTGACCATGATATTTCAATACGAGTAGTATAGGTAGGTACAATATATTAGCAGATGTGATATGTACTATCAGAGAAGTTGATTCCTATGCAGATCGGGGACCTACGTAGTTTGGTTGCGTTACGTCAAACCTAGCCGACAGGTCATAATTAACATTGAATTGACATATATGACATATATATATATATATATATATATATATATATATATATATATATAATTTTCCTCGATGGTACAAAAATATATTATTATGTCACAACTCACAACTCCAACACATAATGATTTAAATATTTAAATGTCACATACATTTTCCAAGACATCCCTAGGCTGTTGAGTCAGTATATCCGGTGACAGTCACGTCACACTAATTTAGACTCCCGCTTATTATTTTTTACGTCATTTAAGATCATCCAAAATTAAAAATTGGAATTAACTAGGGGTAGTTATTAAAAGGTAGGCTTTACGTCAACATATTTATATGAACTAAAGATCACCCAATGGTCGAAATTCGACCTCAAATAAAAAATTAAATTATAAGTTTCAAACAACGCTTTTCTATTGTTATTCTATTATCAAAATATTAACTTTATTATTTTCAGACATAATTCCTTCGACGGGCTCAGATTAATCAAGTCAAATGATGACAAACTGGACGTGTTATAATTGTCTGATGCAGTATTTAAGATTCAATTAAAAAATTTAAATCTATTTTCAATTTGACAACAGACTTCAGGAAAAAAAGCGCGGGAACTTGAATAAGGCGGTCGCGGTATTTTTTCATAAAATTTTAAAATTAATTTTATATGTAAATAGTTAATTATATAGTTTATTTTTAGTCATAATTTCTTTTCTTAGTAGTGTAGTTAAGTTTTATTTCGGTAAGTTTTCTTACCGAAATAAAACTTATTGTACTCGCGGTATTTTTTCATAAAATTTTAAAATTAATTTTATATGTAAATAGTTAATTATATAGTTTATTTTTAGTCATAATTTCTTTTCTTAGTAGTGTAGTTAAGTTTTATTTCGGTAAGTTTTCTTTATTTTGTAGTTTTATAAGAATACCATGGAGGAGCCCGACCCGGGGGGACCTGGTCCCCCCGTTGGTTGTTATGTGACCATTTCAAACGATTGTAGTATGGATACAGATGCTTCATACTCAACAAATCCACGTAAACGTCCAGCGATATCTAAGAAGCGCTGTAGGAAGTGCATGAAAAAAATTAAAAGTGACCCAAACAAAAGCTAAAAAATATATAAACTGTATGTGTTTTAGCGATTCTGAAAACAACGTAGCTTGTAAACAAAATGATATAATAGCTGAAACACAGACAATTGATAATATCGCGAATAACCAAGGCTTAGGTGGTTCTAGGGTTAGTAGATTAATGTATAAAGACACCGACTCTACTCCGTATGTAGTTCACATTCAAAAAATAACAAAATCCCCTAATGAAAATGTAAATTTTCATCCGATTGTTTTTGGACATTATTTAAAGAAAAATAATATACAAAATATAATTAATGGTAGCATAAAAAAGATAGCAAGAAATAGACTATCTATTTCCTTTTCTGTTTATTCGGATGCAAACAACTTTATAAATAGTCAACAATTAAGTGCAGATCAATTTAAAGCTTTTATACCTTCCTTCCAAGTCAGCAGAATAAGCCTAGTCAGAGGGATTCCCGCTGATTGGTCCGGCGAGGACATAATTAATAATATAACAGTTCCCGTTGGTTGTGGAGAGATTTTAAAAATAAGAAGATTAAAGAAGAAGACTGTTATCAGTGGAACAACTCAATTTAACCCATCAGTCGTGGCAAAACGAGACACAATAGCTTTTTCATTGTTATCGCGGCCGGATGTGGCCGCTTGGGGCTTCATGAATTAATAACACTGAGTCGGTTGTTATAGCTTTTGATGGACAAGTATTACCCAAGAGGGTATTTATGTGTTATAATGCTCTGCCCGTAGATTTGTATATATTCCCTACCATACAATGCTATAACTGCTGCAGGTATGGTCATGTAAAAAGCCAATGTCGATCTACACCTAGGTGTTATAGATGTGGTCAAGGTCATGCTGGAGAAAATTGCTCAGTGGAGGAGGAATCTGTGTACTGCTGTATCTGTCATGGTTCTCATATTGCCACAGACAAAAAATGTCCTGAGTATCAACGTCAAAAGTCCATAAAAGAGTCAATGGCTCATAATTGCTTATCATATTCTGAAGCCTCCAAACTCCATCCAACTGTATCTGAATTATATTCAGATGTACTTATATCTTCCAATTCTTTGTCAGCACCTGTAAATATGCAAAAATCAAGCTCTGTAAATAACAACATTAGAAGTAATAGTAGTTTAGTTCAAAAATCATAAAAAAAAACAGTTTTTAAGCAACCCAAATCTCCTCCTAGACAGGAGTATGGGTATGATAGACAAGCTCATAATACTTTAGTAAAGGATTATAATCCTCCATCGGCAAGTAATGGATCAGCCTATCCTACACCTAATTTTGATTTAAACTCTATCCAAGAAACCATTTCAGCCTTAAACAAATTATTAACATCGCTATCTACTTATTCACCGTCCAACGTAGCTTTATTGAATATAGAATCAAATAATAATAATAATGGACCATATAATACAGTGGAACTGCTGAAGTGCAATTAGTAAAAAACATGAAATCTTATATCTAATTAATAAATTTAAACCATCTATTCTTGCCTTACAAGAGACATGGTTAAAACCGGAATCTCTTTTTAAGATTTCCGGATATACCTGTCTTAGGGAAGATAGATCAGATGGGCATGGTGGTACAGCCTTGCTCATCAAACATCATCATTTATTTCATCACATTTCTCTCCCTCCACATCACTCAGACTTCTCAATCATTGCTGCATCTGTAAATAACATATGTTTTGTTTCATTGTATATACCTCATCCTTCATATAGCATTTTTTCTGATATTCATAATTTGATTAGCCAATTACCCAAACCGGTTGTAATACTGGGTGATTTTAAATGCACAACATCGATCATGGGGTAGCCATATAGACAATCCATGGGGAAGTGAATTACTAGACCTAGTAGATTATCACCAACTGTGCATCCTTAATTCTGGCCAGCCAACCCGTCATACTGCTCCTCATGAAGGTTGCAGTGCTCCAGATTTATCCATCTGTTCACCCCATCTTTCATCTATTTTTCACTGGCATGTTTTAGAATCTAGTCACGGAAGTGACCACTTTCCGATCTTAATATCATTTCCTAGTAAAAAATCTAAAAACCATCCAATCATATTCAATCATCAATAAAATACCATCTAAACAATAATTCGAATTGGGATAAATTTAAAAATTTACTTTTAGATCAGTTTCTCCCTGACATAAAGTCTGAAAATGAATCTATTTGTGCAGATGCCTTGGCCTCTGCATTTATTAAAGCAGCAGAAGAGTGTTTTCCTAAAAAAAATATTTCATCTAACCATATACCATCTCCACCTTGGTGGGATCAAGAATGCACAGTGGCTATTAGGAACAGGAAAAAAAGTGAAAAAGAATATAATAGAAACCCAAATATAATTAATTAACAACTTTATCTTGATTGTGCTCGTGAAACAAAAAAAATGTTTAAGAGAAAAAAGGCAGAAAACTGGAAAAAGTTTTGTTTATCTTTGAGTCCAGACGTACACCCTACCACAGTGTGGAATAATATTAGGCGATATAGGTCAGCATTCAAATCTTCCTTCTATCCCATTCCTGAATCTTTGTCTGATAACTTTCTTGATAATCTAGCCCCTCCTTCAGTTTCCTGTCTATCTCCATCTCCGCTAGAAAATGTAAGTTTCAAGGATTTAAACTCCCTTTTTACACTAGAAGAACTTAGAGGGGTGGTAAAAAATTTAAAAGACTCATCTCCTGGCCTGGATGGCATTCCTTATAGTTTTTTTCAGCATGCTAATGACGACATTTTAGAATATTACCTTAAATTAATTAACCAAATTCTCTTTTATCAGGGAATATACCAACTTCATGGAGGATGCAAAAAGTAATTCCCATATTAAAACCCAATAAACCACCTTCTTCGGCTATATCGTATCGCCCCATAATATTATCTTCTGTATTATTAAAAATTGCTGAACATTTAGCCAAAAATAGGTTAGAATGGTTTGTTGAAAAACATAACCTCCTGACAAATTCACAATTTGGATTTCGGAAAGGTAGAGGGACCATAGACAACAGAGGGACCATAGACAACATTACCATTCTAACCACAGACATTCGTATTTAATTTACAGAGAATAAATTTGTTCTTGCATGTTTTCTGGACATAAATTCTGCTTATGATAATGTAAATATAAGTTTATTAAAGGAGAAGTTAATTCTCTTAGGTGTACCAATAATTTTAGCAAATTTCATTATAAATCTATTGTTAGAAAGGATTATAGTTTTAAATTTAGACGAATATACACTAACAAGAGTTGTTCGTAAAGGAATTCCGCAAGGATTTGTTTTAAGTCCTTTATTGTACGACATATACACTGCTGACATGGAAAAATGTTTGGACTTGAATATAATAAAACTATTACAATACGCAGATGATAAAGCTATTTATATAATTTCTCATTCTATACGTGATGCTTGTAGAAATCTGTCGATTGCTTTAATGAAACTAAAATCCTGGATGGATAGGAATGGCTTCGAGTTGTCAGCCAATAAAAGCTCGGTAGTTTTATTTTCACGAATGCGTATTCCACCTCCTGTAACTATTCTTTATGATGGAACTCCAATTCCTGTAAAAGAGAATGTAAAATTTTTAGGATTATATTTAGATTCAAAATTGAATGGTAACGCACATTTTGACTATATCTATTCAAAATGTGAGCGAAACCTAAATATGTTAAAAAGTCTTTCCGGTGTTTGGTGGGGATCCCACCCCTTTACAATGAAACTAGTGTACAATGCAATGATAAGAAGTGTATTAGATTATGGGACTTTTCTTTTAGAACCATGTAACTTGAGTGGACTACAAAAAATACAAGCTAAAGCTTTACGCATAATCTGTGGGGCTATGAAATCATCTCCGATAAGCGGTCTTCAGTTGGAGTGTTGTGAACCCCCTCTTCAACTCCGTCGACAATATCTGGCAGATAAATTTTTTCTTTGCTGCTACCAATTTCTTAATCATCCTTTAATTCCTAAACTTAAAACTCTATCTCAACTTTGTTACAGTAATAGTAAATACTGGCTACACAAATCAAAACCCCCACTCATTCATAGCTATCGTAAATTTTTGACTTTGGACGCTCCTACTTTTCGCTCCCCTTCTTTTCCTTTATTTGAATCATCATACGAAGCTCTAACTCTGATGCCCGATGTTCGTTATGATATCGGTATCAAAAAGTCCGATAAATATTTTGCTAGTAATATATTTAAATACATTACTAATAACAATTGGCAGGGATGGCATCATTTATACACTGATGCATCTAAGAATTCTGCAGACAGTCATGTAGGAGTAGGAATCTACCACTTGCAATATAATATTGTGCAAAAAGTTAAATTTCCACCTGAATCCTCTGTTTTTACCGGGGAGTGTTATGGTATTTTCAAGGCTATTGAGTACATTCTACTCGGTAGGCTTGAGAGGGCACTAATATTTTCAGATTCCCTAAGCGCTTTACAATCTTTAAGTAAGTTTCCTTTTAAATTAAAAAATTGTTTTACTATCATCATTCAGATACGAAATCTTCTATATAAATGTAAATGTAAAGGTTACTCTGTAACATTTGTATGGATACCTAGCCATTGTGGTATTATAGGCAATGAATTAGCCGATAAATTGGCAAAAGATGCTATTTTAAGTGGGGATGTATTCCCCTTTCAAAATTACAGTCACGATTTGGTTGCTCTTGCCAGGAGCTCTCTCATGGACTCGTGGGATGAGTCATGGAGACTGAGCAGTCAAACAAAAGCAATTCATTACCAAAAAATTCAACCCGTGATCCCAACTAAGCCTTGGTTTTCCAGAATTCATCTTTCAAAAAATGTAACAACATCCATTATTCGAATGAGACTGGGTCATTTGTGCATTCTAACGCATCTTATGAGAATCGGCATACGACGTGATAATTTATGCGAATGTGGTTAAATTGGTGATTTAAACCATACTATTTTATCCTGTCCCCTCCATGATCATTCCCATTTATATCACAGCTTATCATCTATACCTATCCCATTTCCTACTTCTGTAAATATATTGCTAAGTTATATTAATAAACATGTATATATTTGTCTAAGTAATTACTTATCTTTAAATAGCATTAATATTTAATTTTTGAGTTTATTATAATATAATATACTTTTATTATAAATATTACTTTGTTTTTTTAATTTATGTTAAATTTTAAACTATAATAATTAACTTTTCCAAATTCCGTTCCTGTTTTTCCTTCCGCTAGTTACCTTTTTACTCGTCTGTGGCACAACATACGCAAAATTGTGTCAAGTTGCCAAGAAAAAAGAAAAAAAAAAAAAAAGAAACAGACTTCAACCATAAATAAAAGAGTACAATAAATTCGTGTGTATAGGCTTGTCAATCAAAATCTCCTAGTGTGTGTGTGTTGTAGTGTGTGTAATGTTTTATTTCTTAAAAAATGTATGATAAAAGCATAATTTCAAAACAATATTCTACTAACACTCCTTCACCATATAAACTATAACTGTGCAAAATTTCATTCACCTACATTTCCCCATTTTTCGTCAAAAGGGATCCAAAGTTTTCGTTCGCGTATTAATATATATAGATACCTAAATGCACATCATATTTTGTTTCAATATGCATCCCTCTTTGTTTTGTTTAGTTAGAGGATATTAAGTTATTTTGTATAGAGTGCACCGGTCGGTGTAGTTTGTGTAGCCCGGAGGTAGCAGAAGTTAAGACTGTACGTAAACTCTTTCGTTTGTTCGTGCTCCGGCTAGCCAATTAAAAGTTCTAGAAATTTCGAAGCATTACGCTTCATATTATATTAATTTTCTCCCACGATCTCGCGTGATGGAAACTGTCAGAACTGATTATGAAATAGGTATGAAAAACATTATTATTTGGTATAGAAACATTTTTAACCCCCAACAAAAAAGAGGGGTGTTATAAGTTAGACGTGTTTAGCCTTTCAAAATGTTTTCCAAACAATTTGTAATCATTTGAAATTGAGCATTTAGTGGAGTCGCCAGAGGTTTTAACCTCCGAAAATTGTAATAGTGAATGGATTTTTGTTTTTGAGGTGTCATTTTCTTTTTTACACTATAACTTGCAAAGTTTACCAAAAAATTTTTGTGCTTTTAATTTTTTAGTTACTTAATTAAAAATTAATATTTCACCATATAAAACGGGTCCAGAAAAAAAATCTTGTTCCTGTTATTTAATGACTCTTATCCGATTGTTTACGTTGAAAATTAACCAAATACACAATTTTTAAAAAAGAAAGTTTGCTTTGCTAAGCTAAATACAACTATAAGGTTTTTGCAAAGTTTTTAGAGATTAACGTTCGTCGTGACCAAAATAAAAGGGTTTTGGTGGATTTAAGGGTTGTAACGAAAAGTGAATTAAACTTACTTGTTGTGCGTACTTAATTTTTAGAGAAATGATAACTTTTAAGTACATAAAAACGTTTAAGGGTTGTAACGAAAAGTGAATTAAACTTACTTGTTGTGCGTACTTAATTTTTAGAGAAATGATAACTTTTAAGTACATAAAAACGTTTAAATATATCCAAAAATGTGTAAAATAGACCGAAAATATTTTTCTATATTTGTTGAGAATTTATTTAAGTGAGAGCTAAAACATTAAATGCATCGACAAATGAAAGACTGTTTCTAGTCTTTGAAATATATTTAAACTTCCTACTTAAGGCCAGAAAAAAAATTGGGTGCTACAAATCTCACGTACATACTAAAGACGCATGCTGCGACCTATGTTTGGAAAATGCTTACCTGAATACAAAAAAATATCAGTTCTTAACCTAATTTGTATTTTTTTCCTTAAAGTATGTATTAGCAAATATAATTAATGAAAAAAAAATCAATTTTATTCTGTAAAAACCTAACCAAAAGAAATAAAATACAGATTTTCTTCGAAATATCCGTGAAAAGTTTGTGCTACATTTTCACAAAATTTAATAAAGTAAGAGCTAAAAAGTTATACACATTAAAAAAAAGAAGGCTTTGTTAAGCCTAAAAAATAATTTTAAACTTCCTATTTAAAACCAAAGAAAAATAGAAACGCCATTTACCTGGCGAGGCACACAACAAGCACATTTAGAGGTATGCTCATCTACATACAAAAATATTAATTTTAAATCTAAATTATATATTTTTTCAACTTATTTTCTTTCTTTGGAATATAAGCAACGATACAAATCAAAAAAATAATAATATATTTTATTATTTTGCTATATATTTAAAAGAAAGAAATATGCAAATTTTCTTCAAAATTTTACAGTTTATGAGTTTACTTGAAGTGGAAGAGAATAATTTTAAAATCAAAAGCACAACTTTTCAATAGGTAAACTTTATTATTCATGTTATCAGCTACACATTCCTTTTTTCTTTTCAATTTTCATCCACTATTGCAAAAATCGGAGGCTTGCACGATTTTTACGCTCTGGGAACTCCACTAATCTGTTTTGAGAATATTATAAAAAGGAGAACAGTCAATTAAGTAATGTAGCACATCTCGATCAGTTAAGGGTTCGGACCCTTTGGCGGTCAAACGTCTAAATTGCTCAGTCCCTTTGATCGTATTCGAACATCCTCGTCTTAAAGTCCTAATGGACTTATTAGTTCTTGTTAAATTAAGATATTGATACGGTTATCGATTTAGACGTGCTTTAGGTCTAGATCTGAAGGGAAGGTTTGGTCTGTAATGGAATAAGACCTTGTAATGAGTGCTATTAAATTATGTTCGTAACCACCAAGCAAGTCACGCATAAATCTATGAATGAAAAGGTGTGACTTTTGAGACATAATAATAATTATTCTACTTAGTTTAGTTTACACGTAACAGCGCAGCGCGAAAATATTAAACAGCTGGTAGTGTAAACTAACATTTAGTTATCTAACCCGTAAGTACTACGAGTATGTTAAGACTATCTTACGGAGGATGGTATAAGATGAACCCCATGCGACAAGATATGGGTTAAATCGCCTTTTTGACAGGCCTTCTTGACGGAGACGAATGTATTTTAACTCTCTCTTCCCTCAAGGGTACCGGGCCCAAGATAAAATGCTCCGGAGGGGTTATGCGTAACATTTCCTTATTTCTTCTAGAAGCAGGCGAAAAATCAACGTATTACGCACTAGATCATAAGCGTATCGAATGGTACACCATATGGTTCAGCTCATGTTACGTAATACAGCGTGAGAAATACTTCACTATGATTATCACTGTGATTGGATACTCATAAGACAGAGCTTGAGAACAACACTAGATGTTTTGAAACAAGTAACAACGTCTATTTCCTTATTTAGTTATATATTATGTATTTAGGAAAGGTCAAAATTAAATAGTTATATTATTTACATCTCGTTTATCCTGAGCTTAGCAATAGGTTCTTCATAGATCATTTCCATAGGAAAACGAATATCGAGATCTATTAATAGGATGGTCGATGGTCGAGGTCTGCAGTACGTTTGAACTGTGCTTTATTTATAATACCTTTTAGTAAATAACCATAGCCTAATAAAGTTGGAAACTTAATACAAATGTTTAAGCAGCACTTACTTTTATATAAGGTTTATTGCCAACGTCTTAAACAATTTTATATCAGTAAGGCAATTAATGATATTTATAGTCGGGGAGTTTATTAGGTAGTAAGTTGACTTGTTCTAAATAGTCGTCGCGTGCTAAGTAGATTTTAACCGGTAAGTGCAGAGTGCTCTCGGGCTAAGTGTGTCTGAGTACCGCTCAGCCACTAACCTGAGCAATAATGTTTGTGCAGTCCATCTTTTATCTATCTTTTGAGACATTTTACAATCGCACCTCAATTGCGACTCATGTGCTGATGTTAAAAGACAAATATTATAGCCTGTCACTTACGGTAATGCATAGTATAAGTATAGTAGTCGTGTGCGTACAAGACAAAAAAACGAGGAATACGGCTTTTGCTGAACCAAAGATTTCCTTTGGTAGGATTGATCTTTATATCTCTAAGATGGGTTTACGATGTGGAGCCACCTGAATATTTCATGCAGGTGGGGGAGGGGGGGGTTTTTAGCTTTAACATTTAACAAGGTATGAGGTCAATAACTGCGTGGGATTTAGGTATATAGGCGAGTTTGGTATCATTTTCGATTGAATCGAATGTTTAAATGCCAGTTTTTGAATATTATTTAGATAAAATATAGTAAAAATAAAAAAAAAATAAAAAAAATTAGAATATATGATTTTTAACCAACGAAAACGCTGTTGACAGGGCTTAATTAATATAAGGAGGCTGATAGCCGCATTATTCTGCATGCCAATGACATGGTGATGAATGGAGCAATAAACATATTAATATTACTAGACGTACCGCGCGGCTTCGTCCGCGTAAATCTGAAATTTCACGGAAACCGTATATTTTTCACAAATTAATTACCCTTGTCTCACGTAGTCTACTATATATTCGTGTCAAATAACATAAAAATTGTAGTCTGTGAGATATTAGCCCTTTCAAATAATTTTCCCCGTTTTTTTACATTTTCCTCTGTATCTTTGCTCTTATTGGTCTTAGCGTGATAAAATATAGCTTATAGCCTTCCTCAATTTATAGGCTATCATGCACTGAAAGATTTTTTCAAATCGGACCAGTAGTTCTTGAGACTAGCGCGTTCAAACAAACAAACTAACAAACAAACTCTTCAGCTTTATTTTCACATATTCCTCTGTATCTTTGCTCCTATTGGTCTTAGCGTGATAAATATAGGCTATAGCCTTCCTCGATTAATAGGCTATCAAACACTGAAAGATTCTTTTAAATCGGATGAGTAGCTCCTGAGATTAGCGCGTTCAAATAAACAAACTCTTCAGCTTTATAATATTACTAGACGTTCCGTGCTGCTTCGCCCGCGTAAAGTAGATATTTCACAGAAAAATTAGTCCACAATAAATAGCCTATGATTCTTCACGTTCTTACTTTTTATCTGTGCCAAATAACAGAAAAAATGCTGAAAAAATCGTGAAATAAGCCCTTTCAAATAATTTGCTCCGTTTTTTCACATTCTCCTCTATTTCTTCGCTTATATTAGTCTTAGCGTAATAAAATTTAGCCTATAGTCTTCCTCAATAAATGAGCTATCTAACACTGAAATTTTTCAAATCGGACCAGTAATTACTGACTCATACTAAGATTAGCGCTTTTAAATAATGCTTCTTCTTCTTCTTTTTACGTTGTTTAACGTCTTTATTGTGCAAATATGAGTCCTAAAATGAATTTAGCATTCTTAAGTCATCCGAATATGGTACCGAACTTGGAATAGTAATATAATTAATGCCTCTATACAGATTGAGACTCTATTTTCCTCCAGAGCAGAAGCTGCTAAAATTAAAAAAACTAACATCAAAAATCGCGGTGGCTCCACATCTTAAATCCATCCTTGGACCATAAGGACCAATACTACCAAAGGAAATCTTTGGTTCATTAATAGCCGTATAATTCACCGTACACACGCAACTATAGTAATGTTCATGTCATTTACTATTGTCACGAAAGAAAGTGGTTTACGCAGGCTATCACGATAAAAAAAAATAATAATAATATCTATGGACGCTTCACACCACGTCAGTCTGGCCCTGTTGTAAGTACCTAAACGGATCGGAAATATATTTAATACTTTAATATTATACATAAATTTAAGATTTTTATTATATAATACACATATTTAATACACATCCATGACCCAGGAACTTTGAAAAATTTTTTGTTCCGTCGGCGGGATTCGAACCCGCAACCCCCGGCTTGAGCTACCGACGCGCTCACCACTGAGCCACAGAGGTCGTATATATGTATTTGCAACTACATTTGCAAAACAAAATATATACGTAAAGAAAAACTAATTTGTTACTATTTCTAGGAGACAACAATCACCCTTTTTTTCTATTTTCTCAAAAATTAAACGCTCTTTATACACAGCTATAAATATATCTTTTGCGTTATACAACAAAAATAATACACATGTTTCATATTAAGTAGACAAACAAAAACAATACAACAAAACAAAAAAACAATACTTGAAAAATATTGAAGGCTTACCGACATCCCACGTAAAGTTTCTTGATATATTTTCCTCGTAGAATGAAAACATCTTAATAATATTATACTTGACCTTATAGTGCAATGACCTGTGCGTCTAGCATGCGCGTACAACGAGATATCTCACTCTCGAGTGTAGTTATAGTGTCGATATCGATCTAATGTCAAAATGTCAATAGATTTTGACGACAGCAGCTGATCTACACGAGAAAAAATGTATGTCATGTTAGAGTCAATAGAGATGAAGAGACAAACCATCAAACATCGAGAAAACATGTTGACAAAATTTTCTCGTTATGTGCATGCTAGGCGCACTGTAATTGTGATTTGAGAGGGTGTAGAGTACGCGTAGAGTAGCGTAAATTAACCTCCCAAGAAAGTATTGATAACTAGCTGTTGCCCGCGACTTCGTCCGCGTGGACTTCAGTTTATAGCGCGCGGTGTCAACAAAATTGTTGAAAAGCTTTTTAAAACCCTAGTACCCACAACCCACACCCTAGTAAATCACAATACTTACCCAAAAACAGCAGTGCAGTGTGCACATAATATATCATTATTTTAAATTAAACTTTATTTATGCCAAATTTTAAAGCTTATTTAGCGGTGGGCGGTAGCCCCCCATTACACAACTTTAGCTTTACCCATAAACTATTTATCATTGGTAGGTTTAAAGTTACGTCACTGCATAGATAAGGTACTGACTACTAAGTAGTGTATTATTTATCAACGTACATAAATCGAAAAAATCGAAAAACCCAACTCACATTCTATATGGTACCCACCTCTTATAGAAACACGTATGAGCAAACAATAGCGCGATGTAGACGACTCTTGGCGCCATCTGTTATGAATTTTTGGAACTAAGATAATTTGAACAAATTTACGCATTTTAACCCCCTCACAACCCCTTTTTTCCAGTTAAAAAGTAGCTTATGTCCTTTCTCAGGCTTTAGACTATCTGTGTACAAAATTTCATTACAATCGGTTCAGTAGTTTTGGCGTGAAAGCGAGACAGACAGACAGACAGAGATACTTTCGCATTTATAATATTAGTATAGATAATGTTTACGTACCTACTTCATAGCAAAATTTGTAGTTTCAGCAAGATACTTTTGTGTGCGTGAAGACGCAGGCAACGTTATTAATTTTATTCTGCACCTTTTAAGCTGTTCACGTTAAAATTTGGTATCGAATATTGAAATGCTTTTAGTCCCGGAAAAGGACAATACCTTTAATTTGCAGAAAAATGTTCCCGCGCGCGGGACTGATTCGTATCATGCAAAATATCTATCTATACTAATATTATAAAGCGGAAGAGTTTGTTAGTTTGTTTGTTTGTTTGAACGCGCTAATCTCAGGAACTACTGGTCCGATTTCAAAAATTCGTTCAGCGTTAGATAGCCCATTTATCGAGGAAGGCTATATGCTATATTTTATCACGCTAAGACTAATAGGAGTGAAGAAATAGAGGAAAATGTGGAAAAAACGGGAGGATATTATTTGACAGGGCTTATTCGAAAGCGCTAATCTCAGGAACTACGGGTCCGATTGGAAAAAATCTTTCAGTGTTAGATAGCCCATTTATCGAGGAAGGCTATAGGCTATATTTTATCACGCTAAGACTAAATGAAACGAAGAAATAGAGGAAAATGTGGAAAAAAGGGGGAAATTAATTGAAAGGGCTTATCTCACGAACTACTGGAGCAATTTTTCTGTTATTTTGCACAGATAAGAAGTAGACCACGTGAAGGATCATAGGCTATTTTTTGTGGACTAATTTTTCTGTGAAATATCTAATTTACGCGGGCGAAGCCGCGCGGAACGTCTAGTTAAGGCGATGCTTTGATAATTTGGCTGTAGCGATGCCGATTTTTCTCAGCAATGACTAAAGCTAAGAAATTGAAGTTCATTGTCAGTATTCATTATGTCTTTGTCTTTGAATTGCCCATAGCATAACACGATTGGACAACTTTTATAGCACAGAATAATCAATCGAAAAGACCTCTGTAAAAAAAGGGATTCCTATTTTTCCAACAGAGGAGAGTGATTTAAGGTTCCAAAATTTGTACATAAATTGGTTAAAGCATGCACTTTAATTTGTGTATAGCTTATATGAAATGTATTTATGGTTTTTAAATTATGCGACAAAAACCATTTTGTCGCTTACGCCCTTTCCATTTTTTGCTGTTCCATTGCTTGTTTTCTATGAGAGGCCGGGCCGGCCTCTCATAGAAAACAAGCAATCTAAAACATATCCAACACGGTTTCTTACTTTAACGCTGCGTCACCTTAATTATAACTCACGAATCATGATGAACGCGTGTAACAAGTTACCAACATTGTTTCAGGCCTTTTTTTGTGTATTGGACGTTAACACTTCTGCGCTATAACGTCACTTGGTTCAACAGCCTGCGTCGGTTCAGTCGCCCCATAACAAGCACATTTCCCATTATTTTCGCGGGACAACAACCTCCGTACGCCGAATAATTGGCCGGCCTTGGTGAGGTCATACGCCGGTGCTTCCGACACTCTGAAAATAGCTTTTTTGATGTTGAAATTAATCAGTTAGATAATGTCCTAGAACGATTTTTCATCGGGCTAATTCCCGAACAGGTAGGCACCATTGTTGGTAACTTCAAATTATATGTAACATTTTGTGTTTGAGTAGCATGTAGTAGGTAACCTTTAAAAGGGTAGTATCGCCTACGATAGCACTATCCAAGATATAGTTTCATAGCCAGATGGCGGACCTGCGTAATTTGGTTGGACTATGTCAAACTTAGTCGCTAGATCTCGGCTAACATTAACTTGACATACCGCCAAATGACGTCATCTGGTTATGAATTAATTTTTCTGATTATACCTGGCGCACTGAGATTTGCCTTATTACGAGTATGTTAGTACATAATTATATCACAATATTTCACTCTAGCATGAAAACAATTACTGAAGTGTTTACAAAATAATATTATAATTTCCAAAATAAACTACATAAATAAATCTTTATTAAAAGATAATTATTCGAGCCTGCTAAATAAAATTTCCATTTCCCAGTTCTGAGGTAAGGCTTCAAAATCCTTCTGAGAAACAAACCACCTTGAAAGTTAACAATAGCGGCTACTGGTACTGTGGAAAACCCTTAGAAAATCCACGAAATGTTGCCAACTCCAGTTGGCATTTCCTTTCATTTACCTTTAATATCCATTGTTGCAGTTACAAATGAAATCATAATTTCGATTGTTCATTTCATGATTATTTCGACCAGTCATAACAGCTATCGACATTTTCCCGTAGTTTGGGGAGTCAAGTTTTTAATATTACTACGCTGGAAGGATGGTAATTTTATATGTGGTAGGATGGTAGGAAGATTGATTTTCGCTCTAGAGCTTAAACGGCTGGTCGGATTGTCGGATTGTAGATTAAGATGTAGTTATAATATCGTGTCGCGGTGCATTGCCACACTGTCCAAAATATCTGGACTGATTTTTACATTTGTTGGGGATTGTGGGCAATCCAGCCCACTGGATATCTGAGGATCATCGTCTTTACTTCATACACAAAATTAGTTTCATAACAACAGTCACGTCCTCGCCCGACTCACAAGTCACAAGTAAACAGTAGACAGTAGTAATTAAAGGCCCTGGTCCGGTCACTTAGTGAATCGGAAGCTGGGCTTATCTCGTATTACGGTGGTCTCATTAGGAGAGGCTCGGAGGACATTAGCACGCTATTATTCTTATCGCCGGTGGATCGTCCGCCTTATCTGAAATAGGTATCGCCAAATTAATTTTGTTAGGCCTTTGAAGGATGGCTGATACTAAGTTAATACTTACTTTCTATATTCATGATTATACTTATACATAATTACATACATATAACTCTCATTATCTGGATGTGGCTTTTCCAAAATATCAGAAAGTAACATATTGGATGCCGTAGATAAGACGCGGAGTTATAAAATGTTTTTTGTTTAGACTTTAGAAGTTATAAACTTATAAGTTATAACTTATAACACATATTTCTACGTTTGCAAGGTTTGTAACTGCCAAAATGTTTTTTTTTTTTCAACGCAAAATGCGAAAGTGTTAGTTTTTCCGCCTTTCATTCCGTCTTGACAGGCGGAATGACGGTCAAGCTACAGAACCGATTTTGGTGAAATTTCGTAACATTAATAACGTAACTATGTCGATAGTTTGAGTTCCGGTAAGTAAATTAATCTCTATCCCGGAAAAATTTAACCTGCGCGATAACGATTTTCAGCGCGACGTTGTTACGTTGGTTACGGGCAATATCTAGTTATAAATTTAGTCGACATTTACCGATGCCTTCGAGAGCTTGAAACTTGGTAATTAAATCTAATCACACTTATATAACTTGATTGAATTAACAAACGTTACCTAAATGATCACGTTCCCCAAACTGACGCCATTTAAGTGGCATCCAAAAGACGCTATCAACGTCAAAGCCATAATTACATCTGTCGGGATAATGAGTACACCGCTGGAAACTTAATGCGGACGTGCGTAGATAACAGACTTGGTTAGCTAGTATGTATCTGATTAATTTATCTGTATCATTGACGTCTATATAAAGGATAGTCACAGTCGTACAAGGATCTCGCGGCGCTTGATGACATTTTTATGGGGCTTCGTTGCAAAGAATTGCAAAAATTACACTGCGTTAGTACCATGCCACACGATGCGGTGCGGCGGCGGTACGACGCCTGACCGGTGCCGCTCCGGTTTCCTACATATAAAAATGGATGGTATGGCACACGGCGCCGTCCGGTACGCTCGGACGCTGCACCGCACGCGCACCGTAATCGAAACGAGGCGGGGACGCGGAGAGCTCGAGTCCGTCGCTGCTACGGTACTGCCGCACTCACAGTGTGGCCGGTAGTCCGCTGAAATGGCCACCGGTGCGGCACCGCACCGCGTCGTGTGGCATGGCTGTTAGACCCTAACGCCGGTAGATCTTGCAGCTCAAAATGTCGAAACAAATACGTCAGCAACGTTCTTAACTTTCTTCGTGTTGTAGGTTTAAATTACCCACCAAACAATTTGGCTTTCCTTTCTACACACTCAGATGACAACACCCCAGAAACTACTAATTCAATCACAGAGCCACCGCGTGTACGACAGAAGTTCCGAACGTCGAATCCCTAAAGGCCAGAAACAAATTCTCAAAGGCTAAGACCGGGGAAAGAAAATGCCCCTTCAATAATAATAATTGCGAAGAAAAATCTGGTCCTTTTGTAAAATATAATCTCCCTAGCGACGCCAGCAGGCTGAGTCCGGGACAAATACGACGAAATTACGTGAATTTTTTCCGATTCACGACATCGAGCACGCACCCGATATTCCTCTATTTGTTCCACCATTCCTCACCTTTTCAACAATAGAGATAAGAAAAACTATAATATGCTCTGGAGCACAGAGCGTGGTCCATTTGGTAAGCGATAGCGATTTTAGCTTTCCTTCTCAACTTCACCAGCCTGATTTGGGTTCATCTAGACTTTTTTCTATTAATTCGTTAATTAAGTTAACTAAATAATTAATAAGGATACAGTAGATACAGTCACAATAAGATTGTAATAAGTACTCAACTTAATAAAAAATCATTTTTTTACCTTTTATTTTTCAATGTTACTTAAATAGAAAGAGAAACAATTTGCTATAGTAGATAACAAAGTAAATCGAAAACGTACTGTATTCTGTTCAATCTTGTCGCTTGCACCACACACCAGGGACAAAAGAAAAATAAGTCTCCGGTCATACCTCGCGGGTTTTATCTGTAGGGCTGCCTCTCGCCGGCTGCGACTATGATTTGTTGCGTTGCGAGACTCCGCTGAAACTACCACGGGAAAATGATTAATAATAACACTAAAGTTTCAGAGCGATCATGAGTTTCGCTAGGGTTGACAAATTACTTAAATGACAGGGATAATGTTTGTTTGCGGGGCTGGAGGCGGTTGACCTTATATTAATGAACGCTTTTATAGATCACAACAGAATGTAGATCAAAAGGAAGTATATTGTGATAAATAATAAGAAAAATATGATTAGCGAATACAATTTCGTTCCCATTTCTCAAAGCAACAAAAAGAAATAATTTGAATGAGAGGGAAACCTATCTTCGCTGATCGACGGATGTTATACTTTATTAAACATTAAAAATGTTCGAAGTCGGGGCTTTGCGGGGAATCTGTGCTATTGTTAACTCCGATTGTGATGGAACAAAGACGGAAACCCGCATACGCGGTATCAAGTGTTCATTGATGCTCTGTAAATACCTTATTTATTGAAAAGAGAGGAAAAGTTCATCGCCCCTATAATGGGTTGTTTTGGTTGCGTTAAGTAGCAGTTGTTAGAGCCCACATTGATCGTGGTTCGTTTGTTTTCTTGGACTGATTGTTTGGTATACAACTGTAACGAGTCTGTTTACGAGTCGTCTCATTACAATACGTAATATGCACGTTAAAGACAAACGCAATAATATAAATTATATATCACCATAGCCAAAAATTCAACAACCTATGATAACATCTAGAATGCGATATTAATAGCTTTTGGCAGCCCTATGGCGCAAGCAAAGCAATCACACGATGTGTACACAGCCTTATTATATTCAAAGCGACGTCAAGGAGAGGCGATCGCTCAACTGTAGTCTGTATCCTACCTGACCCCCACGTTTGAATACATCTGTAGTGTGTACTTGGTTTTTATCGCTCCCATGAACTCGGGAATCGTTTTCTTATAATGTTAAATTTAATGGAACAAAATAAAAATGGGTATCGGAGAAGATCTGGAAGTGATCCAATTATTGTTATGTGATCAATTATGATTTGTTTAGAATTAAATGCCGAATGCGCTGCGAGAATCTCCGACAAAGAACCTTGATTTGATGAGAGACTGTGGGCCATGTTATCGTATGCCAAGTCTACAAAAATTTTGATCTGTTGAGAGGACTACATTAATCTGGTAGGTACTATTATTCCTAAGCAGGTTAAAATTTCAACTTAGAAACTGAAATTTTCCCTGAGAGTCATAATATCTACACGTTACATAGTTTCTTGAATATAATATCATGTTAAGGCGGAATTAAGAAAGTTTAAACAACCTTTTAAAAATCTTCGCGCTCGCCTACGTTAGGATGGAAGTTGCTGCACGTAATTTCAATTCTCTAGAGTCTAGACAAGACCTAGCAAGATTGAATTAACCGTAATATTATGTAATATGTTCCAAGAAAATAGCGTAAGCTTAACTTCACACCAAGACCCTGCCAATGAAGCTTGTAAAGCTGTGTAGTAAATAATGTTCTATTTATATACACTGTTTAAAAAAATTCAGCGCCGTGTCTCATCTCGAGTGCGTGTGAGCTCACTAAAGAAGGAATACAAGATGATAATAGGGTAGACCGTCCTCATGGTATTACCAGTAATTTACGCGTTACATTAACAATAACAGGCTACGGTCAATAAAAAAGGTAGACATATAAACAACTGACCAGTCCCTTTTCTTACAATTACTGTGGGTAGTACAATAAAAATAAACACAGCGCCCTCTAGTGCCAATAAAAGGCATCCATGTCGATTCTAGCCGGTCGTTTATGTATTTTTGTTGGCCAGGCTTTATATCTCTGCGAATTGCGTATCACAACTCGGCGAGTACGATTGAAGTAATCTCTGATGACTCCGGAGGGCAATATACATCGTTATCATTATCATCAATTGTCTAAGTCACCGGCTACACGGTCAATTTGTCATCAATCTGATCCATCAATCTGGTACGTATTGACGAAAATTTGATCGTGTACGCCACTGATTGATGGATTGATCGTATTTTTAATATGAAATTTTTATAACCGTCAATATTCCGTCAATCAGATTGATGGATCAGATTGATGAAAATTTGACCGTGTAGCCTGTGACTAACATAATTCAAATACATGAAGCATTTTTTGATTATACAGGCTTTAACAAAACTAAGTAAGTAATAATAATAATATCTATGGACGCATCACACCACATCAGTCTGGCCCCGTGCTAAGTACCTGAAGGACTTGTGTTACAGGTACCAGACAACGGAAATATATTTAATACTTTTATACTATACATATATTTAAGATTTTTATTATAATATGATACACTTATTTAATACAGACATAATGAACCCGCGACCCCCGGCTTGAGCTACCAAGAGCCCATCAACTGAGCCACAGAGGTCGTCAAGTGGTAATACATTAGGGTGTATATAGTTCACTCTGAAAGTAGCGCTTTTTTATTTGTGATTTGTATAACGCGCCTGAGCGTCATGAATTTTCTCATATAAAATTTAAAAAAAAATTACTCTTTCAGCGCTGCTTCTTTCAGAGTGAACTTTATACACCCTAATGTTTTACCATTATTACAATTAAGGACCATTTAGTTTTGTTACACCCGCGCGGTATATTTATTTCATCTTTACGCTATTAAAGGGTTGTCCTAAGCAATCCAGCTATTCGAAAGCGTCGATACAATGAAGATAGTAAAATCACGTCTTCCATTCCAAGATAGTCTCAAATGTTTTAGTTTATTAAAGTTAACGGAGACAGTGCTAATAAAAGCTTTAGCGGTGCTGATCACGTATGGCGGTGTTGGCTGTAATAATGCGAGCTACCGTGTGTTATGATATTCTGTTACTATTCTAATACAGTTCATAACGGACGTGCGCGGAAAGCCAACGGCGTAGTAATGTAGTCTGTTCGCCTCCTTATTCCATTCACCATCTAAAGCAAATGTTTGTGTTCATTAAGTAAAAGGGTATTTTTAGGGTTTGCGTTGCGTAATAGAATAATAATTTAGTCGGCGATACTTGCAAAAGATGAAAATATCAAATATTAAATGAAAGCTTGTGTAACATACTGAGATGTTTTGTGATATTCGTTGTTAAAAATCACTTTACCTACTTAGTCTGTGTTACATAGTTTTGTGATACTAATTATAAAATTACAACACTACGCTAAACCTACTTTCTTCATGTTAGTTTAACACAGCTTTTCTCAAAGTGTGCTCCGCTGAGCCCTCATCCCTGGGGCTCCGCAACCTCCGCGAGTGACATAATAAATTAGTTTTTTTTATGTCAGCTGTGGTGGATAGGAACTCTTCAAACTAATTTAAAATAGAAAATATTCACCGTTTTATAATTAGATATTTTATTGCAGTTGTACGGAGTACATAGGAAAAATTCTAACAGAAAGTAAATGTCTAAAATGTTATAATATAGAAAAAGAAACAATAATTTTAAAACTTAGCAAAACTCTTTCATAGATTCCACAACATACTCCCCGCCTTGCAACTTGAACTTATGATAAGTTGCAAAAGAATCATCATAGTACCTACTCTAACTAATTAATTTTAACCTTGTGAAGAGTAAGTGCAGGGCAGTATGCAAAACTTAAAGTAAGAGTAAGCTAAATAGTTAAATAAAAACTTAAATCTATCAGGAGACAGGACGGCGAACAAGACGACCAGCGCAAGTGACCGGAACCGAAGAAGCACTTCCTTCATAGTACGATCGCTCCCAGCTCCTCCCCACCATGAGGCTGAAGGGACTATAAAGCGCTATTCTATCTTTGGCCTCATATTTCTTGTTCTCCTTTTCTCGAAACTTTTTATTTTTAATCTTTATTTTGTTTCTTATGCCCATTGTTTTGTGACTCCAAACATTGTCTGTCGTAGACTGATTGACTGAAACCGAGTTGTCAGTTATCTTATCCTCGTCAGTTTTACCTGGCATTGTCTGTCGTAGACTGATTGACTGAAACCGAGTTGTCAGTTATCTTATCCTCGTCAGTTTTACCTGGCATTGTCTGTCGTAGACTGATTGACTGAAACCGAGTTGTCAGTTATCTTATCCTCGTCAGTTTTACCTGGCTTGTGAAAGTGCCTGCACATAATTGGTAAATGACGCTTGGCGCAAATTACGCACTTTATGCTGCGTTTACAGTGCCTCCAGTAGTGCCCAGTACTCAGACAAACTCCACAAGCTTTCTTCCCTTTTATTGTCTCCCAACGTTCTTCCAGAGTCTGGTTAATTCCTATCGGGCATTCAGAGCTTGGGTGTGAAGTTTTATTGCAAAATAAACAAGCCTTTGCAGGTGCCTTTCTATGTGGAATCTGTTTCGGCTTCTGTTTGTTATCCGCTGCTGTAAAACAGGATGTTGATGGTCCAGCCGCAGAATTCGCAGTGAATGTTTTTACTAAGCGTATTCGTTCGTCTGCAAAAACTTCTTGTTTGACAAACAAAAGCAGATCGTTTAAGGAGTTTGCTCCATTGGCGCCATCTGTGCGTGACCTGTGCCATGCTCTTAACACTTCTTCTGGCAGGGCGGCCTCCACTAGCGGGTATAAAAATGCAGCGTACTTATTTTGTGTTACGCCCATACTCTCTAACGCTAGAACTTGCGTGGTTATTTTATCATGCAAGGACGCAATCGGCCATCCTAACACGCCCTTCGCTTGTGAAAGTGTTAACTGAAGCAGCTCTCTAACATAATGTTCTATGACCAGCTCATCTCTTGCAAACCTTTGCTTAAGCTGGTCTACCACTACTTCATACTTACTGCCGCACGGTGGAAAGCTCTTGACCATGTCTCTGGCTTTTGATCCAACTTCCATTCATTGCGTAAGATATTGAAGTTTGTCATCGTTATCGATCATGGGATCGCCATGGATTTTCTTAAATTGCGACCAAAACGTGAGCCACTGTTTTACTTCACCATTGAAGGAAGGCAATTCTAGTTTTGGTAAGCGAAAATGTCGCTGATTAGCCAGTTTCGGATTAATGTTTTCCTTGAGGGCGGGGCGATCACGTTCAGACTCCAAAATCATATTTTTTATTCTATTAAATCTATAGCTGTACTCGATCTCCGCCTCCAGTTCTACGTCCAGGTTTTCAGTCGTGTCTTCCTCACTTATATATACTTCCGACCTCAACCTATCGACTTTGTCTTGTGCGACGCATAAATCCTTATAGCATTTTTCGAGAGTAAGGAAATATGCCTGAATTTCTTTTGTATTGGAAGAAAAGTCTTTGGACAGTTCATCTACCTTATTGGCTATCAATGTAAACTTGCGACGACAATTTTTCCTCTCGTACTTTGCAATCTCCATTTTTTTTCTACTGTTCACGGTCGCCAGATGTGGTGGATAGGAACTCTTCAAACTAATTTAAAATAGAAAATATCCACCGTTTTATATAGTCCGCGCGCAACTAGTTGGCCGCGCCTCAGGTCCATACCTAAGGCGCGGCCAACTAGCAAGTAACCCCCTCACCCCTATCCCTACATGGTTGCTTGCTGCTCGCAACGTACATGAGATTAGACAGTGACGACCAATCTCGCGATATCGTGAACTATAATATAATTTAATTATTGAAAAGAATAAATTAAAGACAATTGATCAGTTTTATATTCTAAATTATTGACATCGGCTTTTCGTTTTTTAAAAACCTATGCACTTTAAATATGATTTCCTTAGATTGTCTTTTTATCGGCGGACTTACCTTGCTATTGCAATCTCTTGTGCGTTTTGTCTAAAGTAGCCAGAACTGTCAAAATCAAGCGCCCCCCCCCCCCCCCCCCCCCCCCCCCCCCCGCCTCTCCGTCCCACCGCTCACATACCTAAGGCGCGGCCAACTAGTGTTCCGCGCGGACTATCCTTATCCTTACTAATATTATAAATACGAAAGTGCGTCTGTCTGTCTGTCTGTCTGTCTGTTACCTCTTCACGCCCAATCCGCTGCACCGATTTTGCTGAAATTTGGCATGGAGATACTTTGAGTCCCGGGAAAGGACATAGGATACTTTTTATCCCGAAAAAATGTACGGTTCCCGCGCGATATACGAATTTTGGCGCAACGAAGTTGCGGGCGTCATCTAGTAATTAAATATTTTATTGCAGTTGTACGGAGTACATAGGAAAAATTCTAACAGAAAGTAATGTCATAATATAGAAAAAAAAACAATAATTTAAAAACTTTGCAAAACTCTTTCATAGTTTCCACAACACCAACCAGCATTTAGACAATTCATTCGCAGAGTACGTAGTACTTATAAGTCAGTTTTCACCTACGAATAACAAAACTAAGGAAGAGTAACTCCGTCAAAAAAAGTGCACCAAAAGGCTACAAAATGTGACCCGAATACATGTATACTTTATGCATGTGTTCGGTACACATTTTTCGTGTATATATACACGAGTGACATTCCAGGTTGACGTGATAATTATTGTCAAACTCATTTTATAATTTGTTTATGCCCTGTAAAATGGTGTAGAAGTCATACAGATACGACTTTTAATACAGGAATAACCTTTCAAGTTTCATCAGTAAGTGAATTTTTTAAAATTGTGCTTAGGTAAAGTTCTTGTATTTTTACCGACCCAAAAACATGCCCAAAAAGATGGTTTATTTAAATTAGATGCCAGGGTATTTGCGTAAAATTAAGCTGGTCTCTTTGTGTTTGTCTTATTAAGTTTACATGTTATTGTAAAAATGCAATAATCAAAAAATTATATAATTACAAAATTTTTACAAAGTCGACATGGACAGTGTTATGCAAGATGTAACAATTTAATCATAAACGAGGGTCTGACTGACATCAGTATGGAGTATCTTATTTTTATAATGCCGTTCGTACTTCGTTTAGTAAGAAACGAACCGAATTGGATGCCGAGCCAGATTACTCGTTTATATAGCCACTTTAATAGTCATGATATATTTTGTATGAGTAATGACCGAAAATTAAAGAGATTACGAAAATCTGCAGTGCCTATTTGCACCGTAAGTTTTTTATTTCAATTCTGTAATAATTCTGTAATAATTTTTAGCACATAGATTTTTGTAATCTGAAAACGTTCTGTCTAGGTGCTCTGGATAGTTTTAAATTCGTCCGAGTCGTACAAGGTTTGTTCAAAACTATTGTATATTATTATTATCGATGACTTAAGGATCAGAGGAAAATGTTTGATTTTAAAATGATAATTATGTAAGCACTCCTTTCTTCGTGATAGTAGATATTATGTTTGGTGTAAGTATATGCCATCCGCTTCTGACAATCATTGTCCACGGCTTTGTTTCATAACTGTGACAGTGACAATAACCACGCAGGCTGTCGTCCAGCGCGCAATATTATGATACGTTACCTGGGAAACGACCTTGGCGAGAATCTGAATTGTCATATTTTAGTGTTCGAAAAGGAGCCAAATTTAAAACGGTTGAAGTATGGGAGTTACGTTTCCTTAGTTTTGTTATTCGTAGGTTTTCACAGACAAAACATTTTTTTGCTCTTTGGCCAACAATGACACTTCTTAAAAGGTCTCTGCCACCAAAAAAGTTTGAGAACCGATGGTTTAACACGAGACGCAAATTCCTCGGGAAATCGTTTTTATCACACCTTTTTCGTGACCCGGTGTCACGAAGGTGATACGCTCATAAAGTGTGTACAAGTCGATAATCTTAATAGCTGCAATTTCTCCGGCACGTAAATATTAATCGAGACGACCCGTATCTTAATCGATTCGGTTATTCGATTTAATATCTGATAATATCTGAGACCGTTTCACGAGCCATTAACGAAACGATAATGCGAATTTTCGCGTAGTTAAACCTTAAGCGATGTAAAAGGTATCGATTTTAATGGATATCGAGAGCAATAATACAATTATTGCATTAGCTTGGTCGTTCTGGATTTGATTTCGTGAGAATTAAGAAGTATAAGCCACGCCTTATGCTTCTTAATCATCAGGCCTTCCTAATGATAATAATATATTCTCTTAAAATGATTCAAATTGTAAGTTCTCTTATAATTAACTATTTTGTATTTCTAACTCTTAGTAATGGGTCACTTTTATCTTTCTAAAATTTGGCTTGGTAAAATTAATCCTTATCATAACTCCACAACAGCCTTTCCCAAAGTGGGCGATAACGACCCCTTGTGGGCGCTGAAGGACTAAAGGGGGGCGGTGTGGGACCCAGTAAAAATAGGGGCGTTATGTAGAGGCTTGGGGGGTGATTAGTAATTTAATTTCATCTGAATGCATTTCAAAATCTAAAATAATTAGGGGGCGCTAAAACATAATTTGTTCTCAAAGTGGGCAGTAGACAAAATAAGTTTGAGAACCCCTGCTCTACAACAACACTCCTTTATAATCTGAGACTATTATAAATTCCAAAAATCATAAAAAAAATATTTTATAGTACGGGAACCCTAGAACAATATTTTTTTATTACTATCAAGCAAATTTTCTGTGAGTAGCTTCTGGGGACCCGTACTAATATATTTTTATGTACGTTTTACTAAAATACGAAATCAAATCTGTGGACTACGGTCGAAGAACACGATTCTCATCCCTCGGATGTCGAGATTCCAGCATAGCTAGCACGGCGTTGCCCAGACGATTCTTCGGAAGAAAGTAATAGCAGTTTCTTTCCCATGTCTACATATCTTTTTCCCGAGCATGGCGCCACCCATCGACTTGGGTTTCAGTGGACAAAGACAAGAAACTCTTTCCATAGCAACCATCATAGACGGCAATTACCTATTTTTTTTTTGACATTTAGTTTCTTGATTCTTTTTTTTTATTATGGCACTTCGGCTATAAAACCATGGCCAGTGTCGAGTAAATGGCGGCAAATTCAAAAAATAGACGTGTAGCAACCCTGTCTATAGCCGGAATTATAGTTTTGATCTACGAAATACGAATAATAAAAACTAAGGAACTTTATTATTCGAAGTTCTATTGCTTTACATCGGTTTTTTTAATTTACCGCCATTTACTCGACACTGGCCATGGTTTTATAGCCGAAGTACCATAATAAAAAAAAAAGAATCAAGAATGAAGAAACTTAATGTCAAAAGCGGATAAATATTTGATAAAATTGGTCGTCATGCTTGACATATAGATTTTCAAAAGCGGAAGAAATCGAGATATGAAAGAAACTTTTTCTCCAATGTTTTTCCGGTAAAACTGTCAAAATTTAGATTCTTTCGTTTGTTTACGACGGTATGCTACGGTAGCTGGTATGTGAATCGACCCGAAGCCGTAAAGATCGTTATTTAAAATACAATATTATGTACTGCGACATTGATGGAACTGAGTATACGAGTACATTTAAATTCTATCCATTAAGCTTGATGTATTCGTGGAAAGGTCACAAAATATTCCAAATAAAGCTACCATGTTGAATGATTAATATAATCACATTATTTTATAAATACCGAAAGAGGTTCTACGTTCATTCAACCCAACCTAACCTAAGCCTAATCAACTCCTATAAATATGGCATTTTTGTGATCGTACCTTGTGCTTTAGCAGACCTAGATACAACATAGAGCAAAGTATTTTCGAGCCACTCTAAAAAATGGCAACTCACCGAGTCGGCCATAATAAGTAACCGAAGAACTTTTTTTTTTAATTAAATAAGGGGGCAAACGAGCAAACGGGTCACCTGATGGTAAGCAGCTACCGTCGCCCATGGACACTCGCAACATCAGAAGAGCTGCAGGTGCGTTGCCGGTCTTTTAAGAGGGAATACGCTCTTTTCTTGAAGGTTTGCAGGTCGTATAGGTCCGGAAATACTGCTTGACAGTTCGTTCCAGAGTTTTACAGTGCGCGGCAGAAAGTTACGCGAAAAACGCACGGCGGAAGACTGCCACTCATCAAGGTGATGAGGATGGTATGTTTTTCGCGTGGGACGATGACGAAAAGTTGCAGGTGGTATGATTCCGTACAATTCCTCAGAGCACTCCCCGTGATACAACCGATAGAGGATATAAAATAATGAATTAATATGGGTTAAAAAGCCTGAAATAAACGTATTTTATTTTTATTTATAAAGTACTATCTATTACATGCGCTCGATCGCGCTCTTCAAAATTCCAGTCGATCTTCTCCACTCGAAGAACTCTGAAACTAGTAAGTAGGTGCACCGTGCTTCGGCGGCGTATAACATAACTTTTCATGTACTTTATTTGTCGCTAACAATTTCCTTGGACTTATATGTCTGATATTTTACCCTCTGTACTGGTGGCATATTATATTTTACAAATTTGCATGCTCCACTGCTATTTCTGTCGACTTTTGTTTGTATTGAGCTCTGTTTCATGTTTGTTGTTGATTCGATTTACTTGTAGGCATATTTTACCCATTTTTGTTTTTAAATCAATTTTATGATTCTAAATTAGCCTTTTAGTGATCAGTGGCTGGGCTCTTCAAATGTAATATCTGAGGGCCTAGACAAGTGGCAAGCGATTATCGTAAACGCTAATAAAATGTATGGGATTTGTCATTAGTATTCGCTAGCGAAGCGATGACTTATATGCCAAATCGCATACATTTTGTTAGCGTTTACGATAATTGCTTGCCACTTGTCTAGTAGGGCTGATATGCTGAATCACTTATTTGACAACGTGAGACGACCTCTCGCAGGAGTTACATTATTATTGCGACGTTACATAATATTATATTGAGCTGACTTTACATTCTAAGACTACTGAGCATTATTTATTATATGCCCCACATTATTTTTTATTATGTTTTTGAAATATTAAGTAATAATTAAAAGTTATTACAACTTTGTTGCTTTTGAGTAGTTCGTTAATGAATAATGAATAATTACACATAAATTACGGAAAATACAAGTTTTGGGGTTTCAGAAACTTATCGACTCCTAAAAGATGTATCAGTTCAAAAATACTTCAACGGCTGCAAAGAGGAGAGCGGCAGGAAATGCCGAGTAAATCGTGCGGTTGTGGATGCTCACACATCCGAGTTTCTTGTGAAATATATTTTGTGCTTGTCGCTGGTATGCAGAGCGTTTCGCACCGAATGAAACAATAAATTTAAAAGAAATTACAAGAAAATAATTTCTACAATTATTTTCTTCTTGTAGTTTCTTCTGTTTCTTTTTTTTTGCCGTGATAATTAGGTAAAAGCTTAGTACTTACATTAAAGGCCAAATGTCTTAAAATATAATGAGAGTGTGTCACCGTAACAGACGTAATTTCGAGCGATTAAACCTAACTCAAGTTTGCACAAACGCCTTTCTTGAGGCTCAAAGTTATTATTAAAGTTCGAAGTTGTGAATGATATCTTCATACACAGCCATAAGCTTACATAGGGCTACCACGCGTTATGAGGCAGCCGGACCCAACCAGCCGAGTACCTAGTTTACGTCCAATTTTTTTTTGGTCAGTTTTTCAGTCGATCGGACTTGAAATTCACTCTGTCACTTTCACCTTTGTAGACATTCCCTCCAAACGTCTAATTCAACGTGCAATTTGCCGTCATTTCAGCATTAAACCTGACTAGTGGCAGCCCTAAGCTTATGGGGTTAGTTCAGTTATTCATAGTGTAAGTTTAGGGGTGCGATTATGTTTTGCGATGTCCAATAAGGGTTGCCCCGCTTCATAAATTTAGTTGAACTGGATTTGTTCGCCCCCGGGGAAGGTATGACATTAACTAGTCACTCGTATGTATAGGTATTTGTTGCTTTAATTAATATATTCTGGCGCTGAGCACCGAATGTTTAGTTATAGGAGTTCGTTCGGTTATTATCGGTTTAATACTGAGGCTCGCATGTAATTTAATAGTTTATAGCGTAATACGAGCATTACTGCGAAACTTTTACACGTAGTACTTTATTATTAAACTAAACTAATACCTAAAATTTCATACACGCCTACGTGGACGTAAATATCAAAGTTTTGTTTGCATTTACAGTCCTTCATTATTTCGCAGCGAGCTTTTCGATTTTATTTTACTTTTGAATTTAATTTAATTTTGAGTGGACGCAAAAAGACTCGGCTCTTTTGCTTTAATTAAAAATATACGGCCAAACAGGCAGGAAAGTCGCGACAAATAAACTCAATAACACGGAATAACGAACGGAATCGCTCAAATTAATTGTAACGTAATGGAAAATGATATTCATAACACACGGGCCCCGCGGGGGCGCCGGCTCGCAACTCGCATACGTTTTAATTGACTCGTAATATATTAATTAATTTTATTGGCCTATGAATTAATACGCTTACCTTATGCATTTTAGATACGAATATACCGGTTGGAATAGTAATCAGACAGATACTCGTGTTGTAATGTGAATTTGTTTCTTCCTTTTTTATTCTTAACCCGTCAGTGCGCCCAGAACACAATTTAATATTATACTATAAGTTGCCCGAGTCGGTCGTAAAATTTAGTTTTATACCACGAGCTATCTAAATCTGTTTCGAAATTTGCAATATCTATTATACTCTAGTGCTCTATACATAAAACATCGTACCATATTATATTGAATATAATCTGCTTCCGGAATGTTCCGGCTCAGTGCCGATAAAATCCTTTCGCTCGTGTCCGCTTTAACGTCCAGAACGTACGACCAAAATCGATATTTTTGCTCGTCGCAGCCAAATCCGTTCATGAGTATGACCGCATAAAAGTTAATGGCTCAAACAAGTCGGTTACGGTTAGTTCTTACGAGCGTTTTGACTCAGCTGGCTTATCTCGAATTTTAAATAACGTTTGCTCGCCGAGCTTCTGTTCTAGCCGAAGTCTGAACCGCTCCGAAACAGAATGAACACATCCTAACGTATTTACTTTGTTCGCTACTTTAAAACCGACGTTTAAAAGATAGTATTTATTTAACTTCTATTTAAAGCTTTTATCAAAGTGTTCTATTGCGTTATTGTTGTATTCCTGGGTTCAAAAACATTTTTCAGATTATCCACATTCGTTAATAAAACAAAAAACGGAAAAATTTAAAAATAACGGCTGTCGTGTAGCATACGTGACGAGTGTACTCGTCGAAATAATGAGCGACCGGTTTTAATTAAAACAATTAAAGTGCGCGTGCATTCAATACACACGAATCGATCGGAAAAAATGGTAAGACGTAATACGAATCGAGTACCAAGGTCGAGTAATGGGGTCAGCGAGCGAAAGTGAGTTTTGGAGGCCACAAGAAAGTGACCCAAGGTCCGCTCGGAACTGGTCTGTTATCTAAACACGGAAACGTCACGCGTCATCTCCGCGCCCAGCTGCCCGCTGCCCGCTGCCCGTCGCCCGCTGCACTCGACGGGTTAATCACGTGCACTCATTAGTCATTACATTATTATTCAGACATTATCTAAGTATCACATTAACTTTGTCCACATTGTGCCTTTTTTTTTGTTCAACAAGGGCATGCGTATATAGCGCAGTCAACAGCGAAGGTGTGGCATGCCCGTGACGTGCGTCAAAATCCACCCGCGTTGAAAGAAAAGTGTCATAAGCGCGCGCTACGATTTCAACGCGCGTTACGGGCATGCCTCACGTTCGCTGTTGACTGCGCTATAACGCATGCCCTTGACGACCAGAAAAAGGCACAGTGTGGACAAAGCTATTCAAGAAGAATTACTACCGCACTCAGAGACGAATACTAATTACAATGAAGATTTTTAACCGTCTTGGAAGACGGCTAGCTTTTTGGAAAAAGGAGGAGGTTGTATTATTAGTGCGGCAGTAAACCCTTAATATACTAAGGCTTGTTAATGTTACAAAACAATCAACACGATTAAAGTAAATGTTTTTGGGTTCGTTAACTTCTTCTGCAAAATTAATAAAAACATTATCAAGTTTCCAAGAGTATATTTTGCATTGAAAATTGAGTACCGAAGGTACTTTAGAATCTGAACAATTATATCAAACACCTTTTTCTTTTCAATAAATACATCAATGAGAACCTTCAAAATAAATTCCTTTTAATGAAGCTCTAAATGAAACAATTATTCTTAAATTGTATTATAAATCTGTAAAAGGAACAATATATTTTGTGATTGGTCTAATTATGAACTTTTCAAAGGGACCCAATTAAGTTCGCCTCGGTCCCTAAACGTAGATTATTTTCATGTTTATTTAATGGAAAGAGATATAAACATGAATATGATCTTGTTTATTTGTAAAATCTTTTGGTCTTAAAATCTTATAAAACCCATTTCTCATTTAAAACTTTACTAGTTACTAATGGGAGTACTATAGTTTTATGGTATAAAACATTGCCTAAGAGTAAATTAAATTAGAGTAAAAACCTCCAAACCAAATTAGATCTAAATTCGTTCAATACAAATTTTAAATAGTCTTTGTGTTAATTGATCAGACATACTTAAACGAAGTTTCGGCCTTCATAATATTAGTGTTACATAGTGATTGATAATACTGCACACTTTAATCTGTCTACGTTTGTATTTGATATGAATACATAACATTAAGTACATGAGCTATTAAGGAGTTCGGAAAAATCGAAGACATTGAGAGCAGAGCAAATACAGTCGCGCACAGTTTTCCAACAGCAATTCCTTTGGATGTTTACTCGAGATTTCTCAAAGTATCTCGCGAGTGTGGAGGCTCATAATATAACTCATTAAAAACTCAGCAAATGTAAATAACATGGAAAACGTAGCTTCAATATCTTATTTCTGCTCCGTACACTCGAAAAAGTTTCAAAATATTCGTGGATCAAAGGGATTTTAGGTTATATGTTTAGAGTGAGATAAATATGTGTTGAAATTTTATAATTAGCCCGGTGTATTTAGACGCAAAAAAATCGTAACCTCGGAATAATTCGCATAGAGCTGAAAATTGGTAGAGACGTTAAAAACACCATTATAAATAAAACCTCAAAAGTCCCCGGCGATCCTCCTTGTGCAAAAATTTTTATTCAAGGTCAAAGGTATGAAAATGAGGTTTTTCCCGTTTCTTTTCCAAACTGTACATTTTATCATAAAAATAGGTACTAGGCAAGAGTGTAGATCATAGAATTCTCTACAAAAAATATTCAGACACTTTTTCATACGACTTACCATTCCTCATAATTTGCGGGTTTAATGTTTGGGAAAATCATACTTTATACTTATATTATAAAGTAAAAAAAATTGTGGAACTGCTGGTTTGAATTGAAAAAGTCGTTTTGCGTTGAATAGTCTTATTTATTGAAGAAAACTTGAGCTACATAACATTACGTTGCCACCAATAGGGGCAAAGAAATAGAGGAAAATGTGGAAAAACGGGGAAAATGATCTGAAAGAACTTATTTCACAAATTGCTGAAGCATTTTTTTACGTTATTTGGCACATATATAAAGTAGACCACGTGGAGGGACATGGACTATTTTGTTTTTCGGGAAAATGTACGGTTTCTGTGAAATACATAATTAACAGGGCGGAGCGGAACTTCTTGTACTACAGCATACGAGGGCTGTTCACAGCCAAACATACTTCTGCGTGAATTATTACCAAATCTTATCTTTTCGAGTCGCGAAGAGCAACAGTACACTTGCAAGGCACTCAGAAGTATGTCAGGCCGAGAACATGTCAAACAACCCTAGTTTATGTAGTACTAGACGTGAAGCGTGGCTCCGCCCGCGTTTATTATGAATTTCACGGAAACCGTACATTTTCCTCAAAAGCAAAATAGCCTACGTCCCTCCACGTGGTCTCTTCTATAACTGTGCCAAATAATATAAAAATTGCTTTAGCACTTCGTAAGATAAGCCCTTTCAAATTGTTTTCTCCGTTTTTTTCACATCTCCATCTATTTCTTCTCTCCTATTGGTCGCAGGGTGATGTTATATAGCCTAAAGCCTTCTACGATATCTAAGACTATTCAACTCAAAAATAATTTTTCAATTCGAACCAGTAGTTCTACAAATTCTTCAGCTTTATAATATAAGTACATAGATATGATTTTCCCAACTATAAGCCTGCTATAAATTATAACGAATGGTAAGTCGTATGAAAAAAGTGTCTGAATATTTTTAGTAGAGAATTCTATGATCTACACTCTTGTCCTACCTATTTTTATGTAAAAATGTACCGTTTGAAAAACAAACCGGAAAAACCTCATTTTCTTACATTTGACCTTGAATAAAAAAATTTGCACAAGGGGGATCGCCGGGGACTTTTGAGGTTTTATTTATAATGGTGTATTTAATGTCTTTACCAATTTTCAGCTCTCTGCGAATTATTCCGAGGTCAAATGTTTAATTTTCCTGGGGTATAATTCCCTTTATCTGTTTGTAATGTGTGTAGGCATAAAGCTGGGCTGAAAACCTTTTTGGGAAGGTATAAAATGTTTTATATTATTGAATTATTTATTAGCTGCGTGACTCACGATAGAAAATACAAGAAAAATTTTATTACAATATTATATTATACTAGCTGTCCCGGCAAACGTTTCTTTGCCATAATATAAAGTATTTCGCCCATATTATTTTATTGAAGTGACTAAATAAGTAAGTCGCCGTGGCAACGTCAATCGCTATCTCGTCGCACAAACAATGGTCGCCGTCAGTCTCAGGTTGTAATAATTTACTATTATTTATTCAACAAATGCACTTATCAATATATAAAGTACCCAGTAGCCGATTCTCAGACCTACTGAATATGCATATAAAATTTGGTAAAAATCAGTAAAGCCGTTTCGGAGGAGTTCGTGGACTAACATTGTGACACGAGAATTTTATATATACGTATCTATACGTATACAGCAGAAATGATTATGTAACTCTGGCACCGCGTAGCTGGTAATTCAAAACTGCGACGATAAACTTCCCCTGCGAGCTTTTAACTTTTTGTATACGTATGACGTCATCAAATTTATTTGTATCATATCTCAAGTTATAAACCCCGACGCGAGGCTGTTACGTGCGAAGTCATATAAAATTCATCTTCGTCACAGTACCTTTTCTGATTTTCACTTATTTCCCAGGCGTCCTGTAAGGCGCGTGCGGCTTTTCTCACGCAGATAACAATCTTTAATTTATTTTTACAATCTTTTTTATAATTCCCGTAACTTTTGGAGATAATTTCTTATAAGCCATTAGGACCTCCGAGCGAATGGGAATTTCATCGTTACGATATTTTTACTAGAATTAGGTACAACATATTTTATAAAATTGAAAAACTTAGCAAGTATTATTACAAACTTTTTCTAATCATTTCTTGTTTTATAATGTATTGATGAAAAAATGATTTGTTGTTACAGGTAAGTAAATCTCCAGATTTTGACATGTAAGTATTTTTAAACCAGTTTTTAACGTCTTCTACGCGACGCATACATAATATTAAGTCCTACGCGGCAGGTAACGTAGGAGTCGTAGGACGGCGACTTGGAATGGCAAAAGTCACCTTTAACTCGGCAAAGTAATTCAGAATTCGTTTTAAACACGCCTAACTTTATAAATATTCTACCAAAGTGTCTAGTAAAATATAATTTAACTGAAAACGATATATTTTACTTATCATAATTCTCACCAGTCGAGTCTGGAGAATTCTAGAAGCTATAAAAAGTCACGTAGAGTTGAATAAATGAAAAGTAATGGAGCGTTTTCTATTCGTTTTGATAATGTCACACTCTCGACAATTTTTTGAAAGAAAAACTGAGAAAAAGAAAAAAGAACCGGCTGACTTTTGTTTTAGATAGTTTGTTAGATTGAATAGAGCGCCGAATACAATGGAGACAGTTGCATTATTTTGCTGTCGAAAACTATAGCTCGATGTAAAATAAAAACTGGATGCATACTGAATTGAATATTTTTTGTCTGTTGTTCCTCGATGCCGAAAAAAAAACTTTTATTTCTAAATCGGTTAAAATAAACACTTTTAGAACGTCTACATGAGGTCTACCGCCGGTTCGGGAATCGGGAACTAGCCCGGCGAGAAGAACCGGCGTAATAAACTCAGAGAAGAACCGACCTTAAAATATCTTAACATTTTTAGGAAACAAGATATATATTTTATAAGATATACTCGTAAAATGCATTTCAAAACTACACCGTGTTGTATGTTTTAAGGATAGGTAGATTCTACTATCTGCAGAGTTTTCAGCGAAAATACACACAAAATAAGAACAATGGACACGAACAATAAGAGATTTGATTGATGATGATAGAGTGTAGGCGGCGGTAGCACGCCAGGAGAGGAATTGCCAGGGAAAATATGACATAGTTATATTCACAATGCACAGAGAAAAAATTGAGACCTGTTATTCAGTTATTTAGTAAATCCTTTTTTATTTTATTTTTTTATTTTATTTTATTTTATTAATTTCCCTGGTTCATAATACAGGACAATTATTACTACCTAGTTTTTCCTGGTTACATCATGTATGATTATTTATTTACTTTTATTTACATCTAATTCTTTGGTGCTTACATTTTTTATCTTATTCATGACAATAGTCGTTCCCTATTTGTTAATGTTACATTTATTACTTAATTCAACTTTATTAATATAAGTAAATTCTTTAGTTCCTGTCTGGCTTGAGATATTCGACATTTTCGACTCTTTCAGGTGCTATACTAGCTCTAGTCTTGCACCCAGAGACATCAATAAATCTAGGCCTTATATTTTTCGCATTTCTTCTAGTAGGCATAACCAACTGTAATTTGTGACTATAAAAAAACTAGGCCTTTACATCCGTTGTGGATGATTTATACAGTATTTTCAGAGCGAAGTAACCACTCCTCAAATACTGTAGTGCCTGGGACAAGATTTTTAAATGTCCAAGGTTGCCCAAGCGCATACGGCATTCTCGCAACATAGTCAGCCTAGTCCAGAGGAAAGAACTAGTCAATACGTCTGGGACCAACTATGTGCGGGTTTCCTCACGATGTTTTCCTTCACCGTACGAGCGTCCGTATTGTGTACTTGAGATCAGAAAATGTCTCATTGGTACACCGCCTCCACCCGGGATCGAACCTGCACCCTCTAAGAGTGCGAACTAAAGGTCTACCCAATAGGCCACGGACGCTCTTGTGACTATAAACACCAATGTAAATTGAAGTAAAATAATACTGTGACTCAGTATGTAACGAAACAAAAACATTGTAGCAATATAACTTTACAAAATTGACCAACACGTCAATTTAGTAAAGTTATATTGACAGGACAATGCCGTAGTGTTTATCGAGCAAGTTACACCAAATATTGACTAAACTACACCACCGCAAGCCGCAGCCCATAAATTAAGATGTTAAAATTAATTCCCGATAATATAATTAGCCGGGTCCACACCAAACGATCCATCTTGGAGCGGCGATCCCGCGATCCGCGATCCAGGATCGAGGAGCGTGGAGCGTGGAGCGCGTTAGACCGATCCAAGAACTTGAAAACTGCGATCCTAATATGCGCTCCAAGCGATCCGAAGGCGATCCGTTATTCAAGTCAGTCAGTATCTTGCACGATATGGAGAGAATTGCCGTTGCAGCAGTAACCTTTATTTTGCTTAAATTATTGCGCAAAAAAGTACAAAAAAGAAAAGGACGGTGTACTCGTATCCTCCCGCCAGAGACCGCATTTTTTTCTTTAGATCTTCTATTGGCTTGTTGCCCATTTTGCGAGAAATCTGAGCCCAAGCATCGTCTCTTGCACCTCTATTCGTAAAATAAACATCTTTTGGGTCCCATAAACATTTAAACTCCTTATAAAGCGATATCAGACGACGACTTTGCGAAATATCCATGGTGTGATGGATCGCTCGAATCACATAACCGTCCACACCGCGCGCGCCACGTATACTGAGGCACCTTTGAAGCGGGCAAGAATACCGACAACGAACGGATCGCGAGCGCCAGGGAGCGCGCGCTCCAAAACTTGCGCATGGATCGCGCGCGGCACGTCCACACCAAGCGCTCCGTGCAACGCGCTTCATGCCGCGCGCGATCGGAGCGCGTTGGATCGTCTGATGTGGACCCGGCTATTCGCCATTAATCATAATTAGTATGGCAAAGTTTGACATCGACGGAAATGAATCTCCATTAAAAGAGATTTAGATGTTTCATATTGATCCGACCCCACCTCACTATCACTAGGTACTGAAGTCATTCTGACTGCTGGTTATTTTGTTATGATTATGGTATTATTAGACTAAATGAGTAATTGAGGGACCCATTATACGTTTTGAATTTTTATGAAAATATTAGAATTGGTCCCAGCCAGAGGATTTGGCTAAATGCTTTACCATGTAAACATTGGTTTCGGAAATAATATAAAAATCCAGTGTTGCGCATTTTTAATTTCATTACGGACATCGTCGGCCATTCAGAACAAAAACAATCATTACTCTCCATTTGATGACACACCATTTGAGATTCCATGGAAATATCTCTCGCCCTAATGGGCAGGCTCTAAAGGACAGATTAAAAATTAAATCAAAACGAACCCCCATTTTGTTCTCGTGACGTTTATTTATTGGAGTGTTCCGATGAGACAGTAACGGGGTTGAAGTGGGGGTTTAATTAATGCTAATGGAAAATTACTGGGGTGATATTTTTGATTATGAGCTTCGTGATTTATATCCACCATATTCTTTTCATATCTTATTCTTTATGGCTGTCATGAGAGCTTTATCGTTTGTTTTATTAAAGGAGCAAATTTTATGAGTTTGGGTTGTTCTGTTCTCACTGAAACGATGCGCTACGACGCGTTAAGTTTCCATTTTGAATGGCTTACCTCGTCTAAGGTAAGCCATTCAAAATGGAAACTTATTTACTATTCTCAAAATGAAATAAGGTGTCCCCAGCGGTCATTGACCTTTTTAGTCTAGGAGCTATATCAAGCCTGTCCCACTCGCGCGTATAGGCATCGAACTGTAAGTACCACCCGCGGGTGGCAAATCATAAGGGACTCACAAGCGAGCGGTGACGCACGCGCAAGATTTTTCGTCGCGTATCTACTGTATACTGATCATAGAGGAATTTAATACAATATGATACTGATTTAACCGCTGTGACGAAATCGTTATAAATCTTATAAAAATGAACAATTAAAAAAGCCATTGAAATATGTACCTATTATATTTGAATTTAAGGTATTTAAATACAAATAGTGAATAAAAAGTAAAAACTATACAAACATAGCAAATAAACCAATTTCATACAAAGAAACACACAAACTATACAGAAATAAACAAAGTTACTATGTTTAAATTGTAAAAGTTTAATCCTGCAATATTATAATCCAATATAGAACTACTATAAAATATAGGTTGTTTTACTGAAATTTGATATTACTATAAAAAGGTTTGTTATTCATACCAATAGTAATTTAAAAAATATATTTTGTTTTCTAAAAGGCGAAAACCTTGATTTCTTAAGAAAATGTACGCGTTATGCGATAGAAAGAGAGCGCACTTGTAGGTAAATTTATCCGTAGGCACTTTAGCATTGCGCGTCGGAATTTCAACTTTATAGTATCGTAGCTTGCGTCGTTATTTCTTTAAACGGGTTTCGGGAGTGAGGAATCTGTTGTTAAACTAATATGTATTCTGTGGCTATATTATGAAAAATGCTTACACATTGTTCCAAAGTTATTATTTGCAGGAAGGTCCTGTAAAATGTGTAAATCATGACGTTACTGGTTCGAAACCCTTACAACCAGTGTTTCAGAAAAGATAATTCGGTGTTTTTATCTTTAAAAGTAGTTTTATATACTTAGATATAATAATATATGCTTCGGCTATCATTTGAAAGTACAAAAATGTAAACCAAATGTTCATGATGAAAATATTTTTCATTGTTAAATCATTAAACAGTCCACGTTTGCTAAACAAAAGCAATCGAACGGCGAACACAAACAGCAGGACAGACAGATCACAGAACAAACAGTTTGTTTGTTGTTTTTGGACAAATAATGATCGATGATTAACCAATAAAATGTCGTTTAATATTCCAAACTTGTACAAACGTCAACAAAGGACCAATTAAAATTACATAATAAACAGACAAACATTTAAATACCAATATTATTTAAAGCATCAAAAGCTCAATAATTGTTTACTCTGCTATTTAGTATTTTGTATTGTAAGTTATTATGTTTTGTAATTAGTAGTCTACATTAAACAAATGTTTTAATATTATAACTTAATACTGAATACTGGAAATAAATTATTATTTGTAAATTAAGCCTAATAGCAGCTTCAGTGTGATGCTAAAGGCAGGTTGAGTTGCTAATGAAAAATAAGGCTGAATAGTGGAAACACCACCTACAAAATGTCAGCTTTATAATAAAAATAAGTAGAAAATAGCGCGTTATGGCTGGTTTACACGTGTTAAGTTGATAAATAGTTAACTAAATTTTAACTTAATTTATTTATTGCATGTAAACACAAAATTTAGTAGCAAGTTAAAATTTAGTTAAGTACTAAACAAGGAAATTAGAATTTTGACTACTTTCTGTTAAGGCTGCTCTGTTGAAAAAAGCGTGCAGATGAAACAACTTTTCATCGGCACTAACAGAGAAATTATATCTGAAAAAAATTATTAGTAATCTACATGATATGATACGTAATTTGGTTTTGCCATATTTTTTCCATCGGTATCACATAATAAAGAAATAAAAAACCAAATCACCTCCAAATCGTTGAATGAAACCACTTTACTCCTTCATTATTTATCAAAAGAATATATAAAAAATATCTACTGCTTTGTAATACATAAGTTAATAATTTGGTTTTTTTACTTTTTTTAAATATGTATTATATTAAGCCTTAAAAAGGTTTTTTCTCCTATTTCGCCCTATCATGGACGCGGCGAGCGCCGTAACCGCCACCGTACAAGGCGCGCTGTTACGAATGTTATTTTAATGTCATTTACGTTGATATTCGCACTGACAGACAATCGACCTGCTAATTTAGGAAGAGAGGGCCCTTAAGTTGGCAGGTGGGGCTTGTCACTTGACACATTTCGGGCAGGCACTTCAAATTAAGTTAAAATTTAATTGACTACTTATCCACATAATACGTGTAAACCAGCTATTAGGGATAATAATAATAATAATTCAGACCGCAACGTGACGCGTAGATACATTTCTTGTACTGAATTGACAGATTTCGAGAGGCGTTAGACGTCTTGCAAATCTGTCAATCCATACTTTATAAATGCATATCTACGCGTCGCGTTGCGGTCTGCATTGACCCGTCTCGACTTATTCTCTATCTCGCTCTGTATCTGCATAATATCGGCAATTCAGCAAGGATACCGATAATTTCCTGCAGCACATGCAAGTTTGAGACACATTATCGGGAAATTACACGGAGCTGGAAAACAATGGCATCCGATAGTTAGCAGCGTTGCCAACTTGCGAATACCGCTGTCGCGCCACGCCGCGCCGCCGGCGCTAACTGCTAGCAACTTTGTGGTAATATGTTACAACTTTATTCGACCGTACAGGTTTAATACCAAAGTTGTACGTACATAATATTATAAAAATAATAAATTATACTCACCAGATATGTACCATCGAATAAATTTATTCATAGGCAGTTGATGGATCTGCGTTATTTGGTCGGATTATGTCAATTCAATGTAAGTCGGCATCTGTCGGCTGAGTTTGTACTATCAGAGAAGTTGATTCCTAAGCAGATGGCGGACCTAAGTAATTTGGTCAAACCCATCCGACCGATCACAGCTAACATTGAATTGACATAAGCCGATCAAATGACGTTGGTCCGTCAACTGCCTAGTGATTTGGGTTGAAAATTACGTAATTTTACCGAAAACGCTGGTAAAATACGCGTATTTTACGGTAATTTATATAAATTACGGTAAAATTACCGACTACGTATGTATGTAGAATGGTGATACTATGACGGCGGGCGGGGCGAGCGTGTTGCAAGTTGCAACTTGCAACTTGCGTATTGCGTGCGCTTTGCACGGTGCGACGTTGCCGATTAGTGCTGTTTGCCAGAACATTTTGCGCTGTCGCGACTTTTTGGCAGTTGACGACACTCGACAGCGCATACAGCAAGCCAGCTGGCTGGCAGTTATGTTGTTTTGACTGACTGCACTAGACGTGCATTAAGTAACCTGTTTATATCCCCATTATTAATGAAAATTATGCCACGAAATCAAATCGTTTTTTACCCAATCTTACCGTAATTTACCGTAAAATATAATATTTTACGTAAAATATCGTAATTTACCGAATTTTACGAAAGTAATTTTACCGCTTTACATCCCTACTAGTGATCAATTTTCTCGATGGTACATAACTCGACGAAGCTACGTAGCTTAGGTCCGTCATCTGCCTATGAACCAATTTCTCTGATAGTACATACAATGTTGCTATCAATGATATGACCTAAACGTCGTGTCACAGGCAGCAACACAGTGTAGCTTCTGCACTGCGTAAGTATTTCAGTATATCGCGATCAAAATATCTAGAGACTTGGCTGGTGAGCATCATAAAAAAGGCATCTTAGCAAGTCTAAACTTTAACCGGGTAGGTACCTGATATCTTGATCCCATCTCACGTCGACTTAAAGTTAAATTATTCGCTGGAAAGTTTCGTATGAGTTTATATTGGCACTTAACAGCGACTTAGATTTAATTACCGCGCGCCGACAGTTCCCAACGATCACGAGTTAGACGCGTTATAGCCATAAACCATAGAATCGATAGTTCGTAGCACCTTATATCGATTTTATAGCTGAAGGCGCGACCAGAGCTATCATATGAGGTACTTCGATAATGCAAATGTTTGTTTACGATTCTATTTATTATTTGGAGATATAGTAAAAACGTCGTCACATAGTCAGAGAATTTGCTTCATTACATAAGCAGATAGCGATGGCGTATGTCAAATAAACGTAGGTACGTTTTATCGGCTGGGCTTGACAGAATCCTCCTAAGTTTTGGGTCCGCCATGCGGCTATGAATCAATTTATTTAATTGTACAACCATTTGCAACTAACTTTGAATTTGAATAACCAAATAATATAAATTTTAATAAACAACAATATAATATTATAAACAACAGTATGTTTGATATTAGCTAAGTTTTTTCCTGAAAAAACAAAAGCCGGCTTCATTAGAAGAAAAATACAAAATCAAACTCTCGGGAGGTCGGGAGACATCTCATCCGATTTGGAGCGTAATTTAAGAGAAAGCCCTCTTCAAGCAAAGTGTCCAATCTACCGTCGCTTAGGAGTTTATGGGCCAATTTGATTTGACTTTATATCATTACCGAGTGGGTGATTATTTTTTTATGCTTCGTATTGAATGTTTCTGTAACGAGAAGATTTGCGAATCTACTTGTTTATTTATACAATTACACAAAGTAAGTACAAACAAAAATTTTTATCAATTTTGTTTTGTGAAGTCCCACGGATTATTAAAACATTTAGATAATTTTATGATTTTGTTGTAAGCCATTTAAAAATATTTCAAATAATGATATTCTACAAGCCATAAGCTTGAATAACAAAATTAAACATAAAATTATGATAAAGTTAATTCAAATACAGAAATAGTATAATCAACGTATCAAAACAACTTTGCCAGATTTTCTCATTGTGCAAACAAACCCAAAATATAAAACGAAAGAGGACATAGAATTAAAATATTAAATATTCAAATACCGGCAGAGAAACTGAGTCAAGATTTTTACATTTCGCCCCGTAACTAAGAAGTCTCCTGAATACGTCTCAGTTTATTCATTTTATTTGGACGCTAGATTCGTTTTTAAGTATCTGGAAAGGAAGACACCGTATTTCTTTTCATTAGTGTTGCTGTGAGGCGTCGACGAAAGAGAAAATCCTCTTTGACAAATAATTCTAAGTTGTGCTCCCATTTTGTATGTTTTCACTAGGAATTTGATGTTGCGACACTATTTTATTATTGTATACGGTTTCTAAATGAATTATATTTAGCAAGTGTTTAACGTACATAAACGGAGTAAATAACATAAAATAAAAACTCGATTATAAAATATTATAACATCGATATGAAAAGTAATGCGATGACTAATTATAATATTGCCTGCTAATAAATACATGAGACTAAAGCCAGCTCAGCGCTCACTCAGGTTAATCGCGCTATGGATGATGTGCGCATTACCATAATTTGATAGCTTTAATTCTTCCACTCCAGGTTGTAATATAAATTATTTATTTATTGTGATTTAACGTACATTAGAAGCGATTGTATCATCGAAATTAGTACACACTTTTTATTCAAAGGGAAACTACGAAATTAATCGTTTCAAAAACTTTAAAATAGAGAAGAAGTTTGAGAGAAAATAAAAAGTCTTATTTTAAAAGTTACTACTTTTAAAATGAGAGCAACATATTTTTTAAAGTTCGAACAATCCGTATTTGCAGTGAAAAGGTCTCGTACCTCGGGGCATTTGATTTTATTTGTGTGCAAAGTTTGTAGGTGTGTTTGTGACTTAGTGAGTGCCCGGTCGGCAAAGCGTCTAAGTTAATTCCTTTGAGAATCGGACAAAAAACATAAAGTGACATTACTCAGTTCAGTTCGGAGGTGAGCTCCAAGTTTTTCCACTTTCAAACTATTCCCGTATTATGTTCTATTCGAAGTTGGTACGGTGCCTTTTTTAAAAGCATTGTTTAAGTAGCGGTCAGGTTTTGTAAAGAAATATGCTTTACCAATAAAAATATTGTAAAGTTTTCGAGTGTGAGTGTGTGACACGCAAAAACTACGTAATGAATAACCACATCTGGAAGTTTTGCATTTCTCAAAACCCTCTTTGAGCTTTGAAAATGCCTTGTCCCACTGAAGTTTAGAAATGGCAACCTTGTCAGTGGGATAGCCGGCCGAGTGGTATAACCGGCTGGGTGGGATAACCGGCCGTTTGAGTCGGACTAGTGGCACTAGCTGACAGGAACAATAATCCGGGATCGCCGCGCGCCCGACGCGAGGTGCACCAAATTCAAACTCGCACCACATTCAATTGTTTACCTTTGTGTTCTGAATATTATATACTTTTCTAATTACAACCCTTATCCGTTTGGAGACGTTTATGTGGTTAAAGATGTGATGAAAAGGATCCTCGACGTTGGACTATGATGGATAATCCTGTTTGTACCATGATAGAGAGGGCCTCATTGTATACACAATCGATGTATGTCATGACTCATGAGCACTTCTGATATCTATGCTCATGAGCACAGAGATATACTCATGAGTGATCAAACCTTCCCCTTTTACACGTTCAAGATCGCTTAGATATTTTAAAAATAAAAAGGACCTCAGTAAAAATTGATTATTTTATCATCGACTAGCTGCCCCGGTGAACTTTGTGTCACTTTAAAACCTTCCCTGGACTTCTACAAATATTTTAAGACTAAAATCAGCCCAATCCGTTCAGTCGTTTTCGAGTTTTAGCGCGACTAACACATTTGAAAATCCATTTATATATTTTTTTTTTTTTTTCATATGTGTTTTATATATATATATATATATATATATATATATATATAAATGGATTTTCATATGTGTTATATATATATATTAAAATATATATAAATATTTCGTTTCACTTAAGCATGCAAATATCTGCCCTTGATTCGAATCCGCGACCTCCTACATATCACGTTCGCAGCCGGCGGCCGGAACCAACAGCTGCAGGCCGACATCTGCACACCTTGTGCTTATCATATAATTTAACAATCGATAAAAAATGTGCAACTTAATATAAGTTAACATTTGTGTTAAGCCTGTAGCGACGCTTGCGTTGTATTGATTTACTCCTGTGAGTGTTGAGTTCTGAAAATTCTGTGGTAGGTGACTTCTTCATACAAAAGTTGATCTCAATAAGTCCAATGATTTGAACTGTAAGTACACACATAGTTTACTATTATTAATAGTTAATGTTATACTCTGAAATAATATTATCTCTACATGTTACTGTGGAAAAAAAAGAAAAAAAGATGCTAGATTTTATTATAAATTATTATAACCTACCTCAATAACCCCCACAATACATCAGTCATGCATGGTCTAGATAAGGCGAATGAATTCCATCAATTAAACTAATTGTGGCCTTACCGTTTCTACTGCAACATAATAGCACGCTAGCTACATTTATGTCAGACTAAATACAGTCTAATTAAATAAATGAATGCAGATTTTTCAGTGGTTCTACGTACTGTTAAGTCATGTAAAAATTTGTGTAATTTTTCTTTGGCGTGTCACATGCACGAGGCTCTGCGGCTTATATTATAATAATGTTATAATATACCACATTACTAATATTTAGCTACCCGCTTTAGGTTATTTTCGTAGCACAGATGTAGATTTACTGGAAAAGATGACTTTATCATAAGCCGTTTCCAAGCTGGCCCATAGGCAACATCACCAATGATCGAGTATAGTCGCCCACGGCATAACGTAAAGGACATTTACTTCATTTCTATTGCTCGGTTGTCCTGGTAAGAATGTTCCACGACAGTTGGTACTACTAATATATTATATTCTGTGACGACAGTGCGTCATTCTCATAAAATTTGAGCGCAAAAATGGCCAAAACATAGTACAATGTAATCTTTAGTACACTTTGTGTCGTTAAAAATAACTTCAGGGGCCTGAGTCAAGACGAATTCGTAATCGCTTCGTTATAGAATCGCCGATCAAAATGTATGGAATTGACATAAGACGAGTCGAACGTCAACGTCATTATAACGAACGCTTATGTCAATTCCATACATTTTCATCGGCGATTCTATAACGAAGCGATTACGAATTCGTCTTGACTCAGGCCCCAGGTCAAGTAAGTATTCTTTCGAATACTATAAAGGCTTTTAGAAAGTCGCTTAATAGTTCAATGTTTTTTATTTCCTCACAATCGGGTACAAGTTATAAAAACAACAGACTTCTTGGCGACCGCTGAGTTTTCCTCTTTTTGCTTTGCTCCTTCACTAATTGACTTTATTACGACTCTTGAAAAGAAAAGTTATCGTCATTAAGGAGCAAAAATTGAACTGCTCGAAATGAAATAGTATATTTTAAAGTGATTTGATATAACGATATTTATTTCGCGATTACTAGACAACTATTTACTTTGAACTTTTATTTGTAGCAAAATTGGTAAGTTTGTTAAATATTTAATGCTAAGTATTATGAAAATCGCTTCCAGCAAACGAATATTTCCGTGTATAATTAGCATGCAGCATCAAATGTAGCCTCGGGGCCCGGGGCCCGGCGTACACTGTACGGTAATACTGTGTACGGATATAATTGATTCTACCCTACATGATATAAATAATAAATATATTAATCTCAAAGTGATAAATATCCTTTTTAAACCATTATTTTATTCACTTTTGTCATAAAGTTAATCCTTAACGAGTCGGAGTCGACACGGAATTGTGGTTTTATTTAAAACTGAAAGTTGAGTCATGCAAGACAAAAAAATTGTTGAAAACTCGATTGAAATAAACCAAACATGTGAGAATAATTTGCAGTTATTCTCTCCACTGTTGCACGTACGTGTTTTTCCCCGGGATTGACATAAAACATCTTTTTAACTTCTATTTCTACAGTTTTAAACGCCTTTTATTACTTGTTACTTTTGATCCGCTAACACTGAATAAAAGTTGTTTGATATTCCCATCTACATTTCAACAATCAACAAGAATTAAGCGATGCAATGAAAAACTAATTACAGGTAAAATTGAAATGAAGTATTATATTATGGTTATTTAAATTTCTCATAACGTGTGAATTTTCATCGTTAACAACTTATTATTGGTTTTTCATTACGTTACTGATGACTTTCGGTTAAATATTGGCTCACGGTAATAACTTCATTGACCTGCCAGTTATTTCATAAAAAATACGAATTGAAACTTTTAATAATATTTAACTGAAGTAAGTCATCATTGACCCACACGGAAACTAAGGACTGATTTTGTGTACCCAATATCACTCACAAAGACTCTTCTTACAAAATACATTTCAGGCTCAAATATGACAAATAATTTTAAGTTAAGAACTTACCACAGTAATTATTATCGCCTTATATTATGTTTCGAGTGTTGCAGTTTTATTTACTCTCCATACATACAACTACAACACTCGTAAAACCCTCCTTCTGCCGCTGTCGGATAAAATGTAATGGTAAATAGAAATTTAAAACATTTTCGATGTACAAAGTTCGTAATGTCTCGTACTTTTTTGCAAAGATTTGCGGCCATAAGTCACAGTTTTCAGGAAGTGTTCCCAGGAAGCCTTATGAGAACTTAATGTGGTGTAGTTTGCATTTGAGAGGCTCCTATTAGTAGCGAAGCGCTTTTGGTCACATTTGATAAGTAAAGGGACTAAGTTAAAAGAAACTGGTGTAAAATATCAGTATGTAATTTTTTTATTTCACATTAGGGGGCAAACGAGCAAACTCGTCATTTGACGGAAAGCAACTTCCGTCACCCACACTCGCAACATCAGAAGAGTCGCAGGTGCTTTGATTGCCTTTTAAAAGGGAATACGCCTTTTCTCAAAGGTTTTCAGGTCGTATTGGTCCGGAAATACTGCTAGCGACGGTTCGTTCCAGAGTTTCTTATTTAGAGAGAGAGAGATTACATATTGTAATCCCACAGCTTCCTTTGCATTTGTTGGCCAGTCCGCATAAAATATAAATATAAATATAAAATATAAATATGTATTTGTTGCAAACCTATTCGGAAATAAAACAATTATATTTATTTATATAAAAAATATTAAAATGTTTTGAAGGCATATATTTTTAATAAAAATAAATATTACTTTTAAATGCAAAGGAATGAATAAATATTTACTTATTCTTTATACTGTAAACCGACTCCTAATTAAAATTTTCTTTGCATAATATTATAAGGAAATAAAATAATAATCGTATAAACCCATTTATTATGAAAAATTCTCAAATCATAAAGTAGGCTTTCATTAAATGGCCATTACTGCGGAATAATTAAAAAGCTATAGTGAAGTACACTCAAGACTTCTGCACAATTTAATATGCCTAACACCGTCTAGTCCAGAAAACTAAGTGCTAGATTTAACTGATTGCTCGTAATTTAAGTTTGCAACTTAGTTAACGTAAAGTTGTATTAAAATAGTTATAAACCTGACTGGTCGATAACTTTTAATGGTTTGTAAAGGTTAATTTAACTGTTACGGTATAATATGTAACTATACTGATGATTGTAACTTTTATACTTGTATTGGTTGAGCCAAAACTTTGCCGTAGTAAGGAGAATAAAAATATTTTTTATTTTATTAGGGTTCCGCACCCAAACCCGTACCCGTAAAAACGAGACCCTATTACTCAGAATTCGTTGTCTGTCCGTCTGTATGTCACCAGGCTGTAACTCAAGAACGATAATAGCTAGAGAGTTGAATTTTTCACAGATTATGTATATCCATGCCGCTATAACAACAAATACTAAAAACAAAATAAAATTAATATTTAAGGGGGGGCTCCCATATAACAAACGTGATTTTTTTTTGCCCTTTTTGCTCTATATTAATAATAGCAACAAGTAGGTACTTGAATTTTTCACACAACCCTTAATTTTATGTGTACTTTAAATTTTAATATTTAATAATAATATTCAGATAAAATAAAAAAATTAAGAGGGGAAATCAAAAATTTCTGTCTAATTTTTCTCTATAACAAGTCCGACTCGCACTTGGCCGATTATTATTTATACTCAAGCATTACTCCTGAATCTATCGGAATACACGTCGGCGCCAGCGGTTGACGCCAGCAAAATAATTCCGTGCTACGCCGTAGCGGCCTCTACGAAGTACTGGCGGCTCGACTGACAACATTATACTATAAAGACCAGTGTTTTTTAACCCGCAAACCTCGCAAAGGTTCTGTATTTTGAAGAATGCTAATATTGAATGCTGTATTCAAGGGAAAAGAGACTGCTAGCACTAACTACAGGTTTCCTAACATATTATATAGGGTAGGAGGCGCTTCACCTCATTTGATTTTAATGAAGTGTCTAATGAATATTATTTAAAAAAAAAGAATAGTAGAATAATTTAATTATTAAGTAATAAGTAATGACTTTAATAAAACATGTTATTGTGTAAGATGTGTATTATTTCATAAATACAATAATTATTCGTGCATTGTTAATGATTTCGACTAACAACATAATGAATATTGAATATATAATACGATTATGTAATTATAATCCTGTAACGTATGATTTCTATACGACGTATAGCGTGTTTGTCTAAAATTTACGTCGAACGTCTGTTAATTGAGGCTCTCATTATAGGATTACGTCTTCATTACCATCCTCCGTTTATCATCTATGATTAAAATAAGAAATGCGTAATTATGTGCAGACATAATAGGTAAGGTAACAGACAGCTGTTACCTTCAGGCTTGTTGAACCTTTGAACGAAAAATTTAAGACCACAGACATAGATCAAGATAGATACCGCAGTCCACATGTCGCTCCATTTGTATGAAAACGAGCGTGTCACTTTTTTCCTACCACTGTAACGTACCGAAGATAAGAATCGTGTCCATTATCAAGGCCAACGTCTATTTGAATTTCTATAGCTCAATACGGCACTTTTAGGCATTTAGGCATTTTTAAAAATCCGATTTACGTCCGATTCCGATAGCAGACTAAAGAACAGACTTTCGAAAGACGAGCATTGCTCGTCGTTTGGGGACGCGATATGGCACGCGAAGTACAGGCACAAGCGGTATCTATCTTGATCTATGTCTATGTTTAAGACCGAAAAAGGACAGATGGGAACGAAGGTGTGGGAAGTAACTTTTGTTTTAATGTACACAGCCATGTATTCTTTTTAAAGGGAGATTGGCCCACCACACATTTCCACCACTACACTACCTACCGCTGGATCCTGGTTCACAGGAAGTGTAGATCATTGTAGATCATTAGAAGTCTGTTGTAACTTGTAAGCATTGAGTAAGTACGGCGTTGGTGGTTCCATACAGACGAGGTTCTTACGCCAGTTCTTCTTACCGGGTTAGTTCCAGAACCGGTGGTAGCCATCAACTCGACGTTGAGAAAATATCTTTTTATACATAATTCTACTGTACCTGTGTTTGTAACTGAACTCCTTCTGGCTGGACCAATTTAAACGAATTTTAGTATAGGTGGCGCCCCGGATGGCTAAGATTCACAAATCTACTTAACAGGACAACGACAGTCGAGTTCGCTTGTTTTGTAAAAAAATTCTGAAAATATTCTGGATTTATATAATGTCGACATGTATACATATTTAAAGACTAATTTCTACTTGATCTTGTTAGTGGTTGCATCAGTAACCTGGTCACGCCCGGGACACCGGACAGGTCGCCGGTCACCGCTGTCACCATTTAATATTCACGAGTGCCCGAGATACACCAATGTTCAGTGTATTTGCCACTTACAGTAAATACTAGATAGAACTGCCTAACGTACAAATTTAGTTACGTGATGTTAGACATAACAATATTTATAAATAAGTTAAATGTTCTCTCTGTTAGGATTTTCAATTGTATCAAAATTGGATCCACCACTTACCCACTATTTAAGCATGAAGAGAACGTGTAACCACTTCTCCATGGGGTACGAAAAATTAAATTTTAAACACTTGGTCCAGCGTTTTTTTTTTTTATTAGAAGAAAGTATTTTCATCGATGCCTACAATAGGCTTGATGACTATTTTTTTTTCTTATTGGTAATTGAAAGACCATTAAAAAATAGAAACATCGCTGAAAGAATGATTCTCATAGCTTAAAAATTCACCAAGATATGACAATTCAAACATTTCATAAAATAGACCTGCCCGAAACGCTCCATACAAAGTGCTACGAAAGACTGACGTCACTCTTTCGTAGTTTGTACGGATCGGGAGAGAACTTTGTTCGATAGGTATATTAAATATTGCGTTTATGAAAGTGGTTTCGTAACAAAAGTTGCTTTTAATTGCATAAGTTATCGAATGGTATACGAGTACAAATATTAAGAAATTTAATTGAAAAAAAAATTCGACTTGATTATCCAACTTTGAAAGCGCATAACAAAAAAAAATACAAATGCTATCGAGCAACAGGAACACTTATTTTTTACCGTGATTTCTTTATTTTATTAACAAAATTCGCTAATCTTTGACCTTGTCATCATCCCATCATACCTATGTTTTGATAATTCACCAAAGCTTTTTGACTTACAATGTTGCTTACCACTTATAATGTTGTTATATCCGGTGTCTGATAAAAGCACAATCACGTTACATAATAGAGCTTAAAGCTTGCAAAGCGTTTCATTCGCAGATCATGAGGTTAGCTAGAGCTAAGAGAACGCCACAGTTGTCACAGGCCGTGACGAAACATACATTTCTAATTACTTACATTAGTTAAAGAGGTATCTTGTGTAAATTCAAACTGCTGTTAAAGGTTTTTACTCACAATATAATATTATTATAGCTGTAGGGTTTTGTTTGTAAGAAGTAAAGACGAATGATTTTAATGTTTGAGGGTCCTGTTTTACATTTACTGGCTTATAGAAAAACCTTTTTACTTTATTGATTGTCAGAAAAAACCTCATCATAAATAATTCGTTGCTTAATACGCGGTTGTGAAATGGGACCTTACTAATAAATTATACCATTGCAATATTGAACACGGACTTCGGACTACGTAGGAAATGAAATGTAAACTGAATATTTTATTACCGGTTGTAAATTATATTTTTAAACAAATGTGTCCAGATTTCGGATGATGTTTCGATGCAATATGTCGCACCGGAAATAGAGCTCCGAATATAGGGAAATATGTGACGTCACTTCCGGCCGACCAGTAACGCGAAAACGATTCGACGTTTTTATTATTTATAGCTGGTTTATTTAATATACGGTAAATCCTATTAGTAAATATCCAGAAGAGCTGGATTGTACTATTGAAATAAGTATTTTCAGTGTAAATTAAAAAAAGTTACATAAAAAAAATACTTTCCAATAATGATAAAACTTTAAGGACTGAGTAAATTATTATTAAAAAATTATCTTTGACTATATGATTCTCCTTATCTTACCTATCATATAATTGATGTAATTTTATTGCCAGGCTTTTATTAATTTCCTGCTCATAAAATAAATAAACATTACAAATTACGATAGTATTCGTTTAAAATTTAATGAGACACTTCAATAAAAAGCTCGCAACTTAAAAAAATAGAAGCTAATAATGCTACACGTGAAATACATTGGAGCCTTAAAAACATTTCTCACATTACCTCAAAGACTTTCATAAAACAGCAAAGAAATCAAATTTCATAGTGCCCGTCGTGAGCCAATGCAGCGTCAAAGTGAAATTTCGTTAATGTAGCAATTTGTATTTGAAATCGCGTTCCCTTTTGCTAGTGATGTGCTCGGTAGACATAACCGTGATTAATGTTATCGAGTAATCGACCTAATGCGATTGTAATGTTACCCTTTTAAGTGAACATACATGCGTGGGAGTGATAAAAAGGCTATAACGGTTAAGTACCTAAAACGTAAGTCGTTTCTGTATAGTATGGTGGATGGACGGCTTTCTGCAGGATTAAAATTACGTAGGCTGGTAAACAACCTACTCATATGAAAATTTATTGAACTATTTACTTAATACATATTTTAAAAAATATTTGCATTGAAATAACGCATTTAATATCTTAAAATCTTTAACAGAAATGACATATGAATTTTTATTCTCGAATATTCTCATGGTGGATCGTAAATTTGAATCCTAATTTAATCCTCGAGCTGACATGGCGGATGCTAAACGATGGAGTTGGGAGCGCAGCGAAATTCGTCAGTGAATAACAGATGATTGGCACTGGACATTTTCAGCGATCGAATGAATATTTTAAAAATATTTTTTGTACATTTTCCCCGAAGTTTTTGACTGACAGTTAGAAATGGGGATTACTGAAATGTTTATAACGCAAAAAGTTACCTCGACACTTTATGATATTTTTTACAACGTTAAAATTAAACAAAACGAATTTATATCCAAATTAAATTTAAATAAATTTCTGTCAGCTGAATCATTCGCTCGCGCAACTTTGGAAGGGGACTCGAGTGATCGACATATTCGAATACGCATAATATCGATGTCCACCCCTCGGTCCCATCACTACCCCACGTCTAGTTTTATTTGGGAAACGACCTCGTTCTATCCGGTGCCGGGGAACTCATTAAGTCGGCTCGTCGCTTCATTTTCAACTTAAGTGAAAAAATTTAGTGCAAGTCCCTGCCGCCGAGCCGCGCGAAATGTTTACGCCGTTTTATTTTCCCATCTACATTAACTTCTAACTACACGTCGTGAAAAGGATGTATTTGCGGTTTCACGAAGTTCTATGTATTTGAGATGTCTGACATAACGAGTTAAAAGATTGAGTTACTGGGATGCTTGATCCAATCAAAAATATTTTTTACACTGAGGTAATACGTACGTAGTACTTATATGTCAGTGATTTCTTATAATATGTTTTATTATGTGGCAACTTTAACATAATATGCCAAAATTATATAACAAAATTCATTAACTTTGTTACAATATTAATCATAAAATATTAATTAATGTGTCAACTACCGTTACGCCTCAACGTTTTTGTCTACTCTTAAAATTATTGCGTCCTTTTAATGAAGCATAATAATGTTTAAACTAATTTTTTATTATTTCTAAATAATATTGTAAAATGATATGGAGATGGAGCTTCTTTCTAAATAACTACATAATATGTTGAATTTAGGTGTTAGAACGTGAAAGATAAGCCAACAGCACATTTACTTAGCATAATGTTCCCGTGAAGTTTTATTTCAGTCAGCGCACACTTAAGCTAACATCAACTTAATGCCTTTTGGAAGGATACGTCTAGACAAAGGTAATAAACTTTACTATTAGTCGGTATTATGTTACGCTTTATTTTTAAATCTATATTTTATCACGCTAAGGTCCAATTTCACCAACGTCTGTTAGTGTTAGCAGCTTGTTAAAATGTCATGTCTTCTCTTTCATTCATATGAAAAACGAAAGAGGTAAAGAGACACTAATTCGAGCATTAACTTTAACAGTCGTTGGTGAGCGAAGTGTGTGCCAGTGTTAGCCCATTTATTGAGGAAGGCTAAATGTTATATTTTATCACGCTAAGACTAATAGGAGAATGTGAAAAACGGGGGAAATTATTTGAAAGGGCTTATCTCGCGAACTACTGGAGCAATTTTTATGTTATTTGGCACAGATAAGGAGTAGACCACGTGAAGGATCATAGGCTATCGATTTTAATCATTTTTTCAGTACCCGTGCGACGCCGGGGCGGGTCGCTAGTATTTGTCTAAAATAGAAAATGGAAACTCAGGTATCATGATTTTGTGCTAGCATTTTAGACACATTTTACGATAATACAGTTCTAATGTTATGGGAAACTTCGATTACTGCGGTCTGATAGACATTTTGTAGGCGAATGTTGATCGTTTTCATTATTATCCACTAATGCAATGAATGAGATTATAACGAGAAATTTGCGCTTTAATAGTGTTCAAACTCTGTCTGTATATTGTACGCCATATTTGGATATAGTCCGGAACAGTCGTCAGCGCTAATTAAGTGTCGTGTCACAGCAAATGTCACCATCTAGGGACAAACGCACGTAACAGACGCACGCACACAGATGAACGCACACACTGACGGTGTACTGACGCACACACTTCAACGTGAATATGGATTTCCTCTTATAATAATTCAAATTAAAACCACTACCTACATAAGAACGAATAAAATATATTTAAAAGTAAAAGTACACACACAATTGTAGTACCTATTTGCGAAAACAACAAGAAACTTCGACAGAAAGTTGATGATGATGATGGAAGAGTTAAATAACATCACTGTCATGTACAGCAGCCTGAAGTTCAGAATTAAGTAGAACTTCGACCTAACAAAACAAAATTCCCCACACCGAAAAAGTTTATCTGTTAAAGTCTCGAGCATAAAAAGAACAGAAGTTAAATAAAATTGAATTAAGCAGATTAAATCGAACTTTGAAATAAAACTTTGCGAAGTTACTTGTCCCCGTTTGGCTCAAACTATACTGCTAATTAAAGTTGTGAGCATGTAGTTTTTGTGTAAAACGTTGTTCATTTGATGTGGTATCAGAAAAATATTTATTAAATTAGTGCGAAAATATTTCGACACTAGCTGTTGCCCGCGAATTCGTCCGCGTTAACATAGTATAATAACAAAAATGGATAGCTTTCCCCTTTTTGTGGTTCCTTATACAAAGGGTAAAAACGGGACCCTATTAACGCAAACGTCAATAAAATTTCATGTTTCTAACTCAAGAAATGATGGACTTTCATTGAAACTTTCTATCCCAATTTCACCCCCTTGGGGGTAGAATTACCAGAAACGCTTCAATACGTATCCATTCATTTTTAATCAGTAGCACAAAAATAAAGTTTCATGTTTCTTACTGAAGAAATGAGGGACTTTCATTCAAACTTTTAACCCCAATTTCACCCCCTTGGGGGTAGAATTTCCAAAAACGCTTAAATAGCTATCCATTCATTTTTAATCAGCAGTCCAAAAATAAACTTTCATGTTTCTAACTTAAGAAATGACGGACTTTCATTTAAATTTTCAACCCCTATTTCACCCCCTTGGGGGTAGAATTTCCAAAAACGCTTAAACACGTATCCAATCATTTTTAATCAGTAGCCCAAACCTAAAATTTCATGTTTCTAACTCAAGAAATAAAGGAATTTAATTGAAACTTTCAACCCCAATTTCACCCCCTTGGGGGTAGAATGTCCAAAAACGCTTAAATACGTATCCATTCATTTTAAATCAGTAACCCAAAAATACAGTTTCATGTTTCATACTCAAGAAATGACGGACTTTCATTCAAACTTTCAACCCCTATTTCACCCCCTTCGGGGTAAAATTTTCAAAATTCCTTCCTTAGTGGGTGTTTGCTTAATAAAACAACCCTACTTACCAAATTTCGTGGCTGTAACTTTAATAGTTTTTGCTCAGCGATGATGAATCAGTCAGTCAGTCAGGACATGTAATTTTATAAGTATAGATTACATTTTATTTTACAAAGTCTGTATACCAAACAAGTCTTTAATAGTGTCACACTTTGAATAATTTCTGATTATTTCACTTTATTCCACTTTGCAATGCTCGTAATACGCCCTTGTGTGCGTCGGGGCTTTCGAGGCAGCATCCAAAATGAATTCATTATTCGTATTTCAACTGCAGGTATAAGTTCCTCAAAGTTTTCCATTTGCGCTGTATTTTTATAGGATTTCGGCCGACTTCGCCCATTTCAACGAAATTCGCGCAAACTTCGAAGACTTTAGACGGCTGATTGCATTTTAATAGCGATAGAGATTAGTTTTGATAGATGGGACCTTTCGATGATAATGGCAGTTTTAATGTACTTTAATATATCTTATAATCCATGGTGCTTTCGTATTTTGGGTATTGAAGTTCAGTGAACTCAGCGTAAAATATTTCCGCAAAGTCAGAGAAAATAAACTGTAAAAATATGTGCGTGGTGGACGCAAAGGAAATCTTCCGACAGTGAGGTGATGCTCGGTCAGGCTAAAGCCCACGTAATTGAATTCAGCTGTCGTATATCACTTAAATCTTAAGATTTACCGAAGTTCGAGCTTTTACTGTAACATATCTACCGAAGTTTTCTAAGTGCTTAGAAAACTTCCATAGCGCGATGCAGGACTGTGGGCTAATATTTGTGGGTACCGCCACAAAACAATATATTTTATTTGTAAGCAGTTTCGCCCTCCATAGATATAAAAATAATTACATAGAAGCAAAGTATCTGTAAAGAAATTCACTTATCACCTGCAATTGATTCATTTTATGCAGTGCGATTGCGGAGGGACCTATATATAGAATATCATTGATTATATCTGTTAACTGGAATTGACATTTAAACCTAACCAAATTACACTGACATTTGCTTATGAATGAAATTGAATTTATGAGTGGTACGGTGGATAAGATTTAAGATTAGGTTGCCATATAACCAAAATCCCGTTAAAAAAATAAAAAAATATGTGTGGCACTCGGGTACTACTGCGGTAAAGCTATTGCATAGCATTTTTTTATCAACTTATGCTTCGCACCTACACAAACACCGTGCCGAAGTCTGGCAACGCCGCATCGCAGTGCCGGTCGGAGTAGGAGGAGGAGTGGAGTAGTGTTAGGTTTATCCGTTACGGAACTTCTTGATTCGGTCACCGCGCTCAAAGCCCAGGATGGAAGCTATGCAATAGCTTAAAAATAGATTTAAAAAAATTATACGTGTTTTCCGTGGAAAGGGAATTATTAGCGATGCAGGCTGTCCGGACTGCCGGCTTATTTAACGTCTCGCAAGTCGCAACAGAGCAAACCTCGATCTGGGACACGAGCCCTTGTGAGGTCAGAACGAATTTCGTTCGTTTTATATTGCTGCAGCTCTCCAATGCTAAGGAACTAAAGGACCCGTTTTGTGAAAGAATAGAATTATAATATTATCTCTAAAATACTGTTTTCTAAAATAACGAAATCTAGATTTCTTTGGTTTTATTTTTAGACAGATCTTTAATTTAACGCTGTAGGTCATCATATTATCACAGTGTAAATAACTAACTGTGATATATATTTTTTTTATTTTTTTTTATTAGGTTCACAAAACAAGATACAATTCACAATACATGTAGCTATAAATAATAGAATATAAAATGAATAATACTAGGGAATGTATATCTCTAATGAGTGAACACAACATGCACATAACAAAATAAAAGTTGTGTCAACTAACTACTGACTACAGTTACAAAAACAAAAGGAACAGAAAAAAAACAGTCTTTACCCTAACCGAGGATGCAGGTGACGCAGCGTTAAAGTAAGAAACCGTGTTGGATATGTTTTAGATTGCTTGTTTTCTATGAGAGGCCGGCCCGGCCTCTCATAGAAAACAAGCAATGGAACAGCAAAAAATGGAAAGGGCGTAAGCGGCAAAATGGTTTTTGTCGCATAATTTAAAAACCATAAATACATTTCATATAAGCTATGCACAAATTAAAGTGCATGCTTGAACCAATTTATGTACAAATTTTGGAACCTTAAATCACTCTCCTCTGTTGGAAAAATAGGAATCCCTTTTTTTGCAGAGGTCTTTTCGATTGATTATTCTGTGCTATAAAAGTTGTCCAATCGTGTTATGCTATGGGCAATTCAAAGACAAAGACATGATGAATACTGACAATGAACTTCAATTTCTTAGCTTTAGTCATTGCTGAGAAAAATCGGCATCGCTACAGCCAAATTATCAAGGCGGAGTCTTTTTAGAAGAGACAAGAGAACCAGAGAATATGTCAAAAGCCGTATTGATAGCATTATATGATGAACACATGCGATACAAAGGGCCGTGTTGTCTTAAATTCGTCCTGTATGATGAGAGGGATATTATTGTGTTTAGTTCACATGGAGATAGCAATTATAAAAATATATATAATATGATATATTGCCATTCTACAAATTAATATGAATTATGAAAAATGCTGAAATTGTTAAATTGTTTCCAATAATTCAGTTTCGTTGGAAAATATTTATGTGCTTGATATTTAAAGCTTCCTCATGAATATTATGATCTTAAATGTAATTAACCTGAAAGTATTAACGTAGTTGATTAAATTGCATCCAATTATTTTAATTTAAATACCGTATATAAAGGTCAAATGATTTTAAATAAAATCTTACACTATCTTATGACAACTCCGCAAATAAAGTTGTAATTAATTGATATTAATATATATATATATATATATATATATATATATATATATATATATATATATATATATATATATATATATATATATATATATATATATATATATTTCTTCAATTTTATGAAATTTTGAAAATGATAAGTATTATTTTGTGGTTTATTATTATTATTGCTACAAAATAACTAAATGACTTCATTTGAATGATTAGTACATAATATTTAAAACGTGGGTAATTAAGAATTATAATTATTGTTTCAAAGTTGGTATTCTTACTATAATAATTATTATTATTTGTTTCAGGTATTCTACCTCGACATTATATCAATATCATTGACGGCTCACAAACTACATTGCCTGTCGATGTACCTACCATATCAGCATGTTAAGTGTTCACATACTATTTTAAGTAAGTACCTGGCACCTGCTATCTATATATTATATTTTATAATTTTGTTAGTCTCCAATAAAATGCCGATTTGGCTACTTTTAGTCTTGAAATATTCGTGGAAGTTGGGAAGGTTTATTCACGGGTCACCTAATATTTGAATAAATATATAATTTGTTGGATTCAATTTGACTGACAAGTAAATACCCCGCAGGTCCGCAGGTAGAACGTGGCATAGAAACGAAGTCATGAGCCGTGACCGAGCCGACTTTTGAACTCGCCCGAACCAACTTTTGCCACGTCATTTCATTTTTGTTAGTATTTTGTGGACATGACTAAAATAGAATTTTATTACTATGACTTTACAATTCTTACATTATTAATTTACGTTCATAAACATATTACTGTACATATATTACTTGCTGCTTTTTACGTTGCTACAGGCGAAGCTGATTTTGACAGGAAATGAAATTGGAGTAACTAAGGTTTAGTTAACCACAGAAATACGTCGATATTATGTGGGTATTTCAAGTAGGAAAATGTTTGAAACTAACTAGTACTCACAAGCACAGCCTTTCGATTACAATTTGTCGCGATAGCGAGAGTCGAGAAGATGTTTGTGACACCTGTGACATCGCGGTAATATCTCGGTTAAGCAAAACACGTCTTGTACGGTAAAAAAATATAGCCTGTTGGATAAACTAAAATATCTGCTATAATATTTTTTCTCTTCATCAGTGCTATAAGAGATTAGAGAAATAACGCTCTTGAAGCCAAACAATTTGACGTATACACGTACGAGTAGGAAATTATGAAGTTTAAAAATGAGAAGCCGCTGATAAGTTCATTCGAATAAATCTTTACTGTTTAATTATTCATAACATATTAATCCTTCGATCGGAGGTTCTAGGAATTCCCATTGTATTCTTTTGTTCTCGCGATCACCGGTGCTCGCGCGGGGCCTGAAAGATTAAATTGTTTTCAATAATAGAGTGATTTTAAGGCCTCCACAATATATGGGTCAGACTAACACATCCTATCTTACGTTTTGTGCATTCCGACTAAATAATAATAAAAATAATAATAGCATTTCTCGTATTACGATCTGCCTCCGCAGCTCTTAAGAGAAATGCTATTTTATCTTTATTTTATGCCCGTGTAACACGGGGTCGGCCAGTCTAGCTATAAATTACTCGGAATACTAATATGTTTGTATCCAGGCAAGTCTCGTGGTGCGCTGAACCGTGTCACATTAAGCGCGGGGCAACCGGCTGGAACACTTTCCTGTATCCTCCCAATTTATACCCTCCACGGCACTCCTTGAGGAGGGTCCGTAATAGTACCCAAACGACCTAGCAGGTAGTTAATGTACCCCAGTACCCAAATGAGATAATGACTGCAGCGGAAACGAGAGGGTTGTTCTAGCATGTGACTCGTTCACTGCATGCATGTAAAATCGACTTCGCGTTTTTTAAAGTTTTTTGCAAAAGTTGCTTCATAGTCGATTGGTAGTACCAACATATACCCTCAAAAATATGGTGCACGGATTTTTATTCCATTAGGTAGGTACAAAGCAACGAAATCGACGGTAAAAGCGCAATCGTTTGTATGCTGACGTTGTATGTATGAAATTGCTTTGTTTTTAAATTTTGAAATGGTCCGTATCTGAATATCAATAAATTTTTAACCTGTAAAAAACACGGCAAAGTTCGACTCGCAAAATTGTACGTTAAAATTTTTGTTCTAAAGAAATCGACGGTTAAAAATTTCGAGGTATTTTATTGGAAAACGCGAGGGGTTTTATTTGGCCAGAATTTGAAATGAAAGGGTTGACGCGGATAATGGCCACCATCAGGATATTTATAGCCCTAATTTTATGATAAAAATGATGAAATACCAAACTTTGACTGTTTTATTGTTTTCGCGCAGCCACATCCCGTGAAGCTTTATCTTGTATGGTGTATCCCTCAATGTAAACAATAATATTTGATATAATAATTGTCCTCCATAAAGCTTACAAAAGTAAACATTAATTACTTTTCTGATCATAAGTTACATAGGTAATTGACACAGGAATGATTAGAATCAATGATAATATTATGTTTTAAGTTTTATATTTTATTATCACACCTAGTTGCTACTAAAATATGTTTTGTAGCAATATTATTATAAGCCGTACAAAGCAATAATTATAGCGTGCAGCATACATAATTTGAATCGGAAGCACACACTTACCAAACGCGATACTTCAAAGCCTCCGAAAAAGTTTTCTTTGAAATTCTTCGGTAAAACACTAGGCGCTCGAGTATTTGAGAATCTCATCACCTGCTCACACAGTCATTATAAATCCATATACAGGATTAGCCGTCCTTTAAACGTTTGTCGAGTAAAAAACAGAAATTGTAATGGTTACCCACACTGGCGCTGAGCGCGTTTACAAATTGAAACGTGTGGCCAAGGCGTAGCGTGACCAGCATTCAGACCACAGATGAAAAAACAATACTGGAATTGTAAAACTTTCATCTCAATCCCGAGAAGCACCGTTATTATTGAAATTCTTTATATATTTTAGACATAATTTATCTAAATACAGATAACGTACTCAGTAGTACACGTGTAGATAAATCATATCTATATTTATCTATCTATCTATCTATCTATCTATCTATCTATACTTATAAAATTACATGTCCTGACTGACTGACTGACTGACTGACTGATTCATCATCGCTGAGCAAAAACTGTTAAACTTACAGCAACGAAATTTGGTGAGTAGGGTTGTTTTATTAAGTAGACACTCACTAAGGAAGGAATTTTGAAAATTTTACCCCGAAGGGGGTGAAATAGGGGTTCAAAGTTTGAATGAAAGTCCGTCATTTCTTGAGTTAGAAACATGAAACTTTATTTTTGTGTTACTGATTAAAAATGAATGGATACGTATTTAAGCGTTTTTGGAAATTCTACCCCCAAGGGGGTGAAATTATTGGGGTAGAAAGTTTCAATGAAAGTCCGTAATTTCTTGAGTTAGAAACATGAAAGTTTATTGACGTTTGCGTTTGACGTTTGCTTAACCCTCAATTCACTAGGTGAAATTTACTAACGTAATTACCTTCTATGAGTCCCTGGGACTCACATATTTTAAATGTATGTTTTTATGAAATAAAACAAATTTCATCAACATTTTGTATAACATTATTCTTAAGTACTTTGTAAATTATTAGAATTAATAACAAAACCAACCAAACTTCTGAGATTCTCTTGAAAATTTAAGAAAAAGTACTTATCAGTCTTTTATAACCATGATATTTTTAAAGTTTCTCTAAACTAACAAATATTCTAAAAATTAAAAAGAACTTAACGTTTTTAAACCAATAAAGGTACACAAAATAAAATAAAATAAACATTAATGTATGCATCTATACAAAGAAAAAAACGTGCAGTGGGTTTCTATCACTGTCTAAAAGCTACGTCGGCATATCTTTTTTGAGCAAGTAAAACATATCGGCTTCAGACATTTTGTGCACAGATGAGCAGTTTTTGTTCTCTTTTTATAGTGGCAAAGTAGTAATACTTTTCCTCCTAGCTAACTTGTTTCAGGGTGGCTCACATCTCCAGGAATGTCATTTTTTCGTCCAAGTCTTCTTGAAGCCAGGATTCCAGAATGGAATCTGCTTCATCTTCTCTTAGATCGATAAAGTCATGTTTTTAGAGCCATTTTACAATTGTACAACAGAAAAATAAAGCATACATAATTAAAATTATTGTAACGGTGAAAAATCAACATTTCTAAATTTTAATATATAAAATAATCATAACGTAATTCACTAGTATGAGTCCCTGGGACTCACTTGGCGTAATAACTCACCAAATATGGTATGTACGCACTCATCCTCTCGGCACCATGTCACCCGCGTCACTACATGAAGGTACTGACACGTGGGGGAAACTAGCTGCTAAGACTTTTGAATTATGGCCTTTTAAAATTTTGATGAGAGTCCCTGGGACTCAGGAAGTGAATTAAGGGTTAAATAGGGTCCCGTTTTTGCCCTTTGTATAAGGAACCACAAAAAGTGGAAAACTATTCATCTTTGTTATTATACTATGTTAACGCGAACGAAGTCGCGGGCAACAGCTAGTATAATATAAAACTCAAAGGTGACTGACTGACATGGTGATCTATCAATGCGCAGCCCAAACCACTGGACGGATCGGGCTAAAATTTGGCATGCAGGTAGATCTTATGACGTAGGCATCCGCTAAGAAAGGATTTTGATAAATTTCAACCCCAAGGGGTCAAAATAGGGGATGAAAGTTTGTATATAAAAATACTTCTTAACGCGAGCGAAGCCGTGGGCAAAAGCTCGTATTAAAATAAAGATATTTACATTCTTCAGCGCAATATAATTGACATTCAATTGCAATAGGTATTTCATATCACAAAATATAATACCTACTCCGTGAGAGAGCTTTGAAAAAAAAATGGCGCTTCCCCCCTCCCCCCCCCCCCCCCCCCCACTCGCTCATAGTACTTTTCTGTCTTTAAACAAGCTAAAATCGCTGAACATGATATGCCTACGACATCCGTAAAATGTAAAATATGTTTTTATTTCACAACAGTTAAATCTTTAATACATGGGTGTATTCATACTCGTCGTACTCATTTACAGCAACAAAGGACAGGCACAAATAAATGAGATCATAAGCGAACTCCCCTTAAAATAATTGGAAATATAAAAATTTCCTTCGGAAAAATATTTCTAAACGTTTTTGTACTTTGATCAAGTTTTTCCCTCGTAATAAAAATGCCTCATTAGACACGAAGCGACAGGAAGTCTTAGATAAAAAGCCCGCAACAATGGATGACTGTCATCTACTAAGCGAAATAAAAACTTTAAAAAATGCCGCTGAAAACTGAAATAATTACATAATTTTTCTCTATAAATACGGTATTTACGATATTAAAGTGAATTTACGAGCTGATTCGGCCTCGTCGGGGACGACGTCTAGACTAGGGTGTTGTCAGAGGATCATTCATCATGTCTACTTCAAACTATCACATCGTTGCGATATTGGGCCAAGCACGTAGGCCTACGATGTAACATACAATAATATAATGTTTTAAATCATCGGTCCACAATGGTACTGGACCGTATTAAAGACGTAATAAAATTGTATGTCTTTGACCCTTATCCTTTATATTGTCAGCAAGCACTATCAGCGACTTTTCTTAACCCTAGAAAGATAACCATATTTTACCAAACATGAAAGATAACCATACGCTTAACCTTCATAAGGTCTTTAATTTTACCTGCCTTGGGTCAGATTTGACCCAAGTAGTAAAATTATTATAAAAAATTAACAAAAATAAATATAAATTAGTTAAAGGAATTATTTGTCATTTTTTAAATTTATTTCTATAGAAATACTTTAAATTTTTGTTAAAAATATAATTTATTATATCTAGACTTAATAATATAAAGCTGAAAAGTATGTTTGTTTGTGGACACGGTAATCTCACAAAGCGCTTGACGGATTTTTATATAATTTAGCGAAGCTATAGAGTAGACTACGAGGAACGATAATATAAACAATTTTTTTTGTTAGAAAATGTACGGTTCCCGTTTCCCAGTTTGCGAAATCACTGATTAACGTGGACGGAGCCGCGCGAAATATCTAGTCTAATATAAAAATAAAATAGGCAATTTTGATAGATATTTGTATAAAATGTGGCAAAGCAGTAATACAAAAGAAATGTAAATTAGGTATATATCTTATTGATGTCATACAACTACCTACTGTATTAGATTTTTTTACGTATGAATATCTTACAATCTCACACCAAAAGTTTTATTGACAGTTTCAGCACATTGTTGGCAACGACTTCTTTTAGGAAGCTTCTTAGCTGTTGTTAGGAGTAAGTTGATGGAATTTTCCAAGTAGTATCGTCGTTTTGCTAGGCACCTTTTCTTTAGCCGCAAAAAGTGTAAGAATATTGTAGGCTGATCTATCTGCCATGTTACTTGAGGCCACTTGAGGCCAAAGATTTGTTTTTCTTTTGTAACTTTACCCAGGGCATCTAGGCCATCTTTATATTCTATGTAGTCAAACTAATAATCGTAGGTTTTTTTTGTCAGATCTATAACTCACTTCTGAGTTGTGATGCAAAGTAATGAATAAAATTATTCACCAGCTTATTTTTTTAGGTGTCGAAACAAGTGTTAGTATCTATGGTAAGAGCAAAACGTGATGAATAAACAGGTCGTTTATTTGTTGTTACTATATTTCTGAAGGTAATCCAGGTTTTTTCTAACGTATAGCTGATCCAACTACAGTGATTTGTTTTTTGTTCATGCCGATTTGATGTAAAAAAAATATCCACCGTATGATGGAACTCTCAGGCCGCAAGTCAAATCAAGGACTACATACAAGCCTAGGTATTTGTCAACACCTGATTATTTGCCCGTGTAGGGTTGAATATTCCAATCTCTAATCTCAGGTGGTGGGGCTGGTGGCAGAATCACATAAACCACAGATGTCATAATATTATTTAGTTTGTTTTGATGGCATGTATTGTCGAAACGGGAATCCTTTTTTGAATACGACAAGCTGCTCATCTATTGTAAAATATTTTATTTTTATTGGTCTTAGTGTTATAAATTATGATTCTAAGACTTGTATGGGTAGAACAAAAGAACGTCTCATTCAAAAGTTATACGATATCTAAACTATTAGGACAATAACAGATGCGCTGTGCGTTTGTTATAAGTTGCGGTCAATTCTGACCCAAATACCGTTAGAGTAAAAAAAGCCGTACGCGAAATATTTAAATTATTTTTTGAAAACTTATTCCACTTATAAGTTAATTGAAACGAATTATTAAAAGTCATAAAATATCATACTTCTTGAGCGCTTATTTTCTGAGAAAATTTCATTTCTATCTCAAAATGGGTCAAAATTGACCTGAAGACCTGAAGGTTAAGAAGCGCACCCGATGCAATTTTTAATACTTTACAGTTAAAATATCTATAATTCATTTAGATATTTAAAAAGTATATAATATGTGTATAAATAAAATATGTTATTTGTATACTAATGAATATTTGTAATATTATTAAAATGAAATTACAAAATTCTCAATTAAGATCTCACAAAAATGACTGTCTTCTGTTTAAAGGAACAAATCTTACAAATTATCACAAAGATTCATAGTTTTTTTTACAATTAAGTAGGTAATAGTATAATTAGTCTTAAAAATCACAATAAAAAATAAAAATAAATAAATACCTCTTGCTCGATCTGGTTACTACTACAATTCCTTTACCGTTAAGGCCACAACTCTTTGGAACTCACTACCGTCTGAAATACGACACTCCGACTCGATTGGAATTTTTAAATCAAAATTGCGCAAACTTCTTTTAGAAAAGGCATAGATTGTAACTAGACGTGTTAGTTAGACGTATTTATCTAATTAATATTTTATGTATCTATCTAAGTATTTATCATGAGTGTCTATTTTATTTTAAGAATCTATTTTATTTTAATAATTATATAACTTTATAGATTTAATATATCTTTGTCACTATTTCTTACACTAATAACTATACTTCCGCTTACATTAAAATCGCTTTTAGCGATAAGATCGCCTTTGCCCACGTACCTAGTTTTAATATTATCTAATAGTGTATGTTTAGTGTAATTTTGTTTTTGGTATTTGTGAGCAATAAAGTGTTTTATTATTATTATTATTAAAAAAGAATTAATAAAATTTAAAGACATTTGTGGCAAAGGTCAACTTTGTGTTGCACTTTTGCATTTCGCGCATGATATTTTGGACATCCTTTTCTTTTTATACGGGCAGAAGATGCAGAAAAGCCTTTTTTAGATGGAGGTTCTTCGATGAAGTCCTAGTAGTAGTGCAAGTTATTTAATGATAGTAACTCAATAAGTGTAACAGATATTTGTTGAAATGCCCAAAAAGATTCATAATTTCGAAAAATAAAACTATCGAGTCAAAATAAGTGAATCGTGTTTTCCGTTAGCTAAGTATCAGATAAATATACAATGATTAAATAAATCTCAATTTCATTTGTGTCAATCGTCTTCCGGGATCGTAATACTTATTAGAAAACACAGCAAAATTGCACAGCCCGCTCTTAAATATAATACGTATAGATACATACGTATAAAATTTAATCCTATAACTCTATAGTTGTACAATTTATGTCAGTGAATAGGATGCAAACAAAAAAGTCGACGAAGACCTTCCCTCTTAAAGGCTTGTTAAAAAGGTGAAAAAAGGAGGATGTTAAAAAATTACCATACTTAATACGTTTCAAGTAAAGCTATTGAGGAGGAGCTAGGGGCTACAATATACATAATCGTTCTGTATCAAGAATGGCGGTGTATTTTTATGCGGGTAGATTGATAATAATAGGGGTCTTTGTTTAGTTGCAGACGCTAAGTGAATGGGCCTTAACGACTTCCAGGGCTGCCAGCCTTCTGCCTGTCTTGATGCTACATTTTTTGACCTGAAAGGTCGTCTGATATTATTTAATGCTTTAATTCTAGAGCTTTACAAGTTTAAAATCCACAGTTCCAAACACTCTGGACGTAAGGGTATTGCTTCAATGTTCCTTGAAGTCAACAGCATAAGCTACATAAAAGAGCAAACGCAAAACAGTTCTATTTAACAGCAAATTAAGTAGAGTTGTATTTACATTATAAAACATCATTTTTAAATGAATAATGATTTGGTTGTTTGTATCGAAAAGGCTTCAAAACTATTGGACTAACTTATAAAGTTAGAAAGCCCTATAAATTAATAGAAATAAATTAATAGAAATAGAAAGCCCTATAAATTCTGTATATCCATAAGGAAGGACAAAGGCTACTTTTATCGCGCAAAAATAAACAGTTTTATGGAAATTAGCGCGTATAAAATCGCGGTAATATCTAGCATAAAATGTAAAAAGATTTAATCTCTTTTAAGTGTTCCAGCCCAACACAATAAAACATTCACGAGGACAAAAGTTATAGGGCAGTTTATTCTCGACTCCTATGGCGTGGTCCTGTATAAAACAACTTTTATAAAACACAACTAAAAATAATGAAATACGCTTATCTTAACTTTAAATCTTTAAATCAACAAATAAACAAGGTTAGCTAATCGCATAGAAATCGATTTTTTCCGGGAGCAAAAGTAACCGCTTTTAGTTATGTCCTTTCCCGGGACTTAAAGTATCTCCATACCAAATTTCAGCAAAACCGATTCAGCGGTCTGGGCGTAAAGAGGTAATAGACAGATAGGATAGACATACTTTTGCATTAAAAAAACAAGCAAGCTGAATCCGCGCGCGCAGAATACGCGTCGAAAACGCGCCGGAAACGCTTACGTCTGAACGCGTTACGCGCTTACGAGTACATAATATATTTAAAAAGTATTTGTAAAAGAACAAAACATTGTAAAACGTATCCATTGTACAAAAATATTTTTATTTGTAAAGAGATTAGAGAATATCATAGACTACCCACAAAATTCCAACGCAGTTCTCAATTGAAATAAATTGAATTATGTTTGATATGTTGTCAGCCCTGTCTGTCACTTTTGACAGGATAAAGTGATGGATATTCGGTAATCGATACGGCTGCACCAAATTACATTAATTTCGTTTAATTAAAACGCTGCTATCCGATTAAGTCAAATGTTAAACGGTATTAGGAATTATTAAATTCTCATTGAATATATTCATCAGCACTAGTTATAGACTAATAATATGAAATATGTACCTATGATATATAACTCTAAATGCGAAAGTTTGTCTGTCTGTTTGTCTTTCTCCAAATTCTTGGTGGCGCGATTTTAACGACATTTCATATGGGACGTGATACGTCAAGACTCATGTCCTCTGCGGGGCTAAAATGGTCGCTTTGAAGAATCATGATATGAATCATAATATGATTCATTTTTCTAAAATCACAAAATGCAACTCTGCTTGCAATTCAATTCTGTATTTTTGTACTGATTTGACATTTGTCAGTTTGACAGTTTTGACAATTCATTTGCTGAATTGATTGAGAGGAATTGCTAAATGTGACCATTTTAGCCCCGCAGGTACATATTAGTAGTAGTTTTTGGTCCCTGAAAAAAGTATGGTTCCCACACGATATATGAATATATATAAAAAACAAATTGTACAACCCTATCGTTTATCCTTGAGATTGATTGTACTGCAATGTGCAAGGTGCTTAATTGTCAATGTAATATCTTCTTAAAGATTAGTTCTAGATACAGGTGAAATACAAACTCGCTTGTATTTAAAAGGATTTTTTCTCAAGTAAGTATGGTAATTATTTTTCTGTCATAAGTCTAACTGCTAAACCGAGAAAATGATTCATACGTAGATAACGTATCAACGCAATTTGATACGTTATCTGCGTATGAACTAATGGGACTAATTGGGGTATGTCAAACCCAGCCTACAGACGACAACTTTGACTTGATGGCAAACCAAATAAAGTAGACTGCACACCTATCATAATATTAATGAATTGCTCAGATGGTAGGTACTCATGTGCACAAACTATGTGTAGTTGATTTCACCACACCTTATTATTATATACCTTATGTCACTATTCTGAGGCCGTTATTTTAATAAATTCTTTCACAGGCATTCCCTAATGTACCACCATCCCCCGTGTTTCACTAATGTCGTAAATAAAAGTGCGCCGTTTCGACGCCGGAGATTTACAGTCTAACCTTTCTATTTCGATAAAAGCATTTTATTTATACTGTAAATTTTCTCATTAAATTTCATAAAAATCTATCCAATGGTGATATACTCTGCAAGCGTAGTCACATTAATCCAAACTATCCTTATAATTATTTTTTATGCGTCCGTCAGCTGTTACCTGTTCAAACATAAACCGCTGAAGATTTAACAGATTTTGACCAAAAGTGAAGATATTTTTAGTCTTGGAAAAGGTCTAATAGTTTTTTCTTCCAAAATATTAATGCGTTTCCTTGTGGTAAACAGTATTATTCTGTGCCACCGTATTATTGCTTTGGCCTCTCTGGTCCTTAGACCTTAAGTCTTAAGGCGCTGGCAACTGCCAATGACCTTGATCTCGCATCACTCTCGCACCACTGTCGATTTTCATGCCAGAGAGACAGAGATGTCAAGTGTTCACTCGGTAGCGTGGATACATTTTTCGTTTGTTAGAGGAAAAAATAAATATTATTCCCATAATTCCCAATCTAGATGTCAGAACCGAAAATTACATCGGGCAATCTTTGGATTTTTGTAAAAGGTATCAAATAAACAAATTTTTAAAGCATAGATTGTATTATTACTTTAGTTAGAACTGTTTAAAGTTCCTGAAAGATGTGACTTTGGTATTTTTTTTCATCCAGTAGGAGTACATTATTTTATTATTTAAATTAGACAAGCTTTTCCAAATATAATCAAAAATCACATTTTTTTTGTGCCAGTCAATGAAATACATACGTCTAGAAAACTGCACAAAGATGTCGAATTGGCAGCTGTCCTCGCCTTAAGCATACTTCTATTATCGACATCCATGCAGAAATTCAGTCCATTTGAGATAAAGCGAGTTAATGTTTAGAGTAGTTAGCCGAATGAGCTCTCCAAAAGATACTGCAAAGTCCTCATCAAAATACACGAATAAGGGCTATAGCGTAACAAGATATGCAGTCCTTTAATTAATATTCCTCCAATTTGGGTGCACTGATGACTCAATACACACTATAGATGCACGTAGCCATAGCAGCGTCGCCTGGTAACAGTTATTGACGAAAACCCCGCACCGTATCCCAAAGGGTTAAAGACCATTTCGCCGTGACAAATTCAGGACGAGACGGCGTTGACAAATCAACCCTATTTCCAAGTGGGAGAGTTTAAATGGTAAATTTGTCGCGTGTTTACTGCATTTTCCTCCCTATTCCGTGCTGCGAGGGTCAAGAATGGCGGAGCAGCGGCTGTAGGTATGCATGGGGTAATTCCAGACGGCTAGACGACCAGACTAGGGGGTACTGTGGTCTAGGCTATAGCTGTACGTGTACGGGGTGAGACAACTTTTGTTTTGTGAATGGACTCGAATTTGATGTTTGTTTTGGTAATCTGACTTCGCAGGGAGCTCGAATATGTACCTACTTGTTAGTGCTATGTAAGCACTAGGTACATACATGGTTAGGTGGCTTAAGTTACCGCGCAATCAATTAAAGTTTTTACTTTTTAAGGCGCTATATTGAAAAAACTGTCCTTTTTGACGTAATACTATAGGACCCTCAGAAATGTTACAAATCTGGTAATGAGATATACATATCTTCATAGCCTTATCTAGGTTTGAGAAGAACTAGAAATACGATTAATGTATTTTGCCTCGATACATTTAATTTTCGAAATGACCTCTTAAGAGGCCGGGTACCCTTGGAATTTCTCATACATACGTTATACCAAAATCATTTTCTCAAACGAAAATATTTAACACGTTTGAGTTTTTTTTCAGTTTAAAATAGTAATTACCTAGGTTCCTGCACAAAAATTTACTTCAAAATATTTAAACACTAAAAAATAGAGTAAAACACTAAAAAATATATAAATAAATAGTAAATTTACTACAAAATATTTAAATACTAAAAAATATTTTTAGAGTTTAAATATTTTGTAGTAAATTTACTATTTATTTATATATTTTTTAGTGTTTTACTCTATTTTTTAGTGTTTAAATATTTAGTAGTAAATTTACTAAAAAAAATTAAAAACAAAAAAAATTTTTTTAGTGTTTAAATATTTTGAAGTAAATTTTTGTGCAGGAACCTAGATAATTACTATTTTAACCCGGCGAGAATATGGCAGGGTATTTTACACCCTGCCCATCACTTAAACGCGCGTAGTTTTTTTATTTCGCGCTTAGCAACAACGAGACTTTCAGTAGCTGGAGACAAGGGAGTGCGGAGGATATAGTAGCGATATCCTAGTGTTACGCGTACCTGCGCGGGAGTTATGGGCTTGCTAACCTACTTAGGGTAAATTTTACCCGGCCACATAGCTGGTGTATGTGTTCTTAATTTGGTTTTTTGTAATCTATTTCCCTTTTAAATATTAATTTCACTTTGTTTTCTTTCAAAATGAGTGACAAACGTATTGAATTTATGATAAATGAAGTTTTAAACGATTTTTTCGACGAGTCTGACTCTAAAGTTGGGTCTGAATCCTCAACTTCAGTATCAAGAAATAGTCCTGAAAGAGTTGTCAGACGTCGTGACTGTCCCTATAAGAAAGATTAGAAGACTAAACATGGTTGGAAGCACTGTCAAAAAGCCATATTGTAAGGAACATGCAAAATTTTTTGGCTATAATTGTAGGACAATGTTCAAGACTAAAAAAAATAAAATTAAGACTGATCAATATACAGGTTGATTTAATTTTTTTAAAAGCAGACCTCATTACTTACTACCTTACACGTCAAACGTGATATTTCCTAAAAAATAAGAAGTTACTTTATGTTTTCTTTTGGTTTTCGAAGGGTATACTTTTTGTTGATTGTTAAATCTATATTTTTTGTTTTCGGTAAAATTAATAAGTATACATATAAATATACAATTTGTTTTTATTTAATATCATAAAGGGTATACTAAAAGCGAATAGAATAGTAAATATTATATAATACAGCTATTATTTACATCATAGTATGAATTATTACATAAGGGTATAATTTACCCTGCCACATTCTTCGCGTACCTTTTTTTCACCACATTCTCGCCGGGTTAAGCTGAAAAATAGCTCAAACATGTTAAATATTTTCGTATGAGAAAATGATTTTGGTATTACGTATGTATGAGAATTTCGAGGGTACCCGGCCCCTTAAAAATACGAAATTTGAAGATTATTTTTAAACGAAAGTATTGTAGGAAATTAGTCTAATTAATAGACACCTTTGTAACTCAAAATCGTATAGAAGCATTTTGCTTAAATGCTCCTAGTTTTTTTTAAATAATTAAATTACGTTTTGTCGCATGTTTTCCGAGTGAGCCGATAGCTTCTGCGGGCCGATTCTGTATCGTACATTTGTGAGTTAATAACTGAGTTAGTAACGAAACCGAGGAGTGAGTAACGGAAAGTGCCACTTTTTGTATTCACTTGCATACAAAAGTGAGACTTTCGGTTGCTCACTCCTCCGTTTCGTTACTAACTCAGTGATTAACTCACAAATGTACGATACAGAATCGGCCCGCTGGCCGCAGCGTATTCACGACTTTATAGCCGTATGGCTACTTTATTTGTATAAATTAAGTATAAAATTGCCCTTGCGGTATAATTTATTTTCGATTTATCGCCTTAACCATAGAGTAATATGTATAATATATAATATAATATGTATGGCTATAATATATAATATAATATAATATGTATGGCTTGTCTCTGCCTTAACAATACTTTTTGTAGGTACAATGTACATACTCTGCAATCTTTAATTCACTTACAATATCAATAGGACATAATTTTGTGTTGGATAAAAGTATTTGCCGGTGTTAAGACTTTGTAAAACCCTCATCAAACGAAACTAACTAACGCGACATAAAAGTTCCCTTTGAGACGTGTTCTGAAAACGCCGGTCACGTCTCCTCTAATTACTATCAGGGCCGCATATAAGCTGTACTGGACGGACGAAAAAATTGAGTCCCAACTATGGACATTGATTTTATTAGGGTCTCGTCACTCGTGTTACGGAAAATCGATAACCTCGGAAATACTTCGGTCTTTTCGGTTGCCATACATGAGAAATAGCTTTCCTTGTTGAATCCGAATTTCCACGTTTTCACAAGTGACTACGAAAAATGGTATCAATAACCACTTCAGAGTTCAAGTAGTAAGTACTTGTACTAGCTGAACTCTGAAGTGGTTATTGATTGCCAACTCTGGAGTTGGCGACATAATATTTTTAAGATCCTTTTGATATGTTAACAGGATGTCTCATGCAGCGTACTATAATATTAACTTCAAGAGTTGAAGCAGCATCGGAATGAAATTAACCACACGTTTACTTTAAGGGCGAGGGCTCACACGTGACACGACAGACTTAAGACAGGAATATTACATTAAACATATTTGTTTCAAGTGCATTTTGTAAAGCAATTACTAATAGTCAGTCTTCAGACTGTCGTGCCTCAATTATTTTGCTGTAGCCGTGAGTGGCCCACATAATCTAGTAAGGTGCGAAAAGTTGTTTCAGGATGCAACTTGCGTCGTAACTCGTAGGTCGTATAGTGACAAAGTGTCGACAGTCCACAGTTCGCGCAATACGTAACAACTATTCCTGGGCTGTTGACGCCAAGAGAATTTCATTATGAAACAAAACAACTAGACGGAATAACTTTCGTGCTTGTGGCGTGCATTAATTGCCTACTTGAGAGGCGTAATTAAGGCAGCGACGGACGTGCTAATTTTATATGTAACCTATATTATAAGAAATTGTTTGTGCAAACGAACTACACGTGAGCAGTGGCGACTGATCAATAGACAGGCTTATTTTCATAAAATTTATCATTTCATCTGGCGACATCTCAAACAAAAAAGATATAATAAAATAAAAATGTAGTTTGCGGTAGCGGGTGGACGCTGCATCGATCATCAGACGGACAAACAAAACAACTAGGTAGGGATCCTTATATTTTTTACGCAACCATAAAAAAACCGTTTCCATCATTCCAATAATGTAACACTTTTGATGATATCATCCTTTCTTCCCTCTCCCCTAAGGCTTCAAAACGTTATTACTTGGAAGGAATTCGGCACTGGAGCGGCGGAATCCCAAGCGCGCGAGTAGTGACCAAAATACATTAGGGAAGCGGAACTGTAATTATGTAAACAGCCAAGTCCCAGGAGCATTAAAATTGCTTAGTAATCGTCCAAATGACGTGTCGTTAACCCCCGAATATCTCCATTCCTGACGCCTGCGAATGTGCCCCGGGTGATCCGGGTTACGAGCAATTTGATAAGCAATGACCTACGACAATACTTTCCTATTCGATAACCAATTTCGAAAATGGAGATACTTTGAGTCCCAGGAAAGAACATAATATAGAATACTTTTTATCCCGTAAAAAATGTACGGATCCCGCGTGGTAAACTAATTTTGGCGCAACGGAGTTGCGGGCGTCACCTAATTTTGTATTCCTTCAGTTTTCGACCTATTCTTTTGTACTCACTCAAAGTATCGATATCTCCATAGTATAATGGGTTCAGACTTCAGCGGTTTGGACGTGAAGACTGAAGAGGTTAAGGACAGACAAATTTATTTAGACTTTCGCATTTATAAATTATTAGTATTATTAGTGTGGATGGCACAAAAAGTTCAAATCGTGTGTCAAATTACCACTAATATGGTAAGATCTTCCACACCAAAAATGTTAGTGGTAAAATCTATGTGGGCGACGGCCTTGAGGCAAAACGTATGGGGCCGTGTCTTCGTCGCGTTTGTGAACTATTAAACTAATTAGTAGAATTCTACTAATTTCAGCGATTTGATTATTCAATACAAACGATTCCAGCAGCTCAAAGAAAGAACTCCACAGCACATGCTGAAAATTCATACCAGACGTGTCAAGTTAAATCTATATCTATACTTATTATAAAACAAAGTCGCTTTTTTTCCCTCATGTCCCTTTGTTCCCTTTAATCTTTAAAACTACGCAACGGATTTTGATGACTCTTTCAGTGTTAGATAGCCCATTTATCGAGGAAGGTTATAGGCTATATTTTATCACGCTAAGATTAATAGAAGCGAAGAAATAGAGGAAAATGTGGAAAAAACGGGGAAAATTATTTGAAAGGGCTAACTTGAACGCGCTAATCTCAGGAACTACTGGTCCGATTTGAAAAATTCTTTCAGTGTTAGATAGCCCATTTATTAACGAAGGCTATAGGCTATATTTTATCACGCTAAGACTAATAGGAGAATGTGGAAAAAACGGGGGAAATTATTTGAAAGGGTTTATCTCGCGAACTACTGGAGCAATTTTTATGTTATTTGGCACAGACAAGAAGTAGACCACATGAAGGATCGTGATAGGCTATTGATTTTTATGTCGCTAGTATTGTAATAATTTTGGAGTTGTAAAATTGACGAAAAAAAATTAATTATTGATTCCGAAAAAAAAAACTCAATTTTTATTTCAGTGATCAAAATTATAACCCAACTTTCTGGATTTCGTACAAAAACCCTTTTTGGCTGGCTTTAGCTGAAAAAGACCGCCAGGGACCGGCCAGCGCTGGTAGATGTAATGAGCTCAAACGGTCGAAGTAGAAAAAGGTCATCTAGGGTTAGCTCTCCAGTTTTTACGCTGCCGACTAATTAGCTGAAGTCTAGACACTAGACGAACTTAAAAAGATGGATTAGGGCTTAAAATAACTAATACGGTGTTACGAAAAAGATAGCCAGTCGTTTAACTTATCTGTGCATTAAAGTTTAAGAAAAATATTCAAGCAGACAGCTCTGCTATTTATTGAAGTTTAATTTCAGGTTGTAGCATAGTGGTTAGGGTAATGTAAAATGTTATAGATTTTTAGGGTTCCGTATCCAAAGGGTAAAAACGGGACCCTATTACTAAGACTTCGTTGTCTGTCCGTCTGTCTGTCTCCAGGCTGTATCTCAAGAACCGCTATAGCTAGACTTCTGAAATTTTCACAGATTGTGTATATATCTGTTGCCGCTATAACAACAAATACTGAAAACAAAATTAATATTTACGGGGGGCTCCCATACAACAAACGTGATTTTTTCGGCCTTTTTCGCTCTATATCAGTAATGGCAAGAGGTAGGCGCTTGAATTTTTCACACATTCTTTTGTTATATGTGTACTTTAATATTTAATAATAATAATAAAATAAAAATTGAAGGGGGGCTCCCATACAAAAAACACCATTTTTTGCCTAATTTTGCTCTGTATTGGTACGGAACTCTTAACCCGGATTTTTATTCATATTTTAAGTAGGTACATACCTGCATTCCCTATCGATCAAATAACATACGAATAAAAAAATCTGATTAAGGGCCTGTTTCACCACCACAGGCCCTTAGTATAATAAAATGTGCAGGCTAATAATTAACTGAATACACAAAATATTATAAAAATACTACATAATAAGTTAACGGCTGACAAAGCCGAGAAAAAATCAATTTGATCGACGATTTACATCAAATTATTGCTAACTAGTACGTGTCTGTAGGTAGGTATAATACTCGTGTTAAATCCATAATCTTTATAGTGCTCCGATGTCTTTTATTCCGGTGGCCGTGGCAATGACCGCGCCTGACGTGCTAGTTCATGGCCGTATGTTGCGACGCACTCGCACGTATATCCTTGATGCGAGAGTTTCACAACACTCCACCTTCCACTGCCGATATACTTATCTCATCCTATAATGCACCGTCAGCTCTCCTCACCCTGTATTCGAAAATAAATAAACCGAAGTCGGGATTCGGGGCGCAGGGCGCACCCTCACAAACAAAACACTCACACACTCGACACGGGGCGAAGAGGAGGGCGCTAGTTTCGCTCAGTCTCGCGCCGACCGCTGTACAGGTTGGATGTTACTCGTTCGATACGATGCGATCGGAAAATAAACTAGTGTAGCTGCGAAAAGACCGGCTATACGTTGTGTTGTGGACAAAAACTATCGTGAACGTGTATTTTATATCGGTGCGTATCGCATTCGTGATTATTTGTTCGATTAACGACGTTGTTTACATCGCAATGGCGGTTATAGCATAATTCCTTCGTTAGGGCTCCGGTCGGTGTTAAGACGTTAAACATTAATGAAATTCGTTTCTATTTTCAGATAGACTGTTCTGTTTGATCGGAGGCTGTTGACTTGTGTGGAAACAAGATTATATTGGTTTTACGCGAACTTTCCGTGCGAATAATAAAATTATAAGGTATGTTGATATTTCATATTTTGTTAGTTTTAGAAGCCGCTTCGCCGGAATGCGTTAAATAATACAAGTAAATAAACTAAATAATCGTCAAAACATAGATTTACTGTTGATAGTGCATGTGCGACATTTTTTTGCTATTCTCGGTCAACGACCTCTTTAGTACGTGTAGGTAGGTTGAGAGTAAATCGTCTTACGTAAGGTAACGGGGTCGGGGGGGTAATTAAAAATTTAACAAGTCGACGACGGTTAAAATATGAAATTATATAATATGTAATTGTTAACCTTTTATGTATATCGTACCTACCTTTGATTACATTGTACTTGTTGCGCGAAGCCGGGTTAGGTAATACCTACTTATGGATTTGAATTATGTTAGATACGTTTTGAAATACTGTCCTAATATAAGTAATGTCAACGCAAGAGTCGAGACAAAGCAGTTGCGTAATAAATGATTTACTTTCGAGCTGCATGAAGCGCAGATGATGAAAGAATCGCAGCGATTTAAATTTCAAATTCGTCCAGCATAATACTTGTATCTAATAACGGGGACATGTAGCCCTAACCAACTGGATTTCGCACGTAAAAGTATCGACGTGCCAGAGAAATATTTCTTTACCATCATCATCAGCCCCTGACATGAGAAACGCCTCCGTGGTCCAGTGGTTGACCATGACTCTTAAGGAGGTCGTTGGTTCGATTCCCTTCTATTGGGACTTGAAAAAACAAATGTATATTTTATTTGTATAATATGGATGTTTCACAATAGTAACAAATATGATGCGTGCCTCAAGTAGGTGGGACTGTACCTACTTACTAAGAAATGAAATATTTTAACTATACAAATAAATAATAGTGCTTTTTAGTTCAGTTAAATATAGTATTGACGGTCAATATAGCGGTGAATCACTAACAAATAATATTTAATATTCAACAGTTTCCTGTTGACATAAACTTTAGCTACATAGTTCATTCATTTGATTAATGGCTACCTATTTTATTCGTGTTCATATTTTCTTTATTTTGGTGATTTTGCATACACTTATGCACGGAGCATGCATGAAATCAATATTATATTTTGTAAACAGTAATACCACGTAGAACCTGGTCACAAATCTATTAGCCTTTACAGCGCTTCTGTCATATTCTGCTTTAAATATTATATTCGCCCATGACTATAAACAATGTCGGATGTGAAAAACAGCAACTTTACAGGAGAGCGATTCAAAGTCTAAATTGTGAATAACTTTTTACTTACTTCAAGTAGAATCATGAAATTTCAGGGTTGTGCTCTATAAGTTATTTACGTTTAGTGTATTACTAGGAGTATTCCGTATTTTATGAATAAATATGAGAAAAGTCACTTCTGACCTTTTTAACGGAGTACGAGTAATGCTGATTTGTCGGAAGTGCCAGAACCGACGTTGTTGCTTGTACAAATGCAATGATTGCTTGTCGGAAGTGGCATTTACGCCATTGTTAAGTGATAACTTTTAATTTAAAAATACGTCGCATGTAGAAATTACCAACAAAAACGACAACAATTTCAAGATAATATATCTTTTTTTATGTACTTCTGTCAAATAAAACGTAAAAACAATGTATGTATGAAAATACAAAACATTTCTTATGACTTAAATAATTCGGAAAATCAAATTTTCGTCCGAAATGTAAATTAACCTAAAACATTGAAATTAAAAATTATTGCCATCACTATTTTGTTGATTTTTTGATAGCATAACTTAAATTAACTTAAAATAATTAAATTTTTTTTTGGATCAATCATAAAGAGGAAAAGTTTGTTTCGTGTTTGGAAAAGTGTTTGTATCTTCGTTTGTATTGAATAGGTTCAATAACTACTGAACTAATTTTAAAAATTCTTTTACCCATGGAAAGATACATTATTTGCAAAGAACATAGGCAATATTCAGAAAAATATTAGGGATCATACCGAAAATCACAAAAATATAACCCAAAGTGGTTAAAATTTGCAATAAATTACATTATTTCGCTTGCGCTGCGAAAAATACAGATGATTCATAGAAATAATATTACAAATACTTAGTATTCATCATTATCTACAAAAAAGTCCAGGACAGCATATATGTATAACAATGCTACTCACCAAATTTCGTGGCTGTAACTTTAACAGATTTTGCTCAGCGATGATGAATCAGTGAGTCAGTCAGTCAGTCAGTCAGGACATGTAATTTTATGAGTATAGATAAAGCACTTTAAAGTAAATTTAATCGACAATAAATATCAACACAGTGCTATCAGCTGTGTGAGCTGTTTGACGCCATATTTGTTTTAGTGACAACTAGCGCCGCAGTGGGAAAAAAGTTAAATTTGTTCAATTACCTGACTGATTTCATGTCCGCTAATCAAAGGGCTATATTACAAATCGCTAACTAGTTGGACGTTGAGTGAAGATCGTTCAATCGACGTTCGGCCGAGGCATTCAATTGAATGGTGTCATTCAATGAATGCGCTAGTCATTCAACCGAATCGCAGATTAAACCAGATGACTGCGACATACATTGTATATAATATAGCCTATTATATTAATCCAACTTATTATGGTTTTGAACTTTTGATGCAGGTTCAGTATAGATTATAATACGTCAAACCTGCTAATGTCAATTGTCAAACCAGCGTTGTGATTGGTCAAATCTCCAAAATACCATTATTTGAACTTTGACGTTTTTCTGTTAGTATCTAAATGAAAATATTATTTTGCTGTTTCATAGAAAATGGACTGGATCTAATAAGAAACAAAGCTGTACTAATGTTGGATTAATTTAGTTCGTATCTGTGTCAAATAGATTCTTCACATAATATTCTTTCTTCTTAGATCTTCTTCACATAATATTATAATAACGTACCCGCAACTCTGCCCTAAGCGGGGAGAGGAGCACAGTGTGGTTTTAGTGGGTAGACCTTCGCAGGGAAGTTCCACATACCTCGGCAGATACCTAACCCCAAACCGCCGGGGTGCGTAAAGCATTTCCCCGTGTAAAAAATGGTAATTGCTTCCAATCCTCCTAAGACCTATTCTCCACTATCCAAAAAAATCTCCACTATTTAGGAATAGGACCACTTACAAGGCAATACAAGGTAAGTGTAAACAACCTTTTTGACCAATTTAATACAAGTCGACTTTGCGGGCACTAAATCTTTGTTTTTATATTTTCATAAGACATAATATTGATATTAAGTACTGCAATTATTTCACGCTAGAAACAGCACCAGCATAGACAGTAAACAAAAAAAAAATTCCAAGATTGACAACATTTGGATTAATTATCTGATTATATGTCGGATTTTGTAGTCGGATTACTTTTATTGTACCTATGCTCCGCTCCGACCTTTGCGTAATATTCCCTATTCAGTAGCTATTGAGCTCGGCAGAGTTTGGCTTAGAGAACGTTACGAACTCGATAAAACCCGTGCCTAAAGTAAAAAGTAAATTAATTAACAGCTACTCCTCGCCCCACTGAATTATTAAAGAACTCACATTTCACCCGGTCGTTGACGGATGCCATCCATAAATAATAATGGTTCAAGTTTTCATTAATAATTTTGTTTCACCGATTAATCTACGCTGTAATTTCGGAGAAAATGACCTAGGAGAGAACACGAATTATTGTTGTAAAAACTTGATGAATGTTGCTTAGTTTTGTTTACCACATTCGCTGGCGCAGTCATTAATAAAACTCAAAAATTCGTTACGCGAGACGCGCGTTTTAGGGAATAATTTGAGATAATTTGAGATTCGCAAAAATAATTTTTGAGCGCTAACTGCTAAGCTCAAGCAATCGCTGAAGTTAGCTCGCAGGCATGCTAAAACCGAAAACTATGGGGTTTCCTTGCTGCTTAAATATTTCAAGGTATCCTAATGTCCTATGCCAAGTTATTGAGGTTTTTCGACAGGAATTTACTAGGATAACTTTTAACCCGTCAATCCCCAAGTGGCACCCGGCTGTCGCATAACAATTGAAAATCTATTGTGTCTGCTATTCACACGATCGAGGTATTAAAAAAAATTCTTCAAACAAGATTTCCTTTTAGGTAGTAATACCTACGAGGTTTTAGTATACTTACCAGACAAGAAACCACCCACGACGCGAAAATAATAAAGCCCTTGTGAAACATGTGTTCAATAGGCAACAGTCAGTCTGAAAAAGGTCATCTGCTACCCTGCTACTAAACTATGTACTTACTACTAAGAATACCAGTATCTTGTGTTTGAAAAGATACTTTCTGGTTTTATGGTACTTTATAAACTATAATATTTATACATACTACAATATAAATAATAATATTCAGTAGACCAGTGTTTTTCGACCTTTAATTTTATTTTTACTGACTTTTTTTGACCTCTGACGAACCCAGGGCAGACAACAATACAGTGCGTCAAGAGTCCAGACTCAACTCGCACACGCGTCAAACTTGTATGTGCGAGTCTAATTTCGAAGACATGGCTAAGTTAAACTACTGTATGATATTTATATTATGAATAAAACTAGCTTTGTAACTGGCAGTTGCGAGACTTGTCGAAAACGACGATACATTTCTGTATTAACGTAAGTTTATAATGCACGCAGGCTTATGGGACATTTCACGTGAAGCGGACAGGGAAAAAAAAGTGAGGTTCTGAAAATCGACCACATTCGGCCCATTTGTACTTCTAGTAGGGATGAATGTGTACGCAAAATATTTTTTTTGTATAGTGTATATTTACCAAGTTATAGATTTCAAAAGAATTGTCGTTGATTGGTACTACAATTTTTCGAAAGTAATTTTTCGAATATAACAAATCTACTATAAAATATTTTACATAGCGATACATATTAAAAATATACTGTTCTTTTTGACAGTAAAAAAAAATAAAAAATTAAAAAAAATTAATGGCCAAAACCGGAAGTAAACTTTTCAAACCAGAATTACAGTCACTTCGACCAATTTTTTAAATATAAATATTTAAAAAAATCTAATAAAATATACTTACCATAATATTTAATTCACTTACCTCTAACACGACTTGGTTGTAATGGCAAAATGTCATTAAACATAACTAATTAATTAATTATCATCAGTATGTTTCCATTACAGTTGTTTTATTAACGTGTACAGTTATTTTACATAATACATGAGAATTGTTGTAATCTGGTAGGTACTTAACTCAGTTTTGTAACACAATAATGAAAATTAAATATTATTATCGTGCTCTGCAAAAATTTACACAATTTATTTTAAACATGTAACTATAAGATAGGTTACACATAATATTATACTTCTTTGCGACGAAGCAAAGTAGGTACTATGAAGACCCCTTCCCTCCCTAAACAGGCTGTCTAGGGAGGGAAGGGGTTGGTTTGGTATTTCGAAAATAAAATCATTAGTCCCAAATAGCAAGATAAACCATTTTTGCACAATGCACAGTGCAACGAAAGAAAATTATGTTTAATATTTTCAATCAGTTAGATTTTTTGGTTCTTTATCGCGTCATGATGATTTATTTCAAGACAATAATAAACCGAGAAACCGGTGTTCAACACAAAAAGACCTTAATATTTTAAAGGCAGCTGACCTTAGCGAAATAACTGCTATTCTACAATTAACTAGGACATTCTACGTCAAGCCTAGCTCAAATTCACAATCATAGTGATTACGACACAAACTTAGGTAACCTAAATTGAGCGGATACTTCGTACAGTAATGACACACTTGTGATTTACGCAATATGAAGAAATCGCTTCTCGGTAATTACTCATTCGACATTGAAATTGATGTAGCGACGAATTCGATGGATATCACCAGCATAAAGCAGATTTAGATAGTACTTACAGATGACGCTCGCAACTCCGTTGCGCCGAAATTCGTTTATCACGCGGTAACCGTACATTTTTCCGGGATAAAAAGTATCCTAAGTCCTTCCCCGGGACTCAAAGGATCTCTATACCAAATTTCAGAAAAATCAGTTCAGTGGTTAGAGCTTGAAGAAGTAATTATATGTATGTCTGACGGACAGATAGACAGACAGACAGGCATTCGCATTTATAATATTAGAATGGATTAGTACGGGTATAAAAAAAATACTTTATATATTTATAAGTTAAAAAAGAAAGTAACAAACCAGGGCTTTAGTGCCTATTAAGGTAGAAGGTACAAGGTACCTGATGCGTAGCACGGTTTTTATCATAAAACTTTTTGGTATGAGCTTGAACAAATAAAGGGGCACGCCATGACCTTGAATGGAATCAGTAAAACATGAAATGAGAATACAAAAATAGAAGTTTAAATTAATGTTATTGCTTGAGCTATTTCGTAACATGATGTTCATCGCAAAAACGCGCCGAAAAGCCCGATCAATTTGCGGGTTTCTCCATACAACTATGACTAAGACCATTTTGATAAGGTGTTAGATAGAAAGATAAGGGAAAAAAAACATGATCTACTTCTAGAAGTTAGGGGCTTTCTAACCTCTAGAACTAGATTATGATTATTATGGATATTATTATGGATGGATGGCTATCCATTATTATCTCTGTCTCGATTTTATAAGGTACCTCCAAAATGTACAATTAAATTCAATTAACACCACGTAATCTTAGCATGCCATCGCATTACCGTTGTTGCCGCTAGGGGCGCTGTTTCGATTCCATACAAAGTATGTACGTAATGTACTGTAATACATAGTTTAAAAACGTTCTTACGAGTACAAAGTGACAAATACTTGCACTCAGGCACTCAGCCATCTACAACTGATTTAAAAGAGGCATGGACACAGTGATAATATCTGGACATTTTTAACGTGGCATGGACGTTTCACCTATATAACAATTGACAGAAGTCAGTATCTATAAAACAGTAATATTATGTACACTGGCTACTGGGTGGGCCCTATATGTCCAGATCTCATAATAAATCCTCATTCATGATCTCATCTATTATGTTATGGTAATTCTTTATTCGTGATAAGTTATGGTAACGTATAAGCATGGAGTTCTCAAGTTCGTTATAATGAAATGCAAAGCTCTTGTCGGGGCGGCTGATTGATTGTGGGTAGGGAGCTCGCTTATCTAATAGATAACAATGAATTATGTAGAACGGCTGATACGCTAAGTTTTTAATATGTATTATGTAACTAGTTTATGTTTGCATTGGCGCGGCGTTTGTACTTGCATGTAGTTTTCTATTGTTTTTGTTTAGTAAATAGCAACCCTGTATACCCCTATTCGGCTAATTCAATATTAATACAGCTGCGACCCAGTTGAACCAAACAATCGGCAAATATTCTCCTAAACGCCAAATCTAGGCTCAGATCTTTTGCAACATCACGATTGACGAACCCATATAAAAATGATTGTATTATAAAAGCAGTAGGTCCATTTTAAAAGCCTTAATAGAATCAGTTGAACAGATTGGCCTTTTTCGACAGTCCAGGACAAAGGCACTTTTCAGCCGGGCTTAAATAAATGTCCTCTATCAATAGTGTCAAAAAACGTCCATTCACTCGTTCTATTCTAGCGACCACGTTCGGGCCCAGTGGCCTATGGCTTCACAAAAAACGAATAGGATTCGAGTCAAAGAATGCCGAAGTTTCTTGGGCTCGCTGTGGGCGTAAGATTTCACGCTCGACTGGAATTTCGAGGAGTTATGGAATAGGCATGAAATAAAATAGGATTTTGATAGAAATGTCCCCCCGCCCACGCTAATCTCGTTTACTAGAGCAACACTTAAAATCGGTTGAGCGTAGGATTGATACCACAGTGACCAGGCAAACAGAGGGGATGGTTCAAACAGTGAGCAATTAGTGCAGCTGTAAAGATTTAAGTTCTATTCTAGAACGAACCCTGACAGTAAACAGATTGCAGCTCTCCCATAAATAGAAATGAAATGAACATTTCTTCGGTGGTTGAGAACTAGTATTACTTCGTACTTTGTTACTTTGAAGTTTGTACTTTGTTTAAAAAGTTGCCAGTATCCAGCTAACAAATCTCAACCAATAGTCTTAATGATTATTGATTTAATCCTACCGAAAAACGTAAGTCTGCCATCCTTAAATTAATGGTACCTAAGTACCATCGAGGAAATTGATACCTAGGCAGTTGACAGACCAATGTCATTTGGTCAGTTCATGTCAATTCAATGTTAATTGTGATCTGTCGGCTGGGTTTTGACGTAACGCGACCAAACTACATAGGTCCCTCATCTGGCTAGGAATCAACTTCTCTGATAGTAGTACAACTGAAAATGATAACTTTTATTATGAAATAGGGGCAACTAATCAGCATTCATAGTACAATGAAAACTACGCGTTACATATACGCAGTCAGCCGGATAGATAAGATATAACATGCGAGCTTTATAGCTGGATCGATTACAATGTGTATGTGTAGTGTGTACACAATACAACCTTACAGAGGAAAATTCAAACCACGCTTAAATTAAGGGCCCCTCAAATCACCAGCTATTCTTGTGGGAGAAAGTCGTGGAGAACATGACTTCGTCACGATTAAATTACCATGGTCTTAACCAGACCAGTAGCTTCTATTTCGAAAAAAAACATTGAATTAAATAATTTACTAGAAACATTTACCCTCTTACTAATAAAAAGTAACACAGCGTCTATAGAGGGTGCTTATGATTCTTTCTACTAATAACCATTTTTTTGACATAAGGTCTGTATAGTGTTGTTGTAACTTCCATACAAATTTCCACAACGCTAATACAAGGCATCACCCTAGTATAGTGATGTAATAGAGTGTGTATAAGATCAAGATGGCGGACTTTCAATAGATCAGCTGATTATATTTCATTCTGAATATGTAGTTTTGAGTGCGTTTGCTGATTTCTACCATCTTATTATCAAAGAAACATAAAAAAAAAAACTATTTGGTATGTTTTATTTCTTAAATCAACTGAATGAAATAGGTTTTCAATGTAAACATAATATCGCGATCGTTTTATTTAGGGTGCGTTCCATTATGCACATACAACGATAACGCTCACGACCGTGGTTTTTCCTGTTCTACTCGCATGGTATAAATCGCGTCAATGATACAAACTCAAGTGAAATGGATTATTGAGCGTTGTTTTTGTCTAGGAACGGCTTTTAATAGTTTCTCGTTTTTATAGTTTTTTTTCAAGATCCTGTTTTATTTCTTTTATAAAATATGTAGAATATAATAGGTACTTACATATTTGTATTTTAGTTTTAATATTATCATTGTCATTCTTATTCCTTTTTTACCTCTTATTTTACTAACTTTGTAATAATAATTATTATTTTATAATAATTTTTAGAATTTAAATTAAACCGCTTACTTATTTCGCATATATATATGGCGGTTTTATTAAAACGTCCACTTCGACCCACCCACCTTTAAGGTGGATCGTTTTTAGCTTTGCATTAGCGAAAATAGACGCGGTCAACATGTGGAACGGCTGAAGGAGTTTTTCAGCGTTTGAGCGCTTAGTGGAACGTGCCCCTAACCAAAACACATCATAAGTGACAAAATATGACAATTTCAAATTTAACAACTTTGAAGTTTGACATTGGAGTTTTGCCGGGAATACGAAAGAGTAACATTGTGTTTTTGTATTATTTTCCTAAAATTGAGTTATTTCGGTTTTTAATGTAATGTTGGTAGAATATTAACCATTTAAATTAAACCAATAAAATTTGTAAACTTTTTACGTAATTCTTTTTCCCGCCAATACCTTACTTGACGCTGGCCATGGTTTAAAAGCCGAGCGCCATAACGAGAAAAGAAAAAAAACTTTGACATTAGCGTTACGTTCAAAAACCATGAAAGTAAATGTCATAGTCGATCATTATAATATTTACGAAATTCACGTACTCTACTGATTAATAATAACTAAAAATGTTTAAATATCAATCTTGTGTCCAATTATAATTACCAGGTTCATAAAAACATAACTTTTAAATCAATTTTTGTCATCAACACCCGAACATCAGATAGCGTGTTACTTAATTCCTGAACGTTTTCTTTTGAGTCTACAGTCTATGGTATATAGTGCGATTTTAGTTACACAAGGTCTTGAATCTCATTATTAGTAGAACTCTGTATAGACCCTGTGTAATGTGAGCGTAACTTACACACCCTCTATAACTATCCGTACGTTAAACACGCGTATAAGGAATTTTTATTAGTAAGGGAGTTAGAATGATAAAAATCTTTTTTTACAGAAACAATAGGCGAAGACAGCTGCCAATTCGACATCTTTCTGCAGTTTTCTAGACGTATTTCGTTGATTGGCACAAGAAAAAATATATGTGATTTTTGATTATATTTGGAAAAGCTTCTTTATTTTTAATAATAAAATAATGTTCTCCTACTGGATGAAAAAAAAATACCAAAGTCACATCTTCCAGAGCGTTTAAACAGTTCTAACTAAAATAATATACAAGCTATGCTTTTAAAAATTGCTTAATTGATACCTTTTACAAAAATCCAAAGCTTGTAAGATTTGATTTACGGTTCTGACATCTAGGTTTCCCATAATATTTATTTTTTACCAAAATAAAAATAAAAATACCAAAGTCACATCTTCCAGGGCGTTTAAAAAGTTCTAACTAAAATAATATACAAGCTATGCTTTTAAAAATTGCTTAATTGATACCTTTTACAAAAATCCAAAGCTTGTAAGATTTGTTTTACGGTTCTGACATCTAGGTTTCCCATAATATTTATTTTTTCCTCAAACGAAAAATGTACCCACGCTACCGAGTGAACATTTCACATCTCGCTCTCTCTCGCATGAAAATTGACAGTGGTGCGAGAGTGATGCGAGATATGCAAGTCCTTAAGGTCATTGGCAGTTATCAGCGTCTTACCTCGAAGTATTGTCCAATGACTAATCCGAGGCGGGAGTCGGAACTCAAAACTTCATAAAATGTAATTGAAATTTGGATCAACAATCTGACTTAGGGAACAAGTATTAAATATTTTATTAAATAAACGTTAACTAGAGGCTCAGAAAATAAATATAATATTGTGATTGCCAGCAGGAAACGGAAACATAAAGGTTATCTATCTAGGACTTCTAGAAATGTAACGCCTACAACGTACATTTATCACACAAACATACAAAGTATGTCATAACTCATATATTATGTGATTAATTTTCCCGTTATGTTAACATTAAATTTTTGTATCGAAGTTTGTCTGAAAACTTGGGATTCTGTAATGACTATAATGAGTTCTTACTACAATGTGTGATGTGATATCATTTCGAACGGAGTTATTGTCGCTCGTTCGAAAGATCCTTTGAGGCAAGCACTACCACAAGTCATAACGTATATTATGGCAAAACGTTGTCTTGCAAAATTAACTGGTTATTTAATAAAAGTTAATATTATTTTGTAATTTCCTGAAGTAATTACGCAGTTGCTGAGCGCCCGCGGCGTGTACAGAAGTTAATAGTTATGTCAGTTATCATAATTTTGCCTACGTAGATATCTGCCATATTATAATACATATAAGTAGTGGAATATCTGCCTGGATATTATATTTTAAATTAAATACTTAATTTTCTTCGCTCTTAGTTTCAATTTAAATAATAATTGCATATCTTTCAGCTGCAGTTGATGTTGGCATCATGATTCATGAATGCAGTTTCGTCCCTATTGGTATTCTCATGAAATGTCAAGCTAATAACATTGATTATTTGACATTTCACAAGAACGTCATTTTGTGGTTTTATAAAAAACGGACTGGTTCGAACAAGAAACGAAGCTGAGTTAGCTATGTCCACACTGTGCACTTTCATCTTCAATTTTCGTCATCTTCTTTGTATTCAACTTCTGTTTAGCGCATTCAATAATAATAATTGAATGCGTCGACGAACGCAACGCCAACATTGTAATTTTGTTCAGTTGCACTGTCTGTCAGATTATTGTAACATGTGCGACGAGAACATTTTACTGGGTGGAAGATGTGCGGCTTATTTGGTCACAAGAAATTCCAGAAAAAAAAAGAATAAAGCGAAATGTCGAAAGTTTTGGATACGGTCAGAGCGCATGTGTTGCGGGCATGCCTCACGTGCGCTAATAGCCGCGTACTGACCAAGCGAGCCGCCTCGCCGCGGCATCCTCGCGAGCAGTTGCTCGGTCGGTCAGTACGTGTTAGTGCGCGGCAAACGTACCGAGGCGCCTTTGAGCATCATCGACAAAAACCGACAACTTTTGGCTCGGCCGCGGCACGCTCGGGCGAGGCAGCGAGGCTGCTCGCTTGGTCAGTACGCGGCTATTGACTGCGCTATAACGCATGCCCTTGATAAACCAAAAAAAGGCACAGTGTGGACATAGCTAATGTTGCTATTGGAAATTTGGAACATTTATATAGCAAGTTGCAAGTCATATGCAACTATTATATTATGTATGTATATACATCTATAGGCTATATAAATAGGAGAATGGCGACAGATGGGTTGATGTGGAAGCGTCACTGGTGTCATGGCTGCTGCCCACACTGGATAAAGGCGACTATAAATTCAGTCGGTCGTGGACTAAACCCACACTGATGTACGGCGGCCGGCGCACCGGAACTCGTGGTTGATATATCGTTGACTTTAATGCCCTTCGCTCAAGTGAAGGGAAACACCCTACTTTATATAAAAATATTGTGATATTTGGAATATAGAATATTTTTTTCAAGCTAAAGCTTTAGTACCTAAACCTCTCCTAAATTGGAGAATGGTGGATGAAAAGGAGGATTAACCGCAGCTTTATTTTAGGAGATTCAATCAAAATTTCTTGCTCATTCATGTTCTATTTTCGCCCGGAAAATTTCTAAATTCGGAGGAAATTTTCTAATGAACGAGCAATGTAACGCTCGGGTTGCCGTAAAATAAATCACCTTTCGAATATAATAGATTTATTTTATTGTCGAACTTCAGAAGCCGCGCGGGTATCCGTTAACGCGCCATTAGTTACCGAATAATGTGCGATGTGAATTATCTCATGGAGCTCCCATACTCGTGATAAGTGGGTTCCAATGAACTCTAGTCATTGAAAAGTCCGCTCTAAGGTTAAAATGTTAAGTTATATTTTGCATTGACCCTGAACGACTGGCGCGGTCCGGTCGCCGCTCGGCGGTTTGCCAGATTCCAGATGTTACTGACCTTTCCCAATCTTATATCTAGTTTTGTCAGCGATTCAGCTCAGCCAATTGTTTTTATTTCAGCTTTTTCCTTTGTTTATTGCGATTCGTAAAGTTTACTCCGAACTCCGAAATCTGGAATATAAGAATTAAATAGCAAATTGCAACGAAAAACGTCATTACCTTTTGCAGCTCTGATTTATAACTACTGTGCACTAAATATATTGTTGAAGTGTCAACTCCGTGAGCACCGAAGTATCTTCCGGCGACAAAATGTTTACGAGGCTGACATTTAGATCAAAAGACCCGGCGGCCTGTTAACTTATCTTTAGCATTTTTACTTCGCCGCTATAAAATAGTAATTCCTTGGAAATTCAGGTTTCGAGCAATTTGAAAGGACAATTTTATTTGCTTTTCACAGACAATCTGAATTTCTGGCAGTCATTAAATTAAAGGCTGTTAAAAGGAAATGGTCATAAAAATATTTTGTAGTAATTAAAAGTAAACGCAAACGACACTTTAATTTTGCTCACACTCTTTTTAAAACTGGGATATTAAAGGAGAATGGTGATCATCGAAATATCAAATAATGATTACTCAGTGTACTGGTTAACCAAGGGTTACTATTGAGTACTTACTGTAGTCACAAGCCGTTAAACCACATCCTTGTCCAGAACAAGGTATTCCTCTGTAATTAAAAAATCGGTTGTCCGTAAAGTCGGTTTACTGACGATAGTTGAACGTGACAACGTATGACGTTGTCACGTTCAAGTTTCAACTATCCTTAACCCCTTAACCCTCGCTTCCGAATCTCTATAAATAGAAACAAACTTTTTCGACTGTAACCTAAAGTTATTTCGATGTATTTCTTTCAAATGATTGTCTAAAAATATTTATAATGAGTAAAATAAACTATTCGCAATACAAAACGCTACATACATTCGAACAAAGACGAAATCCAGTAAAATCTTCGAACAAAGCACAAGTCATACCTTGACACGTAGCTCACAGATTGTTTATTAGCTCACTAGCTAATAGCTCACAGATTGTTTATTTATTTTTCATTCAGAGTGTGGTCAATGTATCAAAGGTCATAACTAACCAAACTTCTTCATACAAAAGTATTCTCTAAGTCATCGAAATACGTAATATAATCGAAACAAAGAGCGCGGCCCAGGTGGGTTGAGAACGGTTGCTGAGAGGATAAATAGAACGCCTCAGAGCAGCTGTCAGCGAGGCAACGCCGCATGAACTGTCATGTTTTTCGGGCGCGCACCCCATATCGAATTATATATAAGACGTTATCACGTCAAAACAATCATACAATTACTAGGCACTAGGCAGGGCAGGGGTGTTCGGACCCAATTAACATTGGGATAACTTCCGTAGAGTAATTTGGAGTTGTAATTAGTACCGCATGTATCTAGCGAAAAATATTGAATATAGACCTAGGTGTCCTATAATTGTAGGATTTGTCAGTCTCCTCCTACGCTATAACATAGTATAAGGCAACAGTCGGCAACAAAGTATTAAGCAAATTATAGCCATCCCCCTGATGGTTATTATTATTTATTGTTCTTCTACTGGTTATGTTCGATCGCTTTAGGCTGTAAAATATTCGTTCTTCTGGAATAGGTAGAATCTATCTACATGCTGCGGCATAAAATTATTAATCGCGTTGACGTAAAAACGCCTCGTCAACAAACAAAGACTCACTCCATCCGATTCAAGACGGTTGGATTCGCTCCAATGGAGACAAAAGGCATTTTATACCCAGTTTTGTTTATAAAATACTGCTTAAAATTCATTTGACCAGCTTAAAAACACGAAGTCCCCTTTCCCTTGTCTTTAAATAATTATAAAGATTAGGTAGCTAGGTGTGGTCTATTGATTTTGCGATTTATATTTTTTAAATTACTCCTCATTAACAAGGTAAACGAAACAGACGCCAGTCGCAATACGTATTGTCGAACAATTCCTAGGAATAGCCAAGGTTAAGGCTAGGTGGAAATGGCATAAAAACTGGCTGCAGACACGCCTATTAAATAGTTAAATGATAAGGACAGTGAATAAGTCCAGTACTGGTTTGTCAATGATACTGGTCCTAGTTTTTTCGATACGAACCTACTGGTGTGTCTGATTTTAATACATTTTATCGACAATAAAACTCAATGACTCGAAATTCTTTTTATCGTTCAATTGAGATGATTAAAACATATTTGATGTTCAGTTTTAATTGATGGATATCATTGAATAATATGAAACGTTCTTGGCGATAAAAATAAAAAGGTTTGACCGGCATACGCCATGTTGCCAGATTTCAATGTTATAAAGGCCTATTAGCTCTACGACTAATACATATTAGGCACTTATTATGATAATAATTTGAAAATTGAAACGTAACCAGTATTAATAAACGTAATAGCTTTAGAAAGTCAACTGACTTCTCCAGAGATCCAAGAAGGGTGCCATAAATTTAATTCCGTATCATTATTACAATCCTGGAGATGAAATCAGTTCTGACCTTACAAATGGTGCTGTCAAAGGAATTCTCAAATTCCCTTCCGACCGTGACGTAAAATAATGCAACGTAATTAATCAGCTCGTATCGTTTATGTAAAACTCGTAATTATCAGCTAATAGCGTCAGACGTGGGAAATGGAACCATTATTCATGACGCCCTTTCTACTTCAGCATTTTGATTTGACCAGGTTACGGAGGCCTTTCGACGTGTCGAACGCATTCAGCGCGCCTCCTCGTTGGACGGTGCCGGGAAGGTACGATGGGTCAGGCTACGCTGGCTAGATCGGAATTCTTCCAGCGTAATCATCGGTCGCGTCTGTCCCTGCGTTGTTCATGATCCGGAACGCCGTGTGTTCCCAGCCCGGCCCGTTTACACTCGTTTACTGGCAGCTGAGTCATAACGAGTAAAATTAGTCATCCAATCGGTTCTTTGTGCGCTTTGCGTACTCCGAGCTGGAGCGCGACGCTTCGTCATGTGTTTACCGAGGTCCTTAGCTTGCTACTCTTTGTCTCTGTTTTTCTACTTAATTAACAGTAATGTACGGAAAATTTTCTGTCGCAATGTGATATAAATCACGATCTTCATTATACCTACGGATATCCATACATGTACCATTTTAATGAATTTTTTATAACGCGTTTATATCTTTTATCTGCAATTACGAGACCAGTTATATGTAACTTCTTGACTATTAATTTGCTAACAAGACTTCAAGTCTGGCATAAATTATATTTATGTCGTTGCTAATTATTATTGTCATCGTTATAAGCTACCTATAACAATATTAGTAACGTGTTTCTGAATCCTGAAACATATTTCAAACCCTTATTGCAAAAGTGAGCGCCTTTTTAATTTTAAATCTTAGCTAAGCTGCCTAAGCACTAGGTTAGGTAGCAACGGTTGCGGTGGGTTGATCGTACCCGTATTCTATGCCTAAGCGGGGAGTGGAGCACCATGGGAATACCGGAAATAAAATAGGGTGTAAGTGCCGAAAACTAAATGTGGAGGAATTGTTGATCAAAATAGTAGCTCATCTTCGAAATAAATTTTGTTTATTTTTTTGAGGGAAATACTTATACTACGATAAAATCTCTTTGTGTAGAAAAAACAAAGTATTTTACTTATCAATTACTACAACAAAATTACATTTTAATTGACAATATATAGAAAACCCTAACTCCAATTCTAACTAACTTAAATAAGGCTCTAAGTGCCATGCATTATGTTTTAAATAGAGATCTAAGTTCTAATGTTTGTTTCGGTAAATTGGCACTTTGGACATTTAAAGTTTTAGACACACAAAGACTAGTGACGTGATATTACATAAGTAAATAACCAAAAACAACAAAGTTACCAATTTTTTGAGTCAACATATTAAAATACTGCGTAAAAATAATGCAAGCAATAAAACATTATTCATACTATTCTATTTAAAATATCTTCGTAAACGCCTTTCTCTTCGCGAACCGGTAACAACAACAGGTGCTATGTCCACCATTTTCATAACATTGGCGGCACGCTGGCAGGGACTTAAACCCTTTTATATAACAATGTGCTATGCGTCCCGCTCCTCCGCCTTTATTAAAAGATGTAAAAACCAAGCAAAAAACTATGCTAGTCACTTAATGCTTATTTTAGATTATTGGCGATGGCACATAGAATACATTTCCGGTAAAAAATACGTTTCGAAAATTTTGGCACTTACACCCTATTTTATTTCCGGTATTCATCGGGGTTTTAGTGGGTAGTTCCTCGGAGAGTCCCACTCGTACCCCGGCCGATGTCCCCAATCCACCGAGGATGCGTATTAAAGCATTTCCCCATGTTAAAATAATTAGATAGCTACGAGTGCTACGACTTTTGTTTTTATCTTAATCGTTTTTGTATTATCATTCTTCACGAAATTTTATCTTAACGGCGACGACGTGTTACTTGTGCCTCATGAATGCCAAAAATATGGTTAAAATATGCAATAAACGCTTATTAATAAAAAATAAGTATAAGAGAATAATAATAATATGTAATCAAACATTTTAGTTAAAATATTGCTGTACTCAGAATCCCATGACGTAGTTTTTCTTGAAACTGTTACAGTTCCTGAAGCAAACTAATAGAATAGATACTTGGAAATTTGAAGTATCCTCTTTCTTGGAATTATTCTTAGAATTGAGGAAAATTACACTTAATACTTAATTTCTCTCTTTTTAGAAAACCGTACAAAAATTGCACTGAAATTTTATACTTTGAACTCTATTTTGGTAAAATATTGTATTCATTTCTCCGATATAAAATGGTTTACGAATGTTGTTGCCAATTTTTTTGCATTTGGCAAGAGTAAAAAAGGCAACGCTAAAGATAAACGTGAATTAATATTTTATGATCTTGTTTACATGGTCGTATAATTATTGTTAAAGTACTTAGGTGAAGTAAATGATTAGTAGGTAGGTAGGTGTCTGGCACATTTATTTTAAATGGTTAGTTATCATAATAACTATTAATTACAAGAACATCTGGGGGCACGGTAGTGCCCCAGCCAAGCTTTTTAGCTAAAGGCACGGCCGTACCATACTTTTCTCGAAACGGTTCGCAGCTATTTCACACCCTCTTTATCTTCGATGTTAACAAAGCTAGGGATTCAGAATTTTGGTCACTAGGAGCAAGTATTAAAACTAGCTTAACCTCCAAATTATATGAAATTTCGATAAATAGTTTAATAGTTACGGATGGTCAAAGTTACTACATTTTGTCACTCACTGACATATAGATAATCAAACTTCTAGCAGACTTAGAACCTTGAAATTTGGTACCCGGATAGGTCTTTATTTACAATGAAAGGAAAAATTATGAAACCCGCCAAGTGCGAGTCGGACTGGCGTACATAGGGTTCCGTACCGTAAATTTGTATGGGAGCCCCCCTTAAATAATAAGTATATTTAATTTTTATTATTAATTATGAAAGTTAATATACAGCTGAGTATTTTCTGAAATTTTCAAAAACCTTACTGTTACCATTATGGATATAGAGCAAAATAGGGGAAAAATCGTGTTTGTTGTATGAGGCCCCCTATTAATAATTTATTTTATTTGAATTGGACTATTAGCTTTTATAACGATACCAGAAATACATAATTTGTGAAAATTGCAACTACCTAGCTATGGCGGTTCTCGAGATCCAGCCTGGTGACATAAGGATGGACGACGGACAGACAGCGAAGACTTATTATTTATTGATAATAGGGTCCCGTTTTCATCCTTTGGGCAGGGAAACCGAAAAACTGAAAAATATTATACATAATAATAATATATAGTAAATTATTAAATAAAAGAAAACATTTTTATGTTTGTAACTTTGCAAGAACAATATGAGTTTCGACTGCATATTTGTTATAACTTATAATGAAATGGTATTGATTAAATAAAAAATAGTATTAACAATGTTAACAATGAAACAATAATTAAATTCGATTAAAATATAAATGCAATCAGTACTGCGATATACACTCCTTACTCGCTCGATATATACTCGTAATATGGGAGTTTTAAGTTATCACATGAAATAAGGTGTGCTCCTTTCCTGCGAGGAACGTTGACGCTTACATCAGTGCTGCTATGTATTCAACGCTATGCTAAAAATAACCACCTTCAAGTATTAAAGCTTAAAAGTCAATTAAAATATATGAATAATGATTTCTTAAGTTTTCGCGAGTATCACTCATGATATTATAAGTTTAAACATTTACGGATTTTGTCGCGGAGCACTTTTTTTTTCGGCTGCTTTACAGCGGCCGTGGTCACGGTTGGACTGAGGTGACAGGTGTCCAATTTCTTGAAGTTCTTTAACTACCCGAAGACCACCCGTGACCACGGCCGCTGTAAAGCAGCCGAAACGTGGGGATTAATAAAAGTGCTCCGCGACAAAATCCGTAAGTGTTTAAACTTATAATATCAAAATATATGAATATTAATAATCGACTCAGAACTAACGAAGCCTCAAAAATAATATAAAGAAGATAGAGAATGAGAACCAAGCTAAGTACAGAAAAGTTATAACGTGACCTGAAAAGAAAAGAAACAAAAACCTTAAAAAAGAAATGAAATCCCACCAAAACATGAAATGTAAAAGGAGCCAAGCAAAATATTGCATAGCTGTATTTACTTCTGTCGTAAAAAGTTTTCAGATCACATTTAAGCCAAGCCTTGAACTTATTTTGTAATTTAAATCAACATTTAGTAAATGTATCACTAGATTTCTTTATTTTATAATTATTATAGTGGCTTGGCAATGAGCATTAGAGAAATAATATAATATATTGGGTACCATCGGCCACATGCGTCGTTACATAGTAAAACACTTTATGCTTGCCGTCTGTGTAAGTATGAACTCCTTCAAATATGCAGTTTTATATTAAATTTGTTTCTCTTGTACAGCTATGCAATATTTTGCTTGGCTCCTCTTACATTTCATGTTTTGGTGGGATTGTAATTTGTAAATAAAGAGTAAACTATATTTTGATTAGATTCAGAAACAAGTTTCTGAATATGAACACATACAATCCTAGACCTTATGATTTAATGACAAAAGTCGTGATTTCTTCGAAGCATTTTCAATATTGAACTACATAATGTTCAAGACAAAAGTCGTCAACCCAACATGTTGCTTTAAATAGTTTAAGTGTATGATGTATCGTTAACAGCATTTATGAAATAACTTTAATGTACTGTATTGAAAATTTAAATAGGGCACTGGCTAATGGGGAATGTGAGTAGTTACGTCTTATTATTGAGACAAAATGTTTGTCCATTTGCATATTATAATTTTGATATTACGATGAAACGAAACAAATGAAAAAGGCACTAGAACCATAACAGCAGCAGGAGCGTAAAAGAAAAACGAGTTTAAAGGCATCTCGAGATCGCCGGTAAAGGTAAAGGTTAGTCTAGAATGGTTTTAAAAACAATAAAACACGCATACAAACTGGTTGTCGGAGTTTGCGAGCGGCGAGTATTTCTCAGCTATGCCAACCACCTTCACTGGTGACCTTGGTTACACAAGTACGTTTCCTTATTTATAATTCAGTTAATGTTTCATTTTGCATTACGCTAAAGGCGCGTTTACACGGTTGCGCAATCCCGGATATTTGTCAACCTGTTTCTGAAATTTATGCTGATTACTAGACTGTCTACTCTGTAAATTGTAATTGACTATGGTTGGAACACTTTACATTTGTTGGATAGTGCAGTGCAGGAGTTGCAGGACGTTACACGCTCATCCCGATTCCCGACCATTGACATAATATTCGATTAAATATTTATTGCAAATTCAACAAGTAAATATAAATGACACTGTGTTAAACTAGTAATATAAATTATTATGTCAATGTTAGTTTGTCAAATAACTACAGTTGTTATTGTAGGCAAATTACATTCATTGTTGATTGTGAATTGTGATGCCTCTGGTTTTCGCGGGCACCTGTGAGAATTCGCTCTATAATCAGACGAAATGGTTAATTTTAGCCCCGTTTATAATTTGTAGCTGTACAACGCGTCAACGCCGATTTTGTCACTCATTTGGAAGTCATAGCATTTCATGGAAATCGTCCAATTTACATCTTATAATATAGTCTCTTTGAATCTCGACCCCTATTTCGAGTGCCAGCGACAAAATCTTTGGAATAGTAAATATTTCTGGGTATTTCGGGATATACAAATATTATAGATACCTTTCGTCCGTTTCTAAGTCGTCATTGAATAAGAGACAAACAATTTTATTCATAATAATATTACTTCTTCGCAATAGTCTAAGCGAGGACTGAGGACAATTCGCGCTATGGATTTTTTCAATGACTGAATTTATTCAAGAAGAGATTAGATATTTTAAAATAACCTAAAATAAACAAAAGAGAACAAACCCATAGTTTAATCGAATTCTAAACGTAATAGCAGCCATTAGTAACCGCCAAGCTGATGTAACAGCGCTCCAGAATTTTCCCAAACACATTTAATTCGTCTGTACGGTGAGATTAAATGTTTGTTAAATCTTTATTTAGTTCCAGCGTTAGTGGGAACGGTTGATTGATTCGAGAGAGGGAATGTTTTTTCTAAGGCCCAATGTGTAGAACGAGCGACTCGCGCGTTGGCGGTAGGTATTTAGACGTTGGCCGACGCGTTTTGTCGGCACTACATATAGGCGAACGCGTTGGCCGACGCGTTGGCCAACGCGTAGGCCAACGCGTTCGCCTATATGTAGTGCCGACTTAACAACAAATCAAACGACTCCGGCTAATTCTGTTTTCGTTCGGAATCAATTGGAAACAGGATGCTGGATAGACTTCTCGTCCAATAATGTCCGTCCATATTTCATCCGGTTAATCTCTGTTTCCTGACGATACGTCCATTTATTAATTACACGTTTATTTTTAAACCGGGGATTAAGTTTGATTCGACTATTTTTGGTCCACGTATGTGATGAAATTGAATCAAGATTTTTCCTTAAAAGATTCAACGGTAATAAAATTAATAGTGTTTTTTATTACTTTAGACGTAACTTTTTGGCTGAGAAATTAAACTTGAATTTTCTATGCATAACGAATTTATCTTTTTTTGCAGGTAAGTCGAGTTGATGTGCGAGAGAGACGGCGGGCTTAGCTCGGTAAGGTAATGTACCAACTCACGCGCGGAGTAAATGACCGCGTACCAAGGCCGTACAATCGGTCAGACACCAAATGTCACGGCCGCCGCGGGCGACAGGAAAACGCGTCACAGATGAAAAAAACATGACTCATTTACCCATTATAACCTCAGCTGTCACTGGCTCAGTGCGCAGGCGCAGACACCACTCCACGAGGCAGGCCAAGTCGCTTAAATGCTTACCTACAGCTGTGGTTGCTACTTGCTACTTGCCACTCCACCGCACTACGTAGTTTCAAGTTTCAACTTACAAGTAGGTACAGTACCACTCGGTCTCGTGGTGTCGTATTCGAAATATGCATACTTTGATAACATCTGCGTCATCTAATTATTGATTATTTTAATAAGAGTTGCAATTCAATTAATTTTTTTGCACGTCTTAGGGTCAAATCACATTTTTAAATGCGCCATTAAGATTTGGAACATTGCCCAACATTGCCCGTGCCGATGCCCGATACCGCGAGCGGCAGGTCTGTCAATTCAATGTGTATCTTCTTATGTATTCAATAAAGTTTAGTTTTGGATGTGCCATTTAAAAATGTATCGCATTGCATCGACGAGTCACGTTGCAAGTAAACTGACTGACCCTCACAATAAAATTGTATTGTCTAGAGTCTAGACTCTAGCCCGTCTTACTATGACAGTTCACAGTTGTTAAATTCACCCCTTATAATAAGTTAAAGTTCTACTGGTCCAGAATTTAAAATACAACAAATTGTACATGATTCTGTAGAAATAAAATTTTGAAACCTTTCTATTTTAGGTCTACGCGTAACACTAAACTAATAAGATCTAATGTCAAGGACAAAGTGCGTACAAAGTCACCTTATTGCGCAGCATGTACCTGTATGGCTTGCCTTTCTTTGTTTAACTAAATGTTTACCCTGCGATTGTTTTTCGTCCTATTTGGAATGGAATTGGTATCTGTCTCCCGAAACAGTTTGATCTTCGATGGTAGAAATTAGGTTTGACTAGCAATGAATTTTCTTTTCGAAACTTAACAGAATTTTTTAGGGCATGGTCTTGTCCGCGCGTTCTTTTCCAGTAGATGTACGTCTTACTATTGTACTTAGTACACGTCTTATAGCTTACAACATCCACTCTTTGGTAGACACATGAGTGTCATGCCGGATTAACTGAAATCCGCTGTAGTGGTTATCTAGATCTAGACACGCGGTAGCGTGTCAAGCCAAGTTCCAGCATAACAGAATGGCGAGCAGCACCGTGTGTAATATTACACGAACCATTTGCAGGTACTTTTGACCCTCTCATAAATCTGAAACTATTTCACATAAACGTTTCAAATTTGGCTCATATAATCAGACTTGCGAGATAACTACATGCTCTAAATTTCATAAGCACAGCTCAAACGGTTATTAAGATATTAACGTCCGAAAATCTACATTTTTATCACTGACTGACTGACTGACTGACCTATAGATCAAAATTCTAACCCACTTCCAGATGACCTAGAAGGCTGAAATTTGGAATTCAGCTCGGTAATTGTGTGAAAGCGTAGGGAAAAATCAGAAAACAAAAAAAATCGGTCAAGTGCGAGTCGGACAGAGCGAAACTAGGCAAAAATTGTATTTTTTGTATGGAGACCCCCCTTAAATATTTATTTTATTTTACTTTTATTATAAATTATGAAAATAAATTTATAGTTAAAGATTTTGTGAAATTTTCAAGTATCTACCGGCTGCCATTATTGATTTTGAGCAAAAAAGGCCAAAAAAATCACATTTATTGTATGGGAGCTCCCCGGAAATATTTATTATTTGTGAAGTGAAAAAACTTTAGGAAATTAATAGAAGGTGACTCTACGAAGTATGTCTGTCTGTCTGTTACCTCTTCACGCCCAAATTGCTTGTACCGATTGTTCTTAAATTTGGTATGGAGATATAGTTTGAGTCCCGGGAATAGACATAGAATTCTTTTAATACGTCTGTCCGTCTGTCTGTCCGTCCGTCCGTCTGTCTGTCTGTTTGTTAGACAGCTATAATAATAGCTACTTTACTTCCGCACAATAAGCTGTACCCTAAAGTTAATGGTTGGAAATACACTTGTGTTATGCCGTATTATTCCAATGCCTCTTGATGGTAGCTGCTTTTTCCATTCGCTTGAATGCTATATAGGAAGTGGGTTCCTGATTAGTTTCAGATAGGCTATCCACAATTTATCTGATAGATGAAATATATCTGCCAGATAAGTTGCGGATAGCATATCCGATACTCGTCGGAAAGTGGTGAAACAACACCTTAAGGTTGCGATTGAATATAGTCGAATATTATGTATGTTTGAACTGGGAAGATTAAGATGTCTACTGTCTACCCTTGCTCAGAAAGTTTTCTTTACAAAAAGTAATGATATCCCACCAAAAACATAAAATATGTAAAAATGGAAAGCCAAGTTCCATCAGAATCAAAATGTTCTTTATGAAATGACTGATGTAATGAAAACTGGCCAAGTTAGATCATATCTAGTTTAAGATCTCACATTATTTAAATAACATTAATTGTTATAGATATTCAATAAAGCAAAGAAATAGACTCTATTATTTGTTCATAATGTTATTTGGTTCCTATACATAGGTACATATTTCGATTTTCTATGGAACTTGGAACTCATTTAGATCTCCATCCTTTTTACGGCGAAGTCCATAGACAAGAATAATGTTTGTATGGAACTTGGCTTTCCATTTTTACATATTTTATGTTTTTGGTGGGATAGCCATTACGCAAACAGTAAACAAAATACTGCGTAGTTTTAAAGACGTCACCCATTTCACATTCGATATTCCAAATCGTAAAGTATATATAAGATACTTTTATGTCTGTCAAATCGTATTTCTAATAATAAAACGTCTCAATTTAGGAGGTCAACGTTTTATGGTCGGCGTAAAGAGGATATTAAACATTTTTATGTCATGTTCGTGTATCATTGTGGCTGATGGGGTACGGTGATTGTCCGCTCTCTATTATTTTTTTTAATTTTTCTGTCCATTCACGTACCTCCATAGAAACGTGAGCTCGTAATGTTGTGTTATCTAAGCATATACGTGACGCTTTTTATTATGCTCATTTTGATCCTAAAAGTGACCATAATTTTTGTCTCATTTTGAGGCATCTTATCAAGACTGAACTTCTTGTATCTAAGCTAGTTTTGAGTAAATCTTGACTGGTTAGTGGTTTTAGGCTGATCATTTGGATCATTGAATGGGTGCAAGTTATTTCAAATGAACTTAAAAAACTACTCCTTACTCTCTCCCTCCTTGGACAGGAGAATATAAACAAGGAACGTCCAATGTACTACGTTTAAGCTTTCAATATGGCACGTCTATGAATAGGCTCGGTCTTAACAGTTTAATGATAAATGATAATTATGTTGACTCAGCGATAACCGTATCACAAACTACACAGTCAAAGTTTATCCTGTCAAAGTCGGCCGTAACTCACGACTTAACCTGCTTAGTTATTCCGGCCAGGTAAATCGGAAGTCTTTGAAAAATTTAACGTTGCCCGTAATTGTCACTTTTATGGGTTATTTTTCTGGTTGAGTCGGACGTGGGTGGCGCGGGTGGGAAAATAAAGTGAAAAGAAAAATATCTTATGAAAACATCTTGTATTTTTTAAGCTTTCAAAAGTAAAGACGTATTTTTTATCACAATACCTCAAGCGTGGAGGTACGGTGGTGTGATTTGTGAACGTGTCATGGGTCAACGTACGATTTAAATAATATCAAAAAATTTGACCGTTCCGAAAACATAAGGAAAGGCTTAGTTACTGTTAAGTTAGTGGGTGGATTTACTATTTCAAGTGTGCGTGTGTTATGGGTAAACTTAAAGGGGTGACACACGTACGAACTTAAAGTACGCGAGTTTTAAGTTCGCGAACTTACTCGGCTCGCGTCGGTGACACACGAAAATCTTTAACACTGGATTACCATACCCCCAGGCTCGCGGCTCGCGGCGCGCGGTTCGCGGCTCGCGGCTCTTTGCTGACACACAGGCGATTAAGATCGTCGAGCCATAAGTCCGCGTACTTACTCGCGTGTCTGTCACCCCCTTCAGGTTTGATAAATATAAAGATTCTTTTACATATTGTATTATACCTATTGTAATTTACGCCAGGAATATGTTGCACACACAGAAGCAATCACGTAGCTTGAGTTATGGATGGACTATGGTGGTAGGTCTCAGGAATCATGGTTCAGGTTATTACTTATTACGTCTTATTAACAACTTGAGTGTCCCTTACTACTCGTATCAAACAATTTTTATAATAAAAGCTATAATTATATTAAGATTTATACTATTTTATGTGACTAATTTGGGATGTCAGGCATGGAGGTGTCTCGGCGGTGGGATGGCAAAGTTTACAATTTGCATATCAATTTTTATTCAAGGCTTCAATTAACTAAAATGTTATTTAAAGACGGCGGTGTTTTGAAACATCTTGCATTATCTGAGTGAATGCCCGTCTTTGATTAACAAAGACTATTAGGTAACCTTAAAACTTGAGGCAACGACCTCACACGAGGAAACTGTATGAAAAGTCAAATAATGTTTGTTGGAAGTGTGAATTGTACGGCGATGCTTCCACGTTATCTCTGTGTACGATTTATATTAGCACTTGCGCTACTAATAATAAAGTCCTAAATCAACTGAACTGCATCGATAGTGGGGTACGCATTGTTCGGGGTGAACGAGTGAGATGGAGGACGAGCCTCTCGGGCCTCTCTCTCGAATGTTACCTGTGGAAATATTGTGGTTACCTGGACAGGTCGGGATTCTAAACGCATCTCCAGAAAAATGGTATACATTAGAAGGCTTCATTTTTTGTACTCGCAGTGACTGGAGGTTTTTTTGCCGACTGCCGGCTGACAAAAAAGATTCCTGATCATTATTTAATACTCTTCACAACAACAAACCTGTTTCGAATAGGTGTACGCAACAGGATAAACCTTTTGATGAGGCATTAGCTCTACTCGGGTGAAAGGCATTCGGAGATCTGAGAGAATCCTACCAGTGGGATGATCCCCTAGCGCTGATTAAGAATTTGTGCACTTCGCTAATCAAAGGTAGCATGCATAGGGCTGCCACCTGTCAGTTTCCACTTTCCACGTGACAGACGTTAGGGCTTGGGATGTATGGAATCTCGCGTTATGCGCACAAAACACATTATAAGTTTTTCAGATGTCCATTTTTCATCAAGAACTTTATTACTGACTTGTTTCAAAATCTTAGTGAATAATAATGTTATTGTTGCGTATTTACTACCTAATGATTTTTTTACATAGAGGTAGACATTAACATAGAGGTAGAAATATGTTACGCATTAAAACATTCCGGTCAAAATCTATTGTTACAGTGATTTTCTATAAAACAGTTTGAGCTTGAAATAATCAACTCGACAATCCCGACGCAACCAATTGTATCTTTTCGGACCTCCTCGCCTTGTCTATTTTATAAATTTTATCACGTTTTTCACATAATATGTGTAGGAAATACTGTCCCTCCCCTGTGCCTCGAGCCTCGAGGGCACCCTAAACCCGTATAAAATATTGTCTCTTACCATATTTTTCCATTTTGTATAAAATACCGTGATATGGCTAGACGAACTAAACTACGAGGTTTATAGATGAGGTTATCCCGAGGATTAATGTTCTATTTTAGAGTTTTTTATGACAATTTTTTTACGCACTTTTACTCGTTTCTGTGACAGGAGTTTATTCAACAGCTTTGTTGATTGGATTGAAGTTTATGATTCAAAAGCACTAGTATATATCTTGTCAAAATAATATCTTTCCTTATATCTGTCTATCACTATCACTTGCCATCAAACGATGTGTTTGCTCGTTTGCGAACTTTGATTAAAAAATCGGTTGTCTGTAAAGTCGGTTTACTGACGATAGTTGAACGTGACAACGTCATAGCCTTAACCCCTCAGTTCCGGAAAAAATCTATGCAAAAAAGTTGGCAGGTCAATGTGCAAAAAAAATGGCGCCCGGCCTACCCTCTTTGTAAAATTAATGTAATATCCTTACATACAATACATATTTTATGTTTGTGTGAACTACATTATAATATATGTTAAATTTTCTATCTATCAAGCCATCATAATATAGTATTTAGTCCGATGTGATATTAGTTTCTCAATTATAAACTTTCGAAACTATAATTAGTGACTTGTTCAGAAGAAATAAACGAATACTTTATTCTTCATATATTAAGTCATACTTTAACACGTAGGAAATAGAGCACAATTTTGAATAGCCGAAATAATACTAATAGCTCACAGATTGTTTATTTATTTTTCATTCAGAGTGTGGTCAATGTATCAAAGGTCATAACTAACCAAACTTCTTCATACAAAAGTATTCTCTAAGTCATCGAAATACGTAATATAATTGAAACAAAGAGCGCGGCCCAGGTGGGCCTTACGGTTGTTGAGAGACTTGAAAGTGTAAATGGAACGACTCAGAGCTGTCAGCGAGGTGACGCCGCATGAACTGTCATGTTTTTCGGGCGCGCAGCCCATATCGAATTATAAGACGTTATCACGTCAAAAATAGTTACAAAAAATTGGCCTCGGGTTTGAAATATGGCAAAACTTAGCAAGTCTAAACTCTAAAGTATAGGCATGAATAAAATGTTTTTACTTACAAAGCAGTCTAAAGAACGATCACCCCGCTTCATTTCGTGTTTTACGCTTATTTAAATTAATATTTTTCTTTATTTTCTTTCGTGTGTTAACATTTGTTTTTTTCAAACGTCGAGTGTTTTGACCTCTCCGGCTGTTAGCGACTTGTTTGTGCTTCAATCTGTTTCGACCTGTAGGTATGGTTCAATGACCCGGAACACATGACCGGCTAATTGTTGTAAGCGAGTTCGGCCATCTTGTTTTCTGTTCCGAATTCAAACGTAGTTTTCGATAATAATATTTCGATATTCATAATTTGATTTTTAATTATTAAAATAAAATGAGTAATGACTTCTTTCTAGGATATTATTCGTATTTCGCCAAGAGATTCTTTATTTTGAAAACTGTTAAGGACAATGATAACGTCTACAGAATTACTAATTTAATTACATAAATACAAATAATGAAGTTAAATAATTTTAACTTCATTATTATCAATACTCTATATATCATCATAGTACTTACATGGCACAGACACTTAAGTCTTAACTATGTTGATAACTATTGACAACAGACAAGCAACACCGCAGGCTGGCGTAGTACAAAACGAGTGTGAATCACTGATAAGGGCAACTTCCGATGGTAAACCACGCCGCGTTATCACTTCTACGTATTTATTTGTTGGCGTTATCTTATCTTAACGGGAATAAGAGGTTAAACACTTCACCCGAAACTGGGATAATCTAGAAAATTCTACTCTTCACGACCAAATGGCTACTTTGTCGACCGGTAACATTTACGGTGTCGAGAAGGCTAATATTTTGATTTTTGACCAAGTACCACACACTGAGAAACAACTTGGCTAGCAAGAATATTCAGAGGCTCCTGGTGATCAAAAATATTGCCTGCTTGTCAAGCTGCTTTCATCCTCTCATTATACTGGACGGTCGATCGTTTTGGTGGGACTGATTGCAGGCCGACCTCATCAGGCTCGTTTTGTGCATTCCCGTGTGTGTGCACTGTGCATGAGTCTGGTGGGATCGGCCTTCTTTTAGTACGACCATAGAGTAAATATACATTCCTTAGTACGACGACGGTACGACGGTACGGCCAAATTCAATTAGGGGTCCTTTACATGATTTTATTTCAGAAATAGTGCTAGAAAGAGGGTCGAGGGATAGAGAAAGTGTATTTCTCTCTCCCTCGCACAATATCCCACGAGCATTCTGCGCAATTTGTCGTAGCGGGTGGCCTAGGCTATCCTTTCGGAAGCCTTAAAAGTTAAAATACATCCGACACGGACTCTCCAACGTGCTCCTAGTTTCAATTTTCTTAGCACGTTGTTTCCCATTTTATATAAAACTAGCTTTGCCTAGGGCTTCATTCTTGGCGCACCGGATAGCAAAAAAGTATGAGTAAAAGCAAAAATGGTAGTTAAGTTGTATGGTCCCCTAATTGCAAAATACACATAGAGGACATTGAACGTGTCCAGAGAAAATTTCTTAAAATCATTTGCTATCGTCATAATCCCGGTCGAACAAATCTTAATTATCAGGATAGGCTTATGCATTTCAAAATAGAGACTCTTGAAAATAGACGCATATTTTTTGACTTATTGTTCTTCTATAAAATTGTAAATCACATTGTCGATTCGTCGGAGTTACTATCTGAAATTAGTTTTAATACCAAGTTCAGTGCACGTAGAGCTCATCTTACAAATTTATTTGCTTTACGGGTCTATAAAAATAATATTTCTTACTTTAACCCTTTAACACGTATGGCTAGAGACTAATGAGTTAGCTAAAGACTGCTCAAATTTGGACATTTTTGAACACAACTGTAAAAAATATATTAAAATCGTCAAAGACATCCTCCATAGCATATAAATTACCTCAGCAAGTTATGAGTGAAATAAGTAACGTCCAGATGTATTGAGTTAACTTTCAAACCAAAAATTGTGCTAGTTTAATGTATTTTTATTGTTTTTAATTTTAATGTGTGCACATATTTGTTACGTTACGATCTAGATCTTACATTTAAATACTTATTATATTTGTGTTTAGTTGGGATTGTAATGTGTTTTGTGCATTTAAATAAATTAATTAATAAAAAATAAAAAGTTACTTTTATTTGAGAATTCTAATTTGCAATTTGTGATAGATGATGATATATTGTAGTGCTTTACTTCTTTCTATGAGTAAGTCTAGGGAAGACAAATTTGCCTACCTGTAGGCTGTAACTTTTGCTTACCTTGGAATCAGTAATCAGATTTGGCTGATGGCATCTTCAAATCATTGAACATTAATAATTGAAACTGAGTAGTAAACTGCGTTAATAAATGAATCCAAGTTTGCGTACTACAGATCGTGACTTAAACCGGACCTGATGATGAGATGAACGAGTCATCAACAATTACCATGACAACCTTTAATCACCGTTATTGCACAGTGTAAATATCATACAGTAAAATAACTTGGCTGCATCGGTATCCTTGAAACCAAACTTGCCCAACACAGAATCGTCTAGCGTGCGACGTGATTGTTACAAAATTTTGCCATTTGTTGGCTGCAAGCGCCCAATAAGAGCGGTCTAGTTAGTACCAATCCATACTCATTCTATAAGTGTCAAAGTTTATCTGTCTGTCTGTCACCTCTTCACGCTTAAACCATTGAACCGATTTTGCTGTAGTATACTTTGAGTCCCGGGAAAACGACGCAACGAATTTGCGAGCTTCATCTGACTTTGCTGTCGAAACTTGCGAATGCATTATGCTAAAGGTGAAACAGTGCCGACAAATATGCGATCAGCTTTAGTAGGGGAGACCGGGGCTGAAAGTTCCGATTTTCAAATAACATGGAATTGTATGATGAAAATGATAAGATAAAATTTTAATATTTGCATCTATTAAAGAACCTTAATCTGTCTCTGTAATAGTATAGTCATTTCTGCCAATATCTCAATAGTTTTTTTTTCTACAGGCATATTTTTGAAAAATTTCGGAAGGGAACATTCAACCCCGCGTTGGGGCGAGTTGTTCCATGTGTGGGGCAAATTGTTCCGCTTTTATATATATATATATATATATATATATATATATATATATATATATATATATATATATATATATATATATATATATATATATATATATATATATATATATATTTTTTTTTTTTTTTTATGTAATAAGGGGCAAACGAGCAAACGGGTCACCTGATGGAAAGCAACTTCCGTCGCCCATGGACACTCGCAGCATCAGAAGAGCTGCAGGTGCGTTGCCGGCCTTTTAAGAGGGAATAGGGTAATAGGGGAGGGTAGGGATGGGATGGGAAGGGAATAGGGGAGGGTAGGGAAGGGAATAGGGTAGGGGATTGGGCCTCCCGTAAACTCACTCACTCGACGAAACACAGCGCAAGCGCTGTTTCACGCCGGTTTTCTGTGAGAACGTGGTATTTCTCCGGTCGAGCCGGCCCATTCGTGCCGAAGCATGGCTCTCCCACGTATAAATATGAGAATAATATGGTTTTCTTTTAAATAAAATAGTCATTTTTAAAGTTTTATTTATTGGTTGTTAATTCAGAGCTATAAACTACAAAAAAAGAATATTTATCACAACAAAACTCTCGCTTTCTTGTAAATACTCTTCGTTTAGCTTTTTCTTGAGCTTTTCCCTTGCCTTTGCCTTTTACTTAATTATTGTTGTTTTCTTTTCCCTTGATTGTAATGCCTTTGTTCTTCTTTGCTTTTTTTTCTTGCTTGTTCTTCTGCCAATGCATTTTTTTCTGGTGAGTCAGTCAAGTAAGGTAAGTTGTTTCGAGGAACAACCAGCCCCTTTAGGATGGAACTTGTAGCCCCAAATTGAGTTTTTGTATTAAAATTGTAATATAAGTAAATTAACGAAATCAATTGAAAAAACATTCAAACAATAAGATACCTAACTAATGCCACTCTTAAATAGTAAAGACGCGAATAAATCGGTCAATAATAAATAAAAATAGACAAAAAAGATTAAATACGAAAATATTTACTAAGGTGGTGTTCTAATAGCCGGTGTGCACAGCCACTCAACCGCCGCCGTCAGAGCAACTAAAATGGCCGCCAACGCGGCGCGTCACCTGATGCTTAAACGACGCACTTCACGAGTATTGATATCTTTTTCCTTTACAAAGTTATAACTGTCGGAACAACTTACCCCGGGAATTTCCAGCCCCGGTCTCCCCTACCCTGGAGCCGTAATGTTTGCCAATCTGTAGCTCGACCTCAATAATTAACGAGCACTAATGCTCGACCGCAGTTACACTCGCTGTATCGTTCAGGTAAAAATGTACTATCACATAAACAACCTCCCCGGTCCCTATTAGGGGAGTTCCGTAGTGCCGACGCAAACAAATCTCGACCTTATCCCCTTGATTTTGAGTCCATTTTATCGCGCGGTTGAGTATTTACGTATTTATATCTCCTTACGCTCCTACGTGCCATAAAAATAAGTATTAATACGAATAATAATAAAGTACGGCGTTCACGTAACATACGGTATTTACTTGTGTGAAACACTTTGTTTCTTTTTTATTGAGAATACTTCCATTGTGCTGGAACTTGGAAGGCAATTATAGGCTCTGTTACCTCTGTATTAATTGTATCTTTATTCCTTACTTTCGGGGAAATCCAATTTGCCAAAAAATACTGAAACACGAGTCCTAACTCTTACGTCATAGCATAATAAAGGACTTCTTGTTGTAAACTTTCACGTGTTTGGTAATCTATTTTTTTTTTTGTTCTGACGGAACCCTAAAAATTGCCTATGTCAGTCACATAAAGATTCACCAACATACCCCAAAATCCAGACGCCGAGGCCGAAAACGGTCTGGATCAATTTCTTTGTCCCAACTCCCAAGCCACAACACTAACACCGGAAGCGCTATTTTCGTTGTTAAAATAATGTACAAGGCGAAGTTTATTTACACACATTTTATTAGTGCTTCCGTTTCGCCGCCGTTTGTCCACGCTCCATATTTACAGACTCGTATTTAACTTGTAGAAATGCTACTTTGTGCTGTTTGTTGTCCGCATTACGACCACAGTGTGCCCATGAAAGAATTTCTAAAGATAAATTCACACTTTAGAATCTAGTCTGTGATGGCAGTGTAAGTAAAGGCTTTAAAAATCATACATTTTAGTACTTAATATAATTTTAAATATGTAATAATTAAAGCTCCTGCATAATGTCTTGTCAAGTTGCATTTAATAATAATTATGTTAGCTAAATTCTAAATGAAAACAAAATGTATGTGACATAAAAAAGGTCCTGGTATTTTGATTTCATATTTATTATTTTCTCTTAAAAACATTCCGAAATTATTGTTTAATACTAAAATCCTATAAACCTTACCTGGACCTCGGAATTAACCCTTGAATATTCTAAATATACCCGGGGTTGATTTAAATTACAATGGGTTAAGACATGATGTAGAGGGTTTGCGTGTGACACTCGGTCCTTCGAGCCGGCTCGCTCAATGTGGATTACTTGTCTGTTTTTCCTCTGAATACGATGATATTATAGGTTTTTGTTCTTTAATTGAGTATTTGATTTCATGATTTCCTTAAAAAGGTAATGCCAACATTAACGTAATTATTTAGTAATTTTAATGCCAATTTTTAATTCTTATGAGACAAAGTCCTACTTAGTAATTTATGGAGCCATAATAGTGTAACTAATTAGAGCAGAATAGAAGCTCAAATATACGGCTAAAATATTAAGTTTGTCTGTACAAACTAAATATATTTTAGCCGCATACTTAAGCTTTATTTGTTCGTATCCAATATTAAGACAGCTAGGTTCTTTAGTCTGAATAAAATATGCTCGCTGTGCGCCCTTGGCCGTGTTACAGCAACAAATAGTTATGAACTTAGTTGTAGGTCAAAATGTTTCGGACTTCTGACTTACCTAGTTTTATTAAAGCAGAGCTTGCTTGACTTTCATTTCACTTTATTGCTTTTTTATTAGGTGTGTAAATACTTTATTTATGTACTTAGAGGATTTTGTTGAGACCTAATTTGTCCAAGAGATCCTCCTGGCCGTGGGTGCACAGACAGACAGAATTGTCATAGAATTTGTAAAATATTAAATATCAAACAAAATTACACGGGGCTTTCTTCAAAATAAGGGCTTGGTGGTAGGTGGGTCAGTTTGATTGTTTTTTTATCGTGGTCAAATCACAAAATTACCGTCATTTGCATTCCAACGCTAATCCATAAATAGCTCAACTTTATTAGCTGTCCGTTGTGTCTGACTCTTCAATTGTTCGAATTAAAATATAAAAATGTAGGCGAAGTAAAAAACGTTCTTGAGCTTTTAACAAACGTTCAGTTTAAATAATTTATGTAGAGTTGCAAACGTTTTACTACAATTCTGTCGATAAAATGTAGCTTTGAACAACAATCGATTTATACCTGTAGAGGTGGAATCGTGTGCAGAATTGATACATTTTTACCGGTCACCACACAGAGTGGTTGCATCGCTCGGAGCATATAAAACGACGTATTTAAATAAATTCGCAATATATCACGCGAGCGTTATTAGGAGCCCGACACAAAAATTGCAAAACAAAAAGCGTTTAGTGTTCGAGATGTGAGCTCCAAACATCAAAACACGAGCGTTTAATCGCGCCATTAAAGTTTCAATGCGCCGAGGACCGCCCGCGACAGATTTCATACAAAACGAGTAAAAACCCGGAGCCAGCCTGCACCGTCGCGCGTCGTCCCGACTCCCGTCGGAATATTTAAATAACGTCTGGGTCCAACAATGCCTGTCCGACCCTCCTTTGTTATGTTAAAATTAAGCCTCCATCCGTCAAAGGTATCGATAAGTCCATTGTTTTCCCATCCCTACTACGAAGTTTAGTTATTTTAAAGTAATTGTTTAATTAATTGAAGGCGGAAGTTAAATTTGTTTCGGTCGTTTATGGAGTAATAAAACTGACTATGAAATCATCTGATGATTGGTTCATGAAGTTCATTTTCAGTTTTACTCAATTTATGTGTCATTAAGCTTTATTTTATGACATTATCGACTAGAATTGACTAGAGTCTAGACTCTAGACACTCGAACATATTATAATAATTTTTTCGGATTAATAATAAAATTTATAATAGGTATATTCCGATATCGTTTTTACCTGGTTACTCTAACGTCAGATTTTTCGGTATTCTTTCTGGTATACAGGTAGATATGAATCATCCAATATAGTTTTTCCTCGACTTTAATAAAAAATAGACAGCGTCATCGCGTATCATTGTGTGACTAATAAAAGTTATAACAAAATCGATAGCGTACGTGCCACATGTCATAAGCCAGTAGAATATGTCTATTATGTAGCTTTAAACATACTTAGGTCATAATATTATACCTAGATGTAAAAACTTTCATTCCTGATCCCTTTGTTCCAAAAACAACAGGGTTCCTATGGGAAACCGCGGTAAGGCAATTACGTTTCTACGCCAAAATATTTAGCTGCTAAACTTGCACGAATCTCACGAGCATGGGAAGCATCAGCTCCCTACCTAGTTATTAATAGCCAACATATTCCGCTACTGAAATTCAAATTTCATGCGATCGTATCTCCCCGTGAACTTGGCTCCCTCCGGAATTCTTGCCGAGTAATTAATCAATTTGTTAATAATAATTAATGCTAGCTCGTACTTAATGGGTACCACGGAGGCTTTTAGTTATCAAGTAATGTAGCAGGCAATAAGTTATGCAGATGCCGCCTCATAATTTATATTCATTTACCGAAAAACTCTTTGGACGTTTACTTCATAATAATTAATTTCGAAACAGTAACTTCATCATTAGTTGCGTCAGAAGATATTGTGTTTTGACTTGCCTTAGGGCCTTATCACACTGGCGATTAGCGAGCGGTTTGAAAGCGACGCGATTGCGCAGCGTCGTCGCGGCGTGGCGTGGACGCCATTTTGTACACTCGTCTAGGGAATTCCCTAGACGAGTGGACTCCATTTTGTACACTTGTCTACGGAATTCCCTAGACGAGTGTACAAAATGGCGTCCACACCACGCCGCGACGCCGTTGCGCTGTCGCGGCGTGCACGTCGCGCAATCGCGGCGTGCGCGCTGCGCAATCGCGTCGCTTTCAAATCGCTCGCTAATCGCCAGTGTGATAAGGCCCTTAGTCAACCGTAGTCCGTACTTAGCTTCTATTTTAAGCCCGTAGACACGACAAAATCTACGAATAAGTCTTGTGAAATGGGCAACACTAATAGTAAAAACTTCTTAAATCTAGACATATTTTCATTAGGAAACTTGTTTTTCACGGTAAAACCTGAAGCGAAACCTGTAACAAAGACCGTATATCAACCGGCACAGTTAATCAAGAAAGGTACAATGTTTAATTCCAGCAATCGCAAATAGTAGCAAATAACCAAGAAGTACGGCCAAACAATGCGATAAATCTCAATAAATAGGCCAAAAAATTCCACCCCACGGTACCGCGGCCCTGAGCCTCTGAGCCCCTACATCACTCAGTTACGAATGCCTCCTCTTAAATCTGTTATTACTATAAGGCGAATTTCAACCCCTACGTTTTGTCTTACATTTTTTTATGATTTTTTTCCAAAATTGTCTTCAAAACATTTTGGAACAAGCAGTAGGTTGTCTAGCGAAGAATTTCCTTCATTTATTTGCGTAGGCAGGTGAGCGCCTAAACTCCTAAAAACTCGTGAAAATGCTTCAAAGTAAAAAATGACAGAAATGATGATAAATAAATGCTTTGAACTTTTGAAATTAGTTTTCAGATAGCTGTTTTATATAACATAATTTTCTTCACGAGAGACGGTGCGCCCCGGGCGTTTATATTTTCCATCACATCAAAATAGACAAGCCTGCCTGATATACAAAAGCTACATATCACTGCTCAGTGGGCCGATAAAAAGACGCCAGAGGAATTTATTTATACCTGAACAAACATATTTTGCCTTTTTTTAAATCTACATATTTTATCTGGAACAAAGCTGATGTAATCAATCATACGGGCTCAATCAATCAACTCGAAAAAACTGGGGATCGTTTCTATGCGAGGAGAAAGGGCACGCTACAAGTTATGATCCTTCTCCAGCTTTAATTAACACGGACGATAGATTATCGATTCTTTAACCTACCCGAGCGGTAAAATAAACGACATCATTTATTTATGATTTTATTACAAGTGGCCTCCAAAAGATGAAAAATGTCTGTGTTCGAACACTCAAATGGGCGGACCTCGGTGCATATCTTTACTCCGTACAACATAGTTACTTATAACTTATAATGTAGTTTGAATTCATACTCGTATTTTATGAACTTCCGTCTATCTAGCCTGGTGCAACAATAGTAAGGTCACTGCAGGAATTTATTCTAGCCGTTACTCGGTAGTACACAGGACATTAATTATATTATTTACACCAGCTTACATCTATGATCCAACGCGGAACTAGTTCTCGGGCCTAGAAATGATGTCGGAGCTTGTAATTGTAAAGGTCTGCCCATATTTCTCTACGAGGAAACATAGCTCAATACATTTTACACTTATTGTAAAAACGGCGTCAGCCTACGTTCCATTATCCGAGTCCATTCCCATAAATAAACCCATAAAAATGTCATTTCAGTCTTATTTCGTTTCGGTGTCTTCAACTCTCGGCGTCGTAAAGTTTATGCGCAACTGCTACGAAGTAGGGAGCGATGACTGAACAGAACTCGATCTGAAATTATTATAGTATGTAGTATGATTCACGGGAATTCGCTGGTGTATCGTCAGTACGGAGGCCGCGGCGGTGCCACAAGGCCTCCTTGCGGCATCCCTGCGAATTACTCCCGAATTCTCGTGGCTCGTGGTTTGTGGGAATTGTTATTTATTCATCATACGTGTGTAGCTTTAACAACACTATAGGAATAAGATTTAAGTATTCATGAATCTTATTTCTATTAAAATCAACAGGTTTTTAATATTGCAATCGACTTAATAGGTTTTTGATTGCCCGAGGCTTCTGTTTTACCTTGACATCGTGCATTTAGCAGTTCCGTTATTAATCTTTTAATGAATTTATTTATCCCCAGTTTCGTTAGCTGGTGGCTCCTGTAGAAATGGAACTACAAAAACATGTCAAGTTCTCAACTTTAGCCTCTGCAAACAAACGTATTTCATACGAGATTGTGTGGTCCCTGTGTGAGGCGGTGATAATACACAGCGGATACAGGATTACGTAGCTCATGCTAACACCACAGCGTAAACATTATACAGTATACCGTCTTAATACTTCAGCGGCCGAATTGGATATACGCACACATGAAAGTGATTTCAGTTAGCTGTAAAGAGCAGAACATAGGGTATCACGTCGCGCGCGTAACTTGTCTCTGTACTGTACAAGTTGAATTTGTCATCTGAGTTACTCTACTGTATGTTTGTTTGCTAGCATCTCTGTATGTTTAGGTCCTTGTACGTGTTAATCTTCGGTCGCGTCTACCAGGAACACCAGCGATCTTTGTAATGAATTAGCTTCAAGCTCGACCCCGCAGTAACGCTAGCCTCGCTAAGACGGTATCAAATAGATTTAGTCTACGAGCCAGCAGTCGTTGGACGCGCTCTTCATTTCCTTCTTCTTTTGTACAACATCTACTCTGCAATAAATGCAAATTTTATATTTATTTATTCTTATCTTTACTCGTATTCATCTTTATATTATTATCTTTCAATTTGCTTATTGAGTTGGTTCCTTGGTTTCTTTATATTTTATTTTGATTTCATTTAACTAATGAAATTCGTGTATCGTTAACGTTTCGTGCTGATAATGATGTTGCTAAATTTCAATATACAAGATGTTTGTATCGTTGTACAGTTCTATAGGTTAATCACTCAATGTTTGCCTTTGTTTGTTTGCAGGTAAACGTTGTTTGAAGCTGAATAAACATTTCGTTGATTATAAGGTAACATGGCTTATTGACAACGAATACCATTATTTTAATGATTTTTTTTTACTCAAAGGGAGGTGGGAGAAATGTTCTTATTTTTTTGTACTTGAACGTACGTTATTTATGCTGTGAATGTTGTATACGTGTATGCGAATGATTTCATTTTGTATGCTTAGACGAATGTTTTGTATTTTAACTAATGTATTGATTGTCTTGCGTAGGTATATTGTATTATGATCGAAATATTGCTTTTTAACTTTCTATTTTGGATGACTGAGGTGTTATTATTTTTCCTAGTTAAATAAATAGCTTGGAAAAATGTGCCCACTTATAGTATAAAAATATTACTTTATATTAGCACTGCTAGCTCTTAGACTGTAATATCTATACTCATAATAAATAGCTATTTCCTGTGGTGTTATAATTCAACAAACGAATCATTCAAATATTACCTAACTAAAAAGGGATACGGGTTTGAGCCGTTGTAATTTGTTTTAGTTATTATCATCAGCTTGTCCAAAATCATTAATAATAATTACTGTCATTATGTTTTTAATGGCGCTTTAAACACACAATCCTCTCATTTTAAATTCGGTTAGAAGCTAATTTTTCTTTGTAAGTTGTATTTTATCTAAGTTGTTCGCTAGCTATTCTACCTGGTTTATAATGATATCCATGTCGTCACCAATGGCTCTTGCGGAAGGCCGGCGCTGAATATGCCCCCGGGTGTTACAGCACATGCCGAGCATGAGCCAATTTGCGGCTGCTAATTGGAATTATTTATTTATTATTTTGTAAATCTGCACCATGTTTGAATGTAGTTGCAAATAAACTTTATTATTATTATTATTATTATTAATTAATTACCATGGTTTGTTTAAGCCAGCATTACCGTTAGGTACTATTATGTATTCTGTGCCAGCCGTTAAAATTTAATTAAGGCTTAATACGATACGGCGCATGATATTATAGGAAATTGATTATGACGTTAATACCGCACTCCAAATTATTATTTGCGAGTCTTTTATTAGTGTGAGTACCTAGTTACTTACTAGGTAGTTACTAGTTTAACAACTTTACAAGTTAAGGCAAAGTCAGAATAGAATATAATATCACTGCAATGTTTTCATACTAAAGGCAGAACCAGCATAGCCAGTACCTAAACAAAAAGTTTTATTCGACGTTGGACAATGAGTCTGTCAATATTCTAATATGACGCTTGCAACTTGTCGGATTTCCTGTATGTATTAGTAACGCCCTCTGCTCCAACCTTGGCGCAATATTCCCTATTCATGTGTTGCAGATAACACGGGCAGATATTTAGATATTTAGGCAGGCAATAAAGCGCATCACAGACGGTGAAGATAATATAAAATATATATTATCTTAGAGCATATTTTAGAATATCGCTCACCATACAAATCCTATGAACCATCACACACGACGAAGTTAATTTATATTTTATATTTTGTATCTTAAGATACCGAGCGATATGGAAATATATATTTCGTATCTTAAGATGTTATCTTAAGATACGAAATATATATTTCGTATCTTAATATGTTATCTTAAGATGCGAAATATATACATCTTTATGAATACAGGCTGTTTTTGTGTCGGGCAGCGGGCTCATCGGTGATCGGACGCACTAGTGGATGTAGTGTTGCCAGTGCTGTATGTTAGAAAGTTACATACTCTCAAGTCTCATTCGAAAAGTAACATTTTGAGGGAAAAAGTAACATTTCGGATAATTTTAAATAAAATTGACTTATAATTTTCATGAGCTTTTTAAGCTAGCACTTAAAAAGCTCATGAATCGAAATGAATGTTTCTCTTGAATTTCTGAAATACTCCTGAAACTTCTTCGTTGACAGAATATATTGATAAAGGTTTAATTCGCCGCAGGTTTTTCTCTTTTTTATGTGAGGCTCTATCCAAATGTTTCTCCTTTTGGAATGTGCTACTGCAATCTGCATTTCACATTCTATATTAGAATCATCGTCTGAGGAGTTGTCTAACAAATCAAGAAGTAGGCAGTATCAGTTATCACTCATAGTCAATCACCCTGTATATAGAACTCTAACAAGGAATACGTGTGGCACCAACGCAGACTCGTAAGGAAATGAACAGATTTTTAATGTTATCGTATCTTAGCCGTGTGTGATAGCTTAAGATACTATAATATTTTATATTTGGGCATCTTAAGATAAAATATTATATTATCTTCGCCGTGTGTGATGCGCTTTATGCTTTGGTGCGTTCAGCGTTGCGTCACGTTGACACAATACAAGGTGATCGGGCAACGAATCATTTAATCTCCCACTTCATCTCCTGTCCGTTGTTCCTTCAACACGACGCCATGGGCATTTTCAAAAAAACGTGTACAGGGTATAAAATTACATTTTAATTTTTATGTAGGTTTTTTCTTTTTTTTTCTATATTGTAATAGGAAATACAGTTTATTATACAAAAAAAAAACAACAAAAAAGAACGCGGAATATAAGGCATTTTCCTGATAATATCAAAAATGACCGTAGAAAAAAACACCCAACGGAGGTCACATCTTGGTCACATAATGCTACCTTCTTGTTGTTTTATATTGTTTAAAAATTAACCATCTTATTCAGCACCAATACATTTTTGGTATCAAATACTATACAAGTTTTGCAATGTGTAAACAATAACAATAATCAAAGAAAAGTGATTAATAAAAGTAAAACTTGGTCACATACCTGAACAAAGAAATTGAAACACCTGCACTTCAACAACATTTCCGAGCTTGTCACTAGTTAGTTTGCCAGTGAAAACAAAAAGACGTACTAATCGATGAAGAACATACGTTGTTTTGCCAGATCGTGCGGAATACTTTCTAGTATTAGAAGAATTTTTGCAAAAACGAGCGGTCACAAAGCGGAATCTTCCGGAAGGCTAAAATTTTCGTTTTAAATTCAAATTAATTTTTAAAAGAAATTACATTTAAAAATATATAATTGATACGTTCAACTGATACATTTTGACTTTTGAGATTTTAAATTATATATAGAAATCACTTCCAATGCTGGATAATTTTAAAAATCAATCATTATCTGATCTTAGTTGGGAAGGGGACAGGTATATTTGATGGTTTTCAATACTTTAAAACCTTCGTATATTTTTTATTTAGTAAAGTAACATCAAGACGACAATTTCTATATGTATTTAAACATATACTTTCTTCACTTAAATTAATATATTATGTTAAAAGTTATTTATCTCAACAAAATAAATTAACAAAGTCGACGGACAAGGCAAAATCAGTGGGTTGGTGGGGAAAATGCCCCCATACGTCAACGGCATCCTGTGGCATAATATTATGTATGTTAAGGGCTTGTATTTCCAGAAACGGACGATTTTCAAGATTTAAAAGTGACAGGATACATAAAAATAAAGTAATTTAAATTCTGAAAAAAATATATTGTGTTACTTAAGGATCTAACACAGTGGAGTTCACATTCCATTACACAATATCATAAACTTCACTCGATAGAAAAAAATCCCAAAGTTACCCCTTCTTATCACGAAATTGCCATACTATGTCCAAATTATTTGGAATTTTCAGAACATTTTTGCACTGAACGAAAGACAAAGAAAATGCCTAGGGAACTGTGTTTTTTTGGCTCGATTGAATTATGTATAAAAACTATAAAATTGCATGAGCGCCTGAGCGCGACTGAAGGCCTTTGCGCCTGCAGTTTTATAGTTTTTTGATCGTCGTTATTTTATACATAATTCAATCGAGTCAAAAAACACAGTTCCCCCCTAGATATATTCTTTGTCTTTCGTTCAGTGCAAAAATTTTCTGAAAATTCCATATAATTTGGACATAGTATGGCAATTTCGTGAAAAGAAGGGATAACTTTGGGATTTTTTTCTATCGAGTGAAGTCCATGATAATATTGTGTAATGGAATATGAACTCCACTGTGTTAGATCCTTAACTAACAAAATTTTTTTTTCAGAATTTAAATTACTATATTTTTATGTCTCCTGTCACTTTTAAATCTTGAAAATCGTCCGTTTCTGGAAATACAGGCCCTTAAGCGTTGGAGCAAAGTGGCGACGTTATTGGGTATTATAAATTTTTCCTTTTAAAGAAAACTTCTATCTCTTATTTTTAGGTAATTACAAAAATAATTTTCATAACATTAAAAATGTTATAATATATAAACTCTGATCCGGACTTTTTTGGTGTTACACGTGTAACATATTCATCATTCATTCACCTTCATTTTAGTGTATTTATGGGGTATTTCCACAACATAATCACTCACCGCACCAGATTCTCGGCTGTCAACTATAAACTTCCTCGTCCACTAGATAGCTTTATCGGGTCATCACGCTATTAACCACTTTTTATGAAGCCCGGTCGATACCCATTACCCAGTCAGACGTGTGTACGGCAGTACTGGAGGAAATCAAACATTCTGTTACACCTTCAAATATAGCTTTTAGTGCCTTTTAATAATATGTTCAGCCGTTCTCGAGTTTTAGCGAGACTAACAAAATTTAATCCTTCAAGCCCCATAAGAGCACCGGCGCGACAACAATATTATAATAGCATTTCCAAGAATCCGCGATCGAAGTCGTCGTATCGTATCGTCGTAATCGAAGAAATGACGATTCTGTACATTAAAGATATTCAAAAAATAATTTTTTTTTTTTTTTTTTTTGACGCAGTGAAATGCTGTGACGCATTCGACGCAGGGGATGGGGGCTTCCGCTGCGGCCGCGGCCCTACCCACTAAAACACTGCGATGTTCCCTCGACACGCTGGACCGAGTGCGACCGGTAACTGCGACATGGCGTCCGGGACAGCTTTTAGTGCCTGCCGCACCACCCACACATCATTTTTTCTTACCCCGACTTGATTTGACACCCTCTTGTACATACACTCAAAAAGAGACCGTATGAATGCGGATAAAGATTCACTTCGGAGTAACAGACGACTATCTGTAGGACGAGTGTGAACTAGATCAAAACTTTTCGAGGAATCACCGAAACTGAAATGAGAAATCTATAATAAACACCAGTAAATAAAACAAAAACATTTTTTTAGAATTGGTGAGTAGCGTATTGTTTATCCAGGTTTAGTTGTTGTTTAAACAAGTGTTTGAAATGGAATCGTATCACAAACTTGTATTGGGAAATCTAATGAATTATTATTCATCAATCATCATAGTTCATACTTCATTCATCGCATAAGTACCAAAATTATTGCAAATCGCAATGATGCCTTTCAAGTGCAAGCTACATTCACAAGTCTTTTGGGTCCAAGTCGTAGTGTATATATTCATTATTCTTTGTCCAAGTGGCGTGTTCCCCATTTCATTAATTATGTAAAACTTTTTCCTTAGGAGGTTGTGCGTATGCACATCACGCACAACCTCCTAAGGAAAAAGTAATATAATTACGCACTACGGTCCCCCTAATAAAATGCAGCTTCGTTTCTCGTTCAATCCAGTATTTTCCAATCAAACTGGTATTCTTATGAGATGTCAATGTCGTCGGTTTGGCAAATAGTAGAAACCGGTGTACTGTTATCAGTGTTATCTACTAGAGATGTGCCGATCATGACTTTGGCCGACTAGCCGACTAGCCGATTAGTCGGGTGCAAAGAAGCCGACTAATCGACCGACTAGTCGGCAAGCCGATCATGGTCTCAGAAGTTTCCGTAACGCTTTTTTACTGCTTTTTCGCGGGTAAGTCGCACACGCCGTCTGCAAACGGGTTTAATTCGAGTACGTTACTTTATTTTGTTTCTATGATACAGTTGATGGATTTCATTGACTATTTCATGTAAGTACATGAAATTTCGATTTAATAATACATGTAACAAAACTAAGTGATAATACTTTAGGGTATGTACGTGTTCCTTGTAAAGAGTTCACTGTAAAAGTAGCAGCGCTGAAAGACCAAATTTTTTTTTTTCACTTTTGTATGGGCAAGCGCCCCAGCATCACGAGCTTACCCATACAAAAGTGAAAACATTTTTGGTCTTTTATAGCTGCTACTTTCACAGTGAACTCTATACAAGGAACACATACACACTCTAAATTATTGTCACTTAGTTTTGTTACACTTTGTACATACTTAATTTGTTGTTAAAATTATATTTACAAAAATAATTTCCCTACTAGCAAGTAATTTCAGAAACACTTCATTTAATTTTAAAATGTGTTATACTGATTGAGTGTGATTGAGTGTGAACACTTTATAAAATATAATGATCAAGGTTTTTCATTCATGTAATTTTAAATAATAGCAAAAAAGTAAAAAGCCGATTAGTCGGCGCTTTTTGCCGACTATTCGCCGACTAGTCGCCGACTACAAAAGTGGCCGGATAGTCGGCTTTACCGACTAGTCGGCACATCTCTATTATCTACACAATTAATAGGGTATTAAGGTCTTCGGTTAGGAGGGCGCTAGTAGTACTGTAAATAGCCGACCAAAATCCGACATGTTGAATACAACATACGTCATATCAGAATATTGATAGAATGGTTGTCAAATGTCGAACAAAACTTTTGTTTACTGCCTGTGCTAGTACTGCCTCTAGTCACAGAACACATATTAGTACAAGTTCTCTAGCGTGAAAACATTGCAGTAATGGGGTACAGAGCTCAGATTCAAGCTTATTTATACACTGTCACTAATTGTGTCACCCTTCTATTTTGGTCGTGAAAATGTGGGGTTATTCTCAAATTTATTTGACGTCAATTCCCGATGGCCGCGATACAGTCAGGATGACACGCCATTGTCATGACATAGACTCGGCCCGGGATGACGGGTGCTTTTTATCATAAGCCCTTCGGTTACCTTTCGACTATTAATCAAGGGACAGGAATATTTTTTAGACTACATTTTAAACTCGCCCATGAATGGGATGGGTGAAATCGACAGATATTATACAAACGATATTGAGAATTTTAGAGAATTCGCCTGTATATTTTAAAAATTGTTGAAATAATGGTACGTAGTGAGAAATATTGTGTGAATATTCGATTTTCCAAGTATGTACCTACATATTATAAAAAAGCGCCGTTCGGAAACCGCAAAATTTCGTTGAAACCATTATGCGAATAATCATATCCGCTTATACACTCGTCCGGTCCTCATGCAAATAAGGTTTTTTGGCGCTTTGTACTCGGCATTGTCAATGAAACACGTCCGAACATGTTTTAAATCCCGTACATGCGTAGGTTTAATTGTCATGGGTTATAAATTATAATATAGGTGGTCCTTTCCGGTATAAATTAGTGGGGAATTATCGTCAAATTATGAACATGAAATGCATGGCAGTCAACGTTGTGGCGGCTGTCTACAGCCATAATACTTATTGTAGGTCATACAGACGACACCATAGAAACGATAAAAATTGGAGCATTGATGAAATAACAAAACATGCCAAAGCCAATTCCCTAGGAGAACGTCTTTAAAGAACAAATTTCAAAAACGAAAAGAAAAAAGAATCTAACGAAAAAAATATGGAGCTTGTTGCGCAAAAACATTCGGGCATTTTCCTCGCCGGTGTGGGTACCGACTTGGGGACCCACCAAGGTCATGGGTTCAATCGCACTAAAACAAAACTTAGTTACCACTTGACCATGAGAATATGTAAATATTCACTTGATAGTATCTGTATTTTTGGTTTAAATCCAATGAGGTTATTATTACAAGTTTAAAGTTTTTGATACACAATATCGGATGCTTATGTTAAATACAAAGGTATTTTAATAGGCATTTCAAGAAGCTCTTAAGGCTTAGAATCAAGTTGAAAATTCTGCAATGACCGTCTTTATAATATTCTTTTCAATATTTTACTGCGTTATCCTTAATTACAACGACTTTATCTATTCTCTATCAATTTGAATGCGTTAATTGATTTTTAACTGTCGAATTTCAGAATTAGATCAAAACACCTTCATTTCATCACCTTTACTTATTTCTGCATCACGATCACTGGATTGTGTATTGTTTTCGAATATCCCAAACGGTAATTTTGGAGTTTTGGTAAATAGTGTTGGCGTTCGGGTATGTTTAGTCATTTTGTTCGTCTTCCGTTTACTTGATCCGATTATGTCTGAGTAATGAATGTAGGTATATTAGGTATGCAGTATGTGTGCGTCTTAACCATGTTTACATAAATGCTTTTAGTTATTGGCCGGATTATGTTAATCCCATTCAATCCTATTAGTTTAATGCAATAAAAATAACGAATATAATGTGATTTGTCATAGAGAAAACTGCCGAAAACTTGGTGTATTTCATTGAACTGGTTAGGTGTCATAGAAGCATGCATGAGTGTTGACTGTAAACTTGTAGAATGCAGAACAAAGTCTCCGACTTGTAGAGTACAAACCGAAGCTTCGTCTGGAATATTTTCCTGTTGTTTGGAGGAAACTTGATTTAGAGTCATCAATTTTGCGAGTCTGAAGTATTTTAATGACCATATAAAACTGGCTCGGGCTCGCAGGAGATACCGGGCGCGAGGCGATGATCTATGACGTCACACGCAGCCTGCGCCCGCGCAGGTACCTACGAGCTATTCTTGTTCATGGTCAGTGACCACGAGACCTTTTCTTGGGGTGACTGTACTACCAGCACATAAAGAGCCGCACAAAAGAATGTAATAAGTTAACATAACAGCTCATTTAAAACTGGTCCATCCGACCAGCGTGGCTTGAACCGAGTCATTTTCTCGTTTTCAAAGAGCGAATAAAGAATGCCCTTCTTTGAACGGGTCTCGCGCGCTGGTCTCCCGTCGCATTTCTTTTTCATCCCATATGTTTTCTGATTATTTTTGTGTCCTTGCGAGCTTGTGGGCCGGGTATTTATAGTGGCTCGAGGGATGCTACGAGTTATCCTAATAGCAGATATCGTCGATAACGTACAACACTCGATTATGGTAGTACGAACACATTGTGATGTGCGGCAAATAAAGTAAGGTAGTACATCAATTTTGAATACATCGCAATTTGCATAGAGTAGCAAATAGAGTAGCAATTAAGAGCCCGTACTATCTTTTCTACTGCTCTCTTCACACTCACGCCCGTCTTTCATATGCCAGGTGAAAAAGGACGATCGCCAAGTTAGCGGGCAGTTATAGGTATTCTGTTTTTAATGGGTTTTTTATATTAAAGTGGTAAAAAGTAATTCTAACATTGTATAGACGACTTTCTCAACAGTACATTGTATTTTTTTCACACCGTTAAGACGTCAATACAATCCAGAAAAAGGTGATATTCTAAACCTTTTACAGCAAAAATCACAATACTGTCGCGGGTTTGAGTTGGATTATTTAAAGATACTTAAAAAAAATAAAAAATCTAGATTAGATTATAATTGAAATGATCTTACATGTTGTGCATTAAAACTTATAGAAATACTGTATTTTAACTGTTAAATCACATCTGTTAAATGAGCGAAATCGGCAAAATTTCGTATACGGACTCTTAAGAGCGAGCTGTCAAATTTTGCTGTGTTTTCTAATAAGTATTACGATCCCGGAAGACGATTGACTTAAGTGAAATTGAGATTTATTTAATCACTGTATATTTATCTGATACTAGCCTAACTGAAAACACGATTCACTTATTTTGACTCGATAATTTTATTTTTCGAAATTATGAATATTTCTGGGCTTTTCAATAAATATCTGTTACACTTATTGAGTTACTATCATTAAATAACTTGCACTCAAATAATCAAACACTTATTATTAGTATTGTATTTAGTTTATAAGTAATCATCAAAAAACAGTTTTGGGACTTACGACCTTTACTTTCGTGCTATAATGCGGGAATCCTTGTTACGCGATATTGTTCACTATTAGCTGCGGCGCAAAATACAATTCATGCGGGCACGATTCATGGAATCATTATATCACGATTGGAGCATAGCGGGGTGTGTAGGCGGGGCTAGCGTATTTTGATATTTTTGGCAGCCCGGTCTTAATTGTGTTTTGTTGTTTTATAAAAACGTATATGTGCGTATTTTATTATAAATCGTGTAGACTGTAGGCACTAAGGACTCTAGGGAGGGCTTCTTGAACCTAAAATGCAGAATTACTGTTAGTAGTGAGTCGTAATGACAGACAGACCTTAATAGAATTAAATAACATATGTAGTTAAATGTATTATAGTGTGAAATTAATTTATTAATCCCATAATCTTGTAAATGCAAATATAAATCTCAGACATGAATAAATTAATGTAAAATAAAAGTTACACAACAAAATTTGAGCTCATCTTGTCCATTTCGACAGATATTATACGAGTGTTATAATCGAATCGTAGTGAATGAAAGCTTTATAATGTGATAAAAGAAAAGAAAAAGAAAAAATGTGGTGCAGACAAAAAACGAGCCAGTCAAGGTAACACGAGCTATTCGAGCGAGAAGGCCACGGAAAGGGCGGAAACTAAAAAAATATCTTCACGGGGACCCGGAGGCCTATTAAGTTGTATATCTTAACGGCCGTACAGATGTTCCTAACATTCGCTATCAGTATCAACGTAAAGTCATGGTTTTTTACTGATTAGTAGATAAAGAACGAACATAACACGGGCACTGTCAACGTTACGCACAAATGAACGATACTTTTCTTCGTTCAGTTTTAATTTATTTTAATTGAGACAATTGGCTAGCCATTAGCCAACCCTCCAAAAACGTATGTTTGGATGTCAGCAGGCATGTTTGGATTTCATTACGTTGAGAAGTCTTCTTAACGGCGTTTTGTTGCACACCATAAGTTTACAAAAGTAAATATCAATGACTAATGATGAACATTTTAGTAAACATGTAGCACATATTATTCTCAAGTCCGCAACTGATCGATGGGACCACAGTTCGTTCGCTGAAATGAAAATATGGTTCGAATTTTAATGAATATGGAGCATCGTCGTTTTTTGGCGTCGATCGGGCTTACGCCTCCACCCGTATCCTCTTACCACCTCCAGACCATGTCGTGGGTGGTATGGACACACACGTCAGCAAACTGCTTGTATTCTGTTTGGTTTAGAGATCCACCAAGCGTCTCATAAGTTTGTGAGATTTGACAGCAGTTTATCTATTCAACAGCATTGTTAAATGGTTAGTGACATCAGGGCCTTCCTTACGGAGAATCCGTAATTTACCGTATTTAGAGCCTTATAAACTCATAATTTGAAAGCTACAGAGTTATAATAAAAATACAGCAATAATCTTCAGTATCTCAACAATCCTTTCCACGTTTTAAATTTTCTATTTTCGTTTATTATACTCATGATATCAGCTTCCAAAGTAAAGCCAATTTATTGAAATTTAAGCATACATTTAGCATCTCCTTAGTATTTACAAATTACTTTTATTTGAAACACACGCCAATAGATCGACAATATCATAAACTACATATTCCCCGTTTAAACTTTTTTTAGGTCAATTTTGAACTAAGATAAGTAAGGGCACTTTTAAAAAAAGTATTGGTACGATCTCGGCAACGCGGCAAATGTATGGCCAAGGTCGTTTGCTTGGGGGACGGCCTTAACACCTTTATCGTGGGTATTGCAGTCACAATAGATTTTAAATTGTTATGCGGCAGCCGGCTACCGCTTGGGATTGATCGGTTAAATAATAAACTTCAGTCAAAAATCTCAGATACGGGATGCTATCTCTAAGCTAATATTATATTCAAAATCATGGAAACTGCTTTCATTTCTTTTTAGAATACAGACAGCATCATCAGATCAAACATGGCATCCATTAAGTTCAGAAATGGTTTTTCAAATTGCAGGGTGATATAAAGTTTCTTTGTTAAACGTTATGTAGTTGCGTAGCGTTTATTTGTGCCAATGTTCCGATAAGCGAAGCCAATTGTATGTTATCTGACATTTTCATGTAAAATCAATACTAATGTTCGAATAACAATACTATTATAGACAGGAAAGATAAGAGGCGGCTAATCAAAAGATGTCTGAGATAACAATACAAACATTCTTCAAAAATGGAGCATAATGTTATCTTTTACATGTCAATCATATCTTATACACCTAAACACTTTGTATGAGTTTATTGAAGTCACATTAGACCTTATAATTGACAGCCTGACAGGCATAAAAGAAGGTTTAGTCAACATTTTAGCCGTGTTCCTTTTCTTTTTTCCAGGGCTTCAGGAAATAATTGACCACCTTCCAAAAAGGAGGAGGTAATACGTTCGGCTGTATGTATCTTTTTATTTTTATTTTTTTATTTGTATGTTCATCGATTACTCAGTCGTTTGTGGTCCGATGTTCAAAATTCTTTTTGTATTGTATAGGGTTTAGTTCGAATTTGGTACCATGTTCACAAAAGTGGTGGTCTGATGATGGAATCCTTGAGGAATTGAGGGGACTCCTTGAAATTTGTATAGAAACATATAGTGATTTTGATTTTTTCTGAAGCATTCAAGGTAAAAGTAAGACTTCGCACCAAGTTATACCCTGGATCCGAAGGTACCGAACAGAACTTTTGAATGCTTATAGGTACAGGTTCGGGGATTTCGGCGTTGTTTAAACTACTGAAAGCATAAGCCAACACATTAATTTGATTGATCATCATCATCACAACCATAATTATACCATGCGTCATCACTCTATGACCCAATTATTGGTACTTTTCGTGATATTTGGCATCGAAGCAGATGTTTTTGATGATAATTTCGCTTTTTGATGACGATTGTGGACCGATTTTCAAAATTCTTGTGTTGTTGTATAGGATATAATCTAAATTTTGTATAACTGACGAAAGTGGTGAGCTGATGATGGGATCTATGAGCAATCGAGGGAAATCCTTGAAATTTATCAAAACACTCATAGTGGTTAAAATGTTGTTTATAGTAATTTAAACATATGTTACGAATAAAATAAATTTCATACGAAGGTGTCTCTTGGTCCAAAGGCACTGAACAGAACTCCTGAACCTTTAAAGATAAAAGTTTGGAAATTGCAGCATCGCTTAGATAAGTTGCAAGCATTTACCACAATTTCGCTTTCAGTAAGTAACATAATGTGTATAGTTAACAATTAACATTCGTATTGGTTATTTACGCATAAAGCCTTATTTTGTAGATAACTAAAAAGAGTGAAATTATTATTTTTAACAAAAAAATTAAAACCGACTTCCACGGAAAAACAATAGTAATATGAACTAAAAAGTATTAAATAATTCATTACTCTTTAATAGTGCCTTTTTCAGAATTCGTCTAAATCTCAACTATTTCTGTACATACTACAGTCTTCATCACTTTGAAGTCGGTACCAGTCCCAAAAGTTTCAGATATTCTGATATTACTGAACTCACGATTAAATTAGCTGGTACCGACTTTAAAATAATGAAGACTGTAGTATGTACAGAAATAGTTGAGATTTAGACGAATTCTGAAAAAGGCACTATTAAGAGGCCGGGTACCCTTGGAATTTCTCATACAAACGTAATTCCAAAATCATTTTCTCATACGAAAATATTTAACATGTTTGAGTTATTTTTCAGTTTAAAATAGTAATTACCTAGGTTCCTACACAAAAATTTACTTCAAAATATTTAAACAAAAAAAATATTTTTTTTGTTTTAAATTTTTTCTTAGTAAATTTACTACTAAATATTTAAACACTAAAAAATAGAGTAAAACACTAAAAAATATATAAATAAATAGTAAATTTACTACAAAATATTTAAATACTAAAAAATATTTTTTTAGAGTTTAGTTAGACACTAAAAAATAGAGTAAAACACTAAAAAATATATAAATAAATAGTAAATTTACTACAAAATATTTAAATACTAAAAAATATTTTTTTAGAGTTTAAATATTTTGTAGTAAATTTACTATTTATTTATATATTTTTTAGTGTTTTACTCTATTTTTTAGTGTTTAAATATTTAGTAGTAAATTTACTAAAAAAAATTTAAAACAAAAAAAAAAATTTTTGTTTAAATATTTTGAAGTAAATTTTTGTGTAGGAACCTAGGTAATTACTATCTTAAACTGAAAAATAACTCAAACGTGTTAAATATTTTCGTATGAGAAAATGATTTTGGAATTACGTTTGTATGAGAAATTCCAAGGGTACCCGGCCCCTTAAGGTGACGCAGCGTTAAAGAAACCGTGTTGGATATGTTTTAGATTGCTTGTTTTCTATGAGAGGCGGGCCCGGCCTCTCATAGAAAACAAGCAATGGAACAGCAAAAAATGGAAAGGGCGTAAGCGACAAAATGGTTTTTGGCGCATAATTTAAAAACCATAAATACATTTCATATAAGCTATGCACAAATTAAAGTGCATGCTTGAACCAATTTATGTACAAATTTTGGAACCTTAAATCACTCTCCTCTGTTGGAAAAATAGGAATCCCTTTTTTTACAGAGGTCTTTTCGATTGATTATTCTGTGCTATAAAATTTGTCCAATCGTGTTATGCTATGGGCAATTCAAAGACAAAGACATGATGAATACTGACAATGAACTTCAATTTCTTAGCTTTAGTCATTGCTGAGAAAAATCGGCATCGCTACAGCCAAATTATCAAGGCGTCGCCTTAAAGAGTAATGAGTTATTTAATACTTTTTAGTTCATATTACTATTGTTTTTCCTTGGAAGTCGGTTTTAATTTTTTTGTTAAAAATAAAAATTTATGCAACGAATGAATGAATGCCATAGGACTTACCAGGGCAACTTTACCTTAAAACATCACGTAATTCAATAACATAAGCGCTTCTATACTCTACATAACCACTATATTACGCAGTACAAAAATACTGGTTGCCTGCCTCTACATTATATAACCCTCCATTAGGTTCGTGTTATAAAATATTAAATTGTATGATATATCAGCAGGTAGCCCTAATAACACCTTCGTCGCACGCACGCAGACAGCGGACAAAAAACGCCGTCCACTTCCAAGAAACGCATCCACAGTCACATGTGAGCCGAAATTCCTAAGGAAATCGAAATGCCTCTAAATCATAGCCCGAACCGATTCCGATTCGATCCCAAGCGATACCTTACTCGATCACAATAAGGTCCTATTTGGGAGCGGCTCGCCCGAGATAGTCGTCCGACTGGTTTCGTTGGAGACCTGTTTCGTCCCGTTTGTCTTATTTTTGTTTTGCACGAGGCACTGACCACCACAACAAAGCCGCCACGGACGTTTTTTTACTACAGCATCCAGCCTATAAGTATCTATTGTATGGCATTAAAGTGTCCAGCCGTCTTGAATGCCTTTAGGGGTATGGTGAGGGGTATTATATGGTTATCTAGCCTTGAATAATTATGAGTAAGCTGTCAAAATCTTGATTCTTTATTGAAGGTTTACAATCGAATAGGGGTGACTACTGACGAGTCTTCATACTGATGCAGCTAAATCGAATGGTGCTTCATCTGTAACAGTTAATAAAAGTTTCACTCAAGAAGTATGTCTCTAGCTCTTAGAAAATAGATTTGTAAACAAACTGAGGCTTGCGGTGCAAAAATATATCATTAATTAATTAGCCTTGTACTCTGTACAGTAATAAACATAAACTAGAGTCGGAGTATAAATACCGATTGCTTCACCGAAGAGCGGATTAAAATCTTACCCATGAGGTCAAGAACCAATTGGCTAGGAAATTTCGATGCTTCTGTATACGTACAACGGAATTGCTACCCTGTCTGATTAGATTTAAGATTCAATATTGATCAACGTAGGATAAGGGTTAAATTGTTCACATAGTAACATACCCTCTTCATATTAGAAGACAAGGTATGCATGCAGTTATTTATTCATTATGATTTAACACTTACGATATTGTGTAGTATATAATATGAACCTCTTTGTTAGGTTTGATTATACCAAAACAGTAGATATCAACTTAAGTTTTAACTTTACTTTCTTACTGTTCACCCTCGTAATGTGTAGATTAAATATCTCAGAATAACTTATGGAACTAATAAAAAAATCAATTATATGAAAAGTTTACAACTTAACCTGATGAAGCAAGACGATATTGGTTATTTTTACATTGCTTTTATAATGTAAAGCCGCGTCTTCCCTGCATCGTTATTAAAATAACTTAAATACATACTTATTATTAAACGCGCAGAAATTTAGTTTTTTTTTTTTTTATGGACGGTTCGTGTTTCTTCTGAATCTGACTAGACACATTGTCTTGTTTTCTAGATGTCTGTTGATCAACATCAAGACTAGTACTTTTTTTATTACACTTCTTGCGCAATGTACAATGGCGGACTTAATGCCATGATAGGTATGGCATTTTCTACCAGTCAACCATTGGGTGGTAACAGTACTTATACGCACACGGCACATCTGAAATGTCACGGTCATAATATTTACGTTGATTCCGGACATATACCTTTTTACAGCTCTAGCTCTAATCTCTAAAGTCTACAGTCTACACTACGAGTACTATAAAAGTTACTCAGAAAATATGTCTAAAGTTAACTCGGATGTAAATAACAATAACGACCGAATTGTGCGCGTGTGCTCAGCCATTTCAATTTAAGTAAAGTACTTTGTTTCGAAATTGCGAAATTGTTTTCGATTTTAGATCGAATCAACATTAAGCCGGCACATAAACTCTTCGACTTTAGCCGTGTTTATGGCCTGCCTCAAGTCTAACTTCATTTCGTTGCTTACAAGTTACAACTTCGCGAACATAGGCTATTATAAAGTTTTAAACGCGGCCCCATCTTTTATTAGATTTAACGACTAAATGGGCTCAAAGCAGTTTGGTTTACTAATTTTATCTATAAAATTAGTAAACCAAACTGCTCTAGCAATTAGTCTTTCGGGCTGGATTTCAGGAGCATTTATTATTCACCCATAAAAGTAATAGCAACACCTACTCGTGCTAATGCTAAAAAAAATCTTTTATTCTAGCAATGCAAGACGTAGGGATTGCAATCCGGATACTTCGAAATCCAAAAAATCCGGATAATCTGGATTTTTGAGGCCTTTAAAAAATCCGGATTTTCATTTTACAAAATCCGGATTTTCGGTTTTTTCGAATAGTAGATGAAATTATGAAAAAGAAGCTTTTACGTAATATAAAATTAATTTAAATGTATCGTGTAATATCTGACATACAAATTCACATTTGTTTAAAGGCGCTATCACAACTTTGCGTGGTCTACACGTACCAAAGTCAGAATTTCGTATGTCTAACATTCCATTATGTAGTTATTTGGTGGTTGTAATTACATTTCTTTACATTTTTTCATTCAATTTAAAAGAAATAACGACATATTTTAATTTCTTATAACCTAGCTTTTATTTTACTATGTTATTATGATTTCTATGATAATATAAATGCAACGATGATAAATTTACAACATTTTAGAACATTTTAGTATTGAATACATTGTTTTTACTTTTTAGTAAATAAAATATGGTGTTTTTGTTTACATTTAGGTTATGATTATAAATTATATTAATTGTTTACCTAACCAATGCTGATTTGTGATTCTGTCGTTAAATGAAGGAATATAGCAAGTTTATAATATAACGAAATGTTGATTTAAAGTTTAAATAGTTATTTTTAGTCATTATTCTGTGCAATAGCCTAAATATTATTAATATAATATCAACTGCTGGACAAAGACACCGCCCGAATTTTTCACTTATCTTGCTCCAGCGTCACCATTTGCCAGCCCAGCTAATATGCCACCAGTGGGGAGTTTATAACCGTGTTGTAGGCTAAAGTCTTCGCAATCGTTGGTTCCTCATTGGTAACGTAACCGCTGACGAGTTGGCTAGTAAGAAAAAAAATAGAATGCTTGCCAGAAGCCTAACTGGACAATGTAAGCTTAACAAGCACCTTTACAGAAGAGGTGTTAATAGCATTACGACCTGCAGATTCTGTGACAACCTTCTACTTGAGTCTACTGCTCTACTACAGACTACAGAGCAAAAACTCTCCTAATTTACTAAAGAGGAAAGTTGTAGCACCAATCCCAATCACATCGTTATGAGCAACACTGGGGACGGTACTATAATACAAAAGAGTCACAATAGATCCTCAAGGATCGTCTTAACGTCAGGATTACAGTGATCTGCTTTCGGAGGAAAAAAACACGTCCAGAGCATAGCTTTTTCTTAGGCCTAAATACCCACTCAGTCCATATCCAGCTTAGATGTATGCGGATAACGTGACCAGCCCAGTGCCACATTAGCTTGGCCGTCTTGATTCCTACGTCTCTGATTCTAGTTTGGGAGCACAATATTATTTTTTTGTTGAGATTTGAGCTCTATTGCTCTTTGGCAGACCCTGAGTTGGAACTTTTGTAAATCGTAAATCGGCTAATGATCGAGTTAGCGTATCGTTGGTTATGACAAGCGAAATTCACAAATATATCAACGAGTCTGGGCTTCAGTGAGATTGGTAAGTCACCATTCTTCATGGACCAGTTTTTCTGTCTTTCTGTTGTCATAAGAAATTAATTTGTCCAAGTACAGGTACTCGTTGACATAGTGAATTCCTTGCTCGTCTACCTTGACCCTACGTCTCGTACTGTTGGTCATTGTTAGTGTCTTTGACCTATTATTTGTAAGTTCCACCTCTAGGCTTGCAGATCTGAGAGCATAATTTGATGAGGTGCGGCTGACGGCTGTAGGCGCAAAAATGACGAAGTCGTTAATAAAGCTAAGATTGCTTGGGGTTTTCTTGTTAACTAAAATTTCACATTTTTAAATAGTTAAAAAAATCAAGGTAATTTTAAGTTGTTAATAATATTTTAAGTACCAGATACTGTCATTTTAATCTCTTCCTTTTTACACCCATGTAAAATTGCTAACTTAAGAAAAATTATATTTTTTTAAGATGTTTTATTTTGCACTTTTAAAATGAATGGTATATAAATAAATAATAAGAAAATAACTCACATTTAAAGCTGTTTATCAAAAATATTTAAAAAATTACAAAAAATCAGGATTATCCGGATAATCCGGATTTGAGGATGGGAAAATCCGAAAATCCGGATTTTTTTAAGAATCCGTTTTTTGCAATCCCTAGCAAGACGCTTATGTTGTATTCAACCTTAAAGTAGCAATTATGCTGGCAGATCTATCGTCTCTACTCTATCGATCATCTTGCCCTAGTGATAAAGACAAATAGAAGAGGTGGGCCGTGGGCTGGAGTGCGCCTGAAGTCTATTGTGATAACGGCCGACCGCCATCAAAGTCAGGCACATCTCTGATAGGCACTGTACAGGGCGTTCATAGTTATTCTACCTTTGGCAGAACCTTATGCCACCGACGTAAGAACCATAGGAGAACCTCGGATAACTCTAAACGGACCCGACCGCATCAACAGTTTACTGACTGGGCAATAGGGGAGGAATTGTGTGCGAATCACGAGGAATCTAGCGAAGGACTCTTGCCAGTTTATTTATAGACAGACTTGGCACTCGAACTCCTACCTCCCTAAAAAAAGTTCCACACGGTGTATACTGCAGACTTTAGAATACACAAAGTCCTTAGTTGATAATAGAAGAGTCGCTTAACAATCTGAATTCTAAACCTGTCTACTAAATAAATACATAGCTATGTAGAGTACTAGATAGCTATGTATTTACGCAGTCCAGAGTAAAATTGCGTCGGGGCAAGGATCTTAAAGATCTTACAAACATCTATTTATAACCTAACCAAGTGTTGGTTTACATTTAACATGTTGTGTTTATGTTATATATTTCTGGCGCGGACTATACGCTATGCGGGGGTTTCGACTTGTGCGTAATGAAGTCGGAATACTCATTTTAGACCCTAAAGCACTGCACTAAATACCAAAATCGCATATCAATAATTTGTTTATGAGTTATGGGAATCATTTATGGGTTTTGGTTTTTTTGCTATTTACGATTTCACAGTTATCCCCGGGTTGTTTTTACAGATGTTATTTCAGTTTATTTATAAGGGCGGCAAAAGTTTGGTTTTCGTTCGAACACATTTTATGACACACAAATATGTAGTACGTTTTTGGAAAAAATAGAGAAGTTGTAAAAATATACAAAAGATTTAGTGTGGTATCTTAGATCAACACAACAAAATAACCTTCCTCAAATCCACTGACTGTGAAAGTAAATAAAAATCTTTGAAATTAATTAACATTTTAAAACAAAATTACTTTACTGACGCGAGGGAAATTGGCTAACAAACATTTATGATTTGAATCTGTTTACAAGGATACTAGGTCGCAATACGAATGTGGAGCACACTCTAGTAGAAATGAAACATGCCAGAATATTATATCTGACAGTTTGTATAAGCTTCATAAGATGTGAGATAATTCGTGGATTAGCTTCAGATAAACAGCGAGACGTAACATCACTCGAACATGTTGCAGCAGGTAATATATAGCGTTTCCTCATACAAACCCGAATTTGTATCCTTAACTAGCAAACGTGAGCGAGCGTGATTGCTTATCTAATTCATAAAATTTTCCTCTTTAACTACTCTACATTCAAACAATCTTGTTTACAGACCGCAGCGTTATTTTCTTTTACCACGTAAAGATAGGAAATGTGGCTAACCTAATCCTACCTGTGTATCTTTCAGCTGCTGGACAATAATGTGATCTATGTCTGTGCTCTGTAGTACTCTGTACGTCATAATGAAAGTATTTTCTTTCAATGCCTTAATAAAAGTATTCTCTCCTCGACCTTTATGCAACATCCCTACGTAACAGTTTAATATAAAGCAGCAAAGTACTTTCAAGATTAAAAATGTTCCGAGAGATTGCACAAATGTTCAGTTCAGCTGCAAATCTGCTACTTACATAGTTCATTATACGATGAATCGTATTAAGTGGCGGCGCAATTTCGTATAAATCTGCTCTGATATTACAAAGACGAGGATCTTATTAAATTTGCTAGTGCATTCTATCTTTTGAACCTCCCCCGCCCTCCAGATGCGGCGCACTGATTCAATTTACTGCCTTTGAACTGAGACCCTCTAAAGATTTTATCCGTGAGTTAATAAAATGTCAGGAAATGTATAGAAAATGCAACGTTGTTGACTTCGTAAGAATACCTAGGTACTTGCTGAGCGCTGCGCATGTTTTTGCTATTCAGATTTCGCTTTGTGAAAGATAAACGTTTATATTTGAGTTAAAATAAAATGTTAAAATAATTGAAAGTAGTCGAGAACATAAACAAATTTGTGAGCTTCACAAAATTTGTTTAAGGTTTTTTAAATGCTTTTATAAAAACGTGTGCATAAATAATAAAATTTGTTGTTTAATTTAAAATGCAAATAAATAGCTTACCTTTTGTGCAAAACATAATTTTAAAAAATCCAAAAACCAAAATGAATTTTATTTATCTCTCTGATTTCTGTTTTCGCAGTTTGCGCATTTTAAATTTTAATATTTTATATTTTACCGTGTGCATATTTAACTCATGTTGTATGTTGCGACTTTTACCTAATTTTTATATTTTTTTGCTTTCGTTTAAAAAGTAATTTCTTTGTATATCTGAGCATAGTTTTAATCATCTTTACAATCGTCCAATAATAAAATAAGTGCCAAAATTTTCCTAATTTGTTTATGTTGTATTCTCGATTTGCTATCGATTCTGTGCCTATATTAAACTGTTTGTTTGTCTGTTTTCAGGTAAACTTCAAAGCAATCAACACCCGAGCTCAGGTATTTCGGCCGTGTTTACATCGAGCCAAAATTATTAAACGTAATCCTGTAATTTAGATTACGATGTGTACGTGATTTAAATGGCGATGAGCGGCCGGCTCTTATGCTGATCGTCATCATTATGATCATAAAGGCTAAAACTTTATAAAGGCTAGTAGAAATATGTAGAGATTATGTTATGAGTGTAGTGTGAGTGTATTTAAAGATTTCATCAGTCCTATCATGTTTTTAAGTAATTTATATCAGGCAATCGTTTTGGATGTGTGTGTGGTAAGTGAAACAGATACATTTATAATTAACCTGTATATTGTATAATATTTTTGCATAAAACCATGCACAGATAACATGCTTAGCTGCTTACTTCAATATTAGGTAAGTAATGCCCGCTTTCACCAACAACACCTGAAATTTAGGTGTCCCTTAAGCCAATATGAGGGGCACCTAACGCAAGTTTTGTTTTCACCAACGTTTAAGAGGATCAACTACCGGGCCCGTCTCCATACAAAAAGCCATAACGTTTTGCTACCCCTAAATCTTAATCGATTTCAACGATTTTTCACTATGTTATTGCCTCTAGTAAAAACTATGCTTCTACGTTTTCCTTTTATCAAAATTTTTGTTAGTTTGAAAGTTACGAGCTTCTGAAATCTAGCTTTTTAGGCTCAAAACATTCTCATTTTAAATGGTTTGTATTTGAAAAACAACGTAAAATTTCAAACAAAGCAAAAAGGTACAAGCGTAGATTAGATTCTGCTGAAAAGATTGATACCAAAAAATATTAGTTTTAGCACAGTGTAGGGGATGCAAAACGTTATGCCCCGAAACGCGATTTTTGTCTAAAATGTACCCAGAATCACAGCCGAGCTGCAACTCTCTCTATCGCACATTTGCGGGTCGGGGGGAAGGGTTGCATAAAACCAGCGGTAGTGATGTGAAATGACACCTAAACCATTATAATTTGCGGGATGAATTGACAACCCCGTAACTCTTAGGTGACGTTTATTTGAAATAAAACAACCTATTATGCGATTCATCCGTCAAACCATTAGGTGACGTTTATAATTTACGGGATGAATTGACGACCCCGTACACTTAGGTGACGTATGTGGCGACGACGACGACGTCAGGTGACGGTTGCCTTGACAATGAATCTGTTATAGAATGGCCGTCTGATATTTTACTTGTAAAATAGCGAACTCCCATAAATATACATATTTATCACAAACCTTCCTCTTTAATCACTCTATCTATTAAAGAAGACCGCAATTAAAGGGAACAAAGGGACATGAGGACAGAAAAAGCGACTTTGTTTTATACTATGTAGTGATATATATACGTCACCTAAGAGTTACGGGGTTGTCAATTCATCAAGAACAAAACTTGCGTTAGGTGCCCCTTATATTGGCTTCAAGGGACACCTAAATTTTAGGTGTTGTTGGTGAAAACGGGCATAAGTACTCGAAACACAAACCTAAGTCCCCATTAATTGAATAGAACTCAAATTGGAGAAAAATCTAGGTCGTCGGTATTAATTGTATTGTCCGTGAACTTTTAGTATTAATTAGGCCGTGTAAGAGTTGAAGTGCCAAAGTTGTACAGCCCCGGCTTACGTGGATTAAGGCTTTTCACACTAAATAATATTGCCATTTGCCTAAAGACCGGATTAATACCTCGATCGTGAGAATCGCAGACACAATAGATTTTCAATTGTTATGCGGCAAACGGGTGCCGCTTGGGGATTGATGGGTTAAGTGACGGGTTTTATAAAATTCTTTTTTGTCTTAAAAATTATTTTCAACTATATTTTAATCCGTAACCAAATGTACTTTTTAACCGACTTCCAAAAAGGTTATTCTTATGTTCGGCTGTGGATATTATTTTTCTTTTTCAAGACAAAAAACTTGTTACCCTAAATCTGAGACCATTTTGACATTTTGTCAAAAATATGGAGATTTTGTGAAAATCTCAAAGTTATGACGATTTTTCTGTCATCGTAAACTGCTGTCGTAGCCTATCCTAAGTTTTGAAATCCTTGATAATAATGTAATAAGTAAGTTAATAACCAAATATCTTATATTCTGTACTTATTACAAATTCTCCGAATTAAAATTTCGGTATATATGTATATAGCTCCTTATAAATTAATTCTGTACCTTATCTCGAAACAAAATGAATACATCAAAGAACCGCCATAATAAATTAACGTAAGAACGCCTGGGAGCCTGGGACATCTCAAATATTTGTCTAATCCGTGACAGAGGCGACAGATGGTTTAAGTCAAAATTTAATGAAAAAAATTCTACCGTCTTCAGTCTTGTTTGTCCGGAAACTTTGAATAATGAATGTTCGCCCTTCTCGCCCGAGCCGTATATGTCTCTTTATTTATACCTTTATCTGTACCTACAATTTTTATTTTTAATTTAAAACGAAGGCATAATATAGGTCTAACAGAATCTGATGGCAAAAAGTGAGAGAGAAAATTGACTCTAGCATTACCGGGGTGATTGGAATAAAACATTTTGATCCTTTTTCTGTCTTATAGCGACTGATCCTGTGCGTGAAACATGCAAATGTATAAATTTATCCAATGATCAAGGATATTTTTTGAAAATCTGCTGCCAAAATTTGCCATCAGATTCTGGTAGACCTATGATATGAATAATGAATGAAGCCCATCTCCAAACTCTATGGGAAAGGTGTGATGCATTTATAGTGCGAGTTACACTAAATGTAGTGTTTTACATGCCCGTTAAAAGCGTTTGTAATAAATTCGACTAATAAAATATATTAAAGCGAGTTTAGAATTCACTCGCCGCAAGTTAGTTTTAATTAAATTCTTTTATTACCGCGCGCCTGTTGTGTTTAACTAAATCAGTTATAAATCAGTTTACGATCCTTCGCTATCAGATTACAATACGTACTTACAACTTTTGTTATGTTACATAATACATCGCGTGAAATATAATAAAAAGGTAATAAGTTACATTACGTGAAATATAATAAAAAGGTAATAAATATTTTTTGTTCTCGGAAATATAATTTGGGAATAAATAATAATTTTAACGATAGCTATTTTTAAGGCAATCATAATAATATTAGTGCATCTGCCCGCTGCCAAAGAGGTCACTGTTGTAGGGTTTGGATAATAATTCAAGTTTCTTTATCTAGTACCTGCTGATACCTCTCATTGCTTATATATTGTTCTCTAGTGTCAGCTGATATCAAGAGGTACTTGAGAGTTGAGACTACTGGCACTACAAATACGAATACCTTTAAGCCAAAATGGGTAATTTGATTTTGGACTTATTCTCAACTGTAACTAGCAGTTAGACGAGTCCCTAACTGAAATTTTCTCTGTTGATATTATGTGATTTTATGAAGGCTTGATATTCTGACATTTGTTTTAATAATAAAAAAATTACAAAGATGGTGTTAACTTTTCACCTGTGATTTTCTGTCAAATGTAGGATGTAGCTTATCCTTACTTTAGATTTACTACATCTTGATCAGTACCAAAGTGGTGTATTGTTACAAATGACTATACATCAGCGATCACACAGGTGTGACACGTGTCGGAAGTGGACAGGCGGCGCGGAAGCGGCGTGATGGATGCGCATACGAAACAGCCTCCCGACCACGTCAACCGGAACCGCAGTATACTTTACTATCTGCTTAGATATAGGCATTACTTTAATATCTGCTTAGAACTAATTTTGCCTATATCATGAATCTCTTATACGTACAACAAACTACTATGGACCAAGAGCCTGCGACGGCCACACTTTCCTCATTTCCAGTGCCAGATATTTTTGACAGTTGAATTAATTTTTTTTACCATAAAATATGTTTTGAGCAACCGTAGGCTCTGTACTTAACTTAATTAACTAGACGCACGGTGATGGCATATTGCATTCCAGTGGTGCGTCAGGTTAATGTGACCGTGTTGTACTGTATATGTTTTTAATTGTAATTTTCCATCTTTTTAGCAAAAGATGGACCCGTGCGAGTTTCTTACGCCGGTTCTTCTCGACGGGTTAGTTCCCGAACCGGTGGTAGGCACCGTAGTATCGACGTTCGGTAATGTTTTTGTAAAAAAATTACTCCGAATAAAAATATTTTGATTTGATTTGATTTGTAATTAATTTATTGCGAACTAGATGACCCCCGCAACTCCGTTGCGCCAAAACTCGTTTATCGCGCTGGAACCGTATATTTTTCCGGGACAAAAAGTATCCTATGTCCTTTCCCGGGACTCAAGGTATCTCCATACCAAATTTCAGCAAAATCGGTTCAGCGGTTTGGGCGTGAAGAGGCAAGACAGACAGACAGACAGACACACTTTCGCATTTATAATATTTGTAAGGATATCTAGTTACATCTGCGGGGCTTAAATGGTCACATTTAGCAATTCCTCTCAATCAATTCACAAAATGAATTGTCAAACTCACGAATGTCAAATTAGTACGAATTTAGACATCTGAATTGCAAACAGAGTGTCAATTTAGCGATTAAAAAAAATGAATCATATCATCAATATTATGATTCATAATATGATTCTCCAAAGCGACCATTTTAACCCCGCAGGGCGATACAATGTGAAGACCGTGTTACTTGCTTAAAATAGGAAATTATTGCCTCGGCTTTAAATCATAGGCAATTACGTGTCAGCTTGACACCCTATATGGCCTATAGCTCTATACAGAGTGTACACAAATACAGACACGGTGTCCGCTGATGACAACAAAATACGAACAAAATACAAATGACACCTGTCTGATTGTCGGTTCGACGTAAATTTGATTTTAACTATATTACAGCGAGGGACAGGCTATGATTACAGTATGTATTCATTTTGATCGGTTTTTCAATAAAAATAGCTCAGCAATAGGCAGGAACACCTACTGTTTATTTATAGGGTTTGTTTTTGTTCTGTTGACTGTAGCGCATTGCTTGCTTTGCTCCTCTAAAGTCTAAACTCTAACTGAAAGAGGAAATATTACACTTAAATACTTGAAGCTAGGTGGGAAACTCTAAGATCGAAATACTAAGCTGAGAAAATACTTCGATGATGAATTAGAATGAAACATAGTTACCAGCTTTTTTGTTTTGTCTATTCATCTACTCGTATTCATATTAATATTATGAATGCAAAAGTACATGTCTTTCTATTACCTCTTCACGCCAAAACTACTGAATCGATTTTGCTGAAATTTGGTATAGACACACTTTGAGTCCCGGGAAAGGAAATATGATACTTTTTGTCCCGGAAAAGTCTAAAAACTGATTTTGGCGCAACGGAGTTGCGGGCCTCTAGTTTATTATAAGTGCCGTCGACTGCTACTCTATCAAAGTAAGTAATTATTTTTCATTTTAGCTTTTCAAATGAAACATGCTAAGTCAGAGAAACATCTGTTAGTTTTTACGTCTTTATTCCTGTTATAAGGGTCCATTTTAATTGCTGATAGGGCTAATGAATAGAACACCCGTATCACTTCGTACCCCTATAACTTTGTAAGTCTGTAGGAAGTGACAGGCGTATATTGTCCCTCACTTATAAACTTTAATGTAGATCAAAAATAAGATACGTGATAATGATAAAAGTTTTTGTAACTAACCTTTGCTCAAAAAAGGAATAAAAAAATGGCGACATTTGTATAATTAAACTGCCGCATTACAGTTCTATCTGAATGCGTGGTACTCAAAGATACTTAAGATATGGCACTGCGTTTACCTATTAGACAGAAAATGCTTCACCACAATTTTCCCCCATCATGCCATGTCTATTTCAGTATTATACATGACATACATCTAAGATATATCATATTTCTTATTAGGCGCATAAATAGTAGTACATTTTCACAAATTAGAAACGAACCCACGACCTCCGGCTCACATAATATATTTTATTAAACCGCGTACACGTCAATAAGCGCCGTATTTAATCCGTTCACATTATGTAGATTTTAATTACACTCATATTACTAATCTCTTCATTATAATTATTGAAGACACGAGTGGTGGAAGTGGGTAACTGACATTTAACAACATAAGGGCAATTACTTATTTTCCCCTATACTTATTTTAAACAAACCATGAAAATTAACCGTTTATCTAACATACAAATTAGAATTCATGCAGCTATAAGGGTGTAAAAAAACTAAGTGATAATACTTAAGGGTGTGAATGGGTACCCTAAGAGTTTACTGTTTTCACCTTAGTATGAAAAAAATCATGCTGCAGGGGCGCTTGCGGCTTGCCGATACCAATCTTTAAAAAAATTTGCTCTTTCAGCGCTGCTACTTTCACAGTGAACTCTATAAAAGGGACACATGCACACCTTAAAGTATTATCACTTAGTTTTGTAACACCTTGTATTATAATATTGAATCCAAGTTTTTTTTTAATTTTGAATCATTTTCTTGGTCCCAAAAGTCTCTATTTATAAAAAAACTACGGATTTCAAACTGTTAGTTACCTACTTTATCCACTCATGTCTTCAATTATTACGTACAATGAAAGTAGCTTATTCTGTACCGGCTTAATGCCTCGTATTAGTATTGATAAGCTGAAACGTCTATTTTCATATTTAATGGTTCATTACTCGGATCGGATTTTCTTCTTTCATTCTTTTGGCGAATTATGTTTTACTTACTTTATTATTTGTGAAAACAATTACAGATACCAAGAAAGGCATGTACTAATTATTATGTACAATTGTACCTATTTCTTTAGCCTTATTTTGTTGCCTTCGTACATTAACCTATCTATTATTATCTTTATATTAAAAAATAATCTCATTTTTTTCAGTCTCGCTAAACTCGAGAACGGCTGAACCGATTTAGCTACTTTTAGTCTCCAAATGTTCGTGGAAGTCTAGGGAAGGTTATGGAATAAAAAATTAGTAACAAATATTTCGATTGTAGGTACAATCAAAATATTTTAACTACATTTTTCACTAAAAATCAAAACTTTTTCATGTTATTCTCTACATTCTACACGTTCGCGTCTCTAGTATAATAATATATTATTAGTCTATAATGAGCTAACGTGGAGAGGTGCCTTAAGACTAAAGGGTATTTTCATTTTATTAAATAACTCTCGGTCGGATTTCCCTTTGCACAACTTCAATACCCTTTTAAAGGCCTAAAGCTAGATAAGACAGAGTAGATGTTACAGAGAACATGCGTTCTTCGTTATTCTGCTCTTGTTTGTACAATTTATTCGTATTATAATAATGTGGTTTAAATTTCGTATAAGTACTAAATAATAATTACATAAGTATTACGTTTTTTGAAAAAAATGTTTAAAATATACTACGATGAATAAAAATAAAAATCATTGTGTTTAGTGTATTGTTTGTAAGGTTAAAGGTAATAAAAATCTCAGTTACTTGCTTGTGCATTTTTAGAATTGTGAAATTCAAAATTGTAAAAGACAGTGAAATAAAGGTAACGTCGTTTATCAAAATCTCTAAATCCGCGATTTCTCTGCTAATCGATTACTCTATGTATTATACTTTTATCTCCTCCACCCGGCCCATCTTTGTGAAGATCGAGTTTTGTTAAGTAAAGCTCAAAGTAGTCAAGTTCACTTCCTCGACTGCCTTTTACCCCGACTCGATCGGTCTATGAATATAATCACCCGGACGAAGACTCGGGGTTGTCTCATTAGTTTAAGTGAAAAGTTTCGCTTTGACACCGCCAATTAAACACAAAGTAAACCTTATCACCCCGCAATACAGTCCCTAGTCCGTTAATTGCTTATCCATCGATAGGGCTGACGACTGAATCAACTGAATCTACCACTGTTATGTAACACCAACGCAGTGTAAAACAAAGACGTTTAATGTAATAATACTGGTATTCGATTATCGCCTATTTGCAGCGGAAATATGGCACAAATTTGCATCTGCGCAGCCAATTATACAACCGGGAACAGGTTGACATGGTTACATAATTGGCATGTGCCGGGGCTAAGTATTTACGTAATAATATAACCAGTAAGGGCGGATGCTAGAAAATCTAGATGCACTAGAAATGGCTGTGCTCCATTTATAGGTTTTCGGGTGGACCTGGGAGACCAATTCAGGGAATGGATCAATGATGTATTGTAACTTATAACACCTAAAACCTACAAAATAAGTTGTAAATAAACACCTATTAATACTTATAAGTTATAACCTGACATCAGAGTTCATACTACAGAAAGTTCATATGGACATTTAAAGTATTCTGAACCAAAAAAAAGGTGCTACTAATAGAATAGCTGCCATCGTTGGGTGGTTTGTCCTACCTTATCAAAGGTATATTTTAGTGAAGACAAAGATGAAGTTGTCTAGTCTAATTAATGTTATCTTATATGGGTTACGGCTGTATCTCGGACAGATAGGCGTTAGTGTGACCACACATGGTCTTCCCGCGTCACCGACACGTAATACCACTTGTAAGATAACGCACAGCTGGACGAATATGTTGCATATATCAGATGTTTGCGTATCAGATATATACTTATGTTTTCGTATGTTTACTATACTTCTATCTCCTATAAAATTGTTTGTAGTCGGAAAAGTTTTAATAGTCTTCATATTGAACCGATTTTTAATAAAATAGACTCTATTTTATTAAAAATCGGTTAATAGAGCAAAGCACGAGGAAAAGACAAGCGGTAACCTAAGGTATTTTATCACAGCAATATGTTCGGTGCGTGGAGCAGTTCCTTTAAAAATACTACCAGTATTTTAGTAACAAGTCGTACGAACTGCCGCGGACCCGTTTAACTGACATACAAAAAGTTTGACGTGGGTGAAGCGCCTTAATCGATTTACTTTATCTTACAGATAAAACTTTTATTCACCCACCCACATACAAGATAATTTCAATACCAAATTGCTATATAAAACAAACGCTTATTCAAGGCTTAGAAATAAAAACTACATGACAGCATGATTCAGCTGAAAAAAACATACTAATATTACAAATGCGAAAGTGTGTCTGTCTACCTGTCGGCTCTTCACGCCCAAGTAGGGTTACCATCTGACCGGATAAAGCCGGTCTAGACCGGATTGTTACGTGTTAGACCGGACTCCGCCCGGATTTTACGTCAGACCGGATTTTTGTCATACTTGCAAACTCCCGCCCGCTCAAGCGATGAGTGCCGACTGTCGCACGCACTGAGCCCGGAAGTCCCGGAATACAAGCACTTCTCAGTGGATCAAATGAGTCTGACTTTCAGTGGAGTCAGTGGGTCTAAATAATATCTATAGTCTATCTATACTAATTACCAATATTATAAAGCTGAAGAGTTTGTTTGTTTGTTTGAACGCGCTAATCTCAGGAACTACTGGTCTGATTTGAAAAATTATTTCAGTGTTAGATAGCCCATTTATCGAGGAAGGCTACAGGATATATAAATTATAATATTAACCCATCAGTCGTGGCAAAACGAGACACAATAGCTTTTTTATTGTTATCGCGGCCGGATGTGGCCGCTTGGGGCTTCATGAATTAAGCTAAAATCAATTGAAGCGAAGAAACAGAGGAAAATGTGGAAAAAACGGGGAAAACTATATGAAATTGCTTATTATTTTAAGAACTACTGGAGCAATTTTTATGTTATTTAGCACACATGAAGAATAGCACGTAAGGGACATAGGCTATTGTTTGCGGAAAAATGTACGGTTTTCGTGAAATTCCTAAATTACGCGGGCGAAGCCGCGCGGAACATCTAGTAAGTAGGTAAATAAAAACGTACTTTAATCCTTCGATCGCGGATTCTTGGAAATCTATTGTTATTCTATTGTTGTCGCGACTCGCGATCACCGGTGCTCTTATATGGGGCTTGATAGGTTAATAATAATATTATAATAGTATGATTTTTATTTAATACAGTTACGTGACCGGACTTTTTTTTCCAAAATCAGGATTTTTAAACATGTCAGACAGGATTTTGCATTTTTAGGCCTGGTAACCCTACGCCCAAGTCCCAAGTGAGTCCCGGGAAAGGACATAGGATACTTTTTATCTCGGCAAAATGTACGATTTCCGCGGCCGCGCGATAAACCAATTTTGGCGCAATGGAGTTGCGTGAGTCATCTGGTTCTAGATGAAGTAGATATACGGAAATTGACTCCTGGCATTTGCTACGTAATAAATATCGACTTGTTCACTGGATATTTGCCCCTCATCGCGCGAGTTACGGCGCCTTTACAATGTTAATTAGACCGCTGCACACTGTAAGCTAATACAGTATTTATTTGAATTTCATGTTCTCCGTACAGAGTAGGGTCACCATAGAAAGCATAGGAAAAACAATGTTTAACTGCTGTAGTTAAATTATTACCTTAGATATTTATCGTGTGGTAGATTAAGACTAGAACAAATTTTTAGAGCCTTATCAAGAAGACCTCAAAAAATTCTGCTATGCGGAATGTGATGCGTCCAAAACAAGCTGTTCACGAGTCATTGATGTTATGCCACCTTTTAAAAGTTATGCTCCTTTCTTGAAGGCCGTTGAGTCGTTTAGAAAAATTCCTTCCGCAAGCTGGTTTCAAACCTTGATATCTAATGCATGGCCATATCCTTATACTCATAATAATATAAATACTGCATTACCCTACCTAAAAATAATATTATAATTTTAAATTGAATCAAAATAATGAACAAAACATGCACATTGCACGGTAATACCACAGTAATACAGTTGAATATCGCATCAATTGTAGAGTCCGTTGTTTCCACCGAGACCAGCGCTATCGCGGTAAATAAACTTGTGCAAATTCTCATTATGTCGTAATCATGGTTACCCTACTTTTGGGTTAAAGTAATTAAGCGTCCTCCGCTTTTATTAGCTTACCTCTACGATTTTGCTAGAATTATGTTTTACGAATTTTCCCGTGCTACATAAAATTACATTCGCTTTTTATTGTTTCAATTTTCATATTTCGTAACCCATTTAGAAAATTTAATTACACGTACACAAAAGACGTAAAAGAGCAAAATATCCGATCGAGGCACTCGATTAAATTGACCCTGAACGTCCTCGAGGGAGGTTTCCTCCGGGGCTGACGTAATTCGTTCTTTTGATGTCCCTTCAAATTTCCGCTGCGAATACGGCTAATTGCCATCACGTCAGCGTTGGGCAATAATGCCGATGAGGATCACGGGTTGTCCGCGATCGCCAGGAACGTCACGAATCCAAATTAAACTGACCTTAATTAAGTCAGTCGCGTGAAGGTGTCCCGGCGATATCAGGTGTTAGCAAATAGATTCGTATTCTGTACCCGTTACCCTTGTCAACCGTCAATATTTGCATTCGCCTCCTCCGTGGTGCTGGCGCTGACGTGACTAATAAAGTCATCTCGACTGGGATTCGTATTCAAATGTAGTTCTTATCTCGTGCTTACTGAATATTGGACTTTATAAACGTTTCAATTTAGGTTCTTGAATATGTAATACATACTATGTTTTCACAACTGAGTCGACGAATTCACGTAGCAACATCACCTTTGTCCCAGCCTTACCTCGGGAAGTTAATCTCCGTATCGAAATGGGGCAGTATGTTTTACAGTCGTGCCGGAATAGCTTACGTGACTGCTGCGTACACTCGTATACGTCTACTAATTAAAAGCACATTAACATATTACCTGCGCCATCTATTTTAGGGCTCATGAATAGGAATGTGGAGCGTGCTAACGTGTCCTAGGTCATCGGAATGAAACTTACGACCTATCGCGTCCCCCGAGTACGACTTCCGCTCCGAAGGTTGTTTTTTAAACCCTCTTTTTTAAATAAAACAGACGTCACGGCGAACCAGCTGGCAACAGACTCATCCACGTGGAAAATTAAAAAGGTAATTCTGTTGCTACGTTGGAAATTCACAATTTCGGGTGGAACATACGCGGCGCTTCCGACAAACATTATCACTGTCAACAATAGTACCACGGGCTAGGATGTTTCTATACGATCATGACTATTTATTTATTCAATAGTAGCGACCCGCCCCGGCGTCGCACGGGTATAAAATATAAAGCCACTGAAAAAATGATTAAAATCGATAGCCTATGATCCTTGTCGTAGGCTAACGTTGTCTACTTCTTATCTGTGCCAGATAACATAAAAATTGCTCCAGTAGTTCGCAAGATAAGCCCCTTCAATTAATTTCCCCCGTTTTTTCCACATTCTCCTATTAGTCTTAGCGTGATAAAATATAGCCTTCCTCAATAAATGGGCTATCTAACACTGAAAGAATTTTTCAAATCGGACCAGTAGTTCCTGAGATTAGCGCGTTCAAGTTCAAATAATTTTCCCCGTTTTTTTCACATTTTCCTCTATTTCTTCGCTCCAATAGTCTGAGCGTAATAAAATATAGCCTATAGCCTTCCTCGATAAATAGGCTATCTAACACTGAAAGAATCATCAAAATCCGTTGCGTAGTTTTAAATATTAAAGGGAACAAAGGGACATGAGGGAAAAAAAGCTACTTTGTTTTATAATAAGTATTCAATACTAGATGTTGTCCGTCGTCGTCGAAATTCCTTTTTTTGCACGGGAACTCTACATTCACATTTTGAAATACTACATAATATTATGTAATCAGATAATAACTATCCTATGTTACGGTTTAAGCTAAAAGTAACAGACAGACAGCTGACAAACACGTAGAACATATGGATAGATCGGCTACTACATATTAAAATGTTTCTAGTAATGATGAGTCAATATCGTGGTCGTCATCATCAGCACATGTGTACCCGGAACTCGGCAATTAGGCCGGGTGGCGGGTAGTCTGACAAAAAACAGAAGCAACGTTTTTCAGTGGTTCCTCTACTAGTTTTTGCGGCTATTACCATGGTTCGGGTAGTGCCTACTTGACTTTTTGTAGCGCCCGGTCTGTAGTGCTTCATTGGGAGCCGTCTTCAAGGGAACGCCGAAGTGTAACTGACATCTGCAAATTATGTTCAGGCGGAGAGGATAGGGCTGCCAGCTGACTGACTATGGTATTTTACCTGAAATTAATATTTGGTGTTGTCGCTGTATACTTTGTATGGAAAATACATTAAAAACGAATGGCAGGTTACTAAACTCACCTCTCCTTTTAAAAGTAACATTTCAGATTTATGGTATGGTATTTAATTGTACATATAATTCCATAACAAGACAATAGGAAACAAATAACAATAAAGTTTTTAATTTTTAATTGGCGCTAATGGCGAAACAAAATTTGTGTCATCCCTAAACTTTAGTTATCTAAAGTCTTAAGTACCTACGCCGGCACTTTGAAATTTTGTTTCGCTCTTCAAGAATCGGCGGAGATTTTTTGTGCCTCACTCTTAAGAGCAAAGTAAAACAGATATTAAAGATTCTAAAAGTTTTTATTTTTTCAATTAATGCTTTGAAGATTTTTGCCTGTCCCACTCCTTCGAGTTCCGTAGGATACGACAGGAACCCACGTGGCTTATTAATTTCTGAATTACAATGGTTCTTCACGTTAACTTTTATAGAATATTTTCTGTTAGGTACTACGTTTCAGTTTTCAGTATGTGTACAATGCTTCGTTTTTTTTCTGTACCTACGGAACCTTACAATTTTTGTCTTGAACTTCACTTTATCACTGTCTAAAAATAAATGGTCGCTTTTATAAAAATTTATGTCATTATTGAATTTGAAAGTCTTTACAGACACTCATTAAAATCAGTTGCTAAAAAGTTTCAAGTGGAGACCGTATGTTATATTTTTTTTGCACCTTTGCAATATAACATTGCGGAATATTAGGTATCCACTCATAATACTTATAGACTACAGGCCCACGTCGAAAATGGATGGGTCAAATGAACCACCTGGGGACGTATATAGGACGATATTAGAGCATAAAATAATAAGATTTAGCACTATGCCGTCACTTGTAAGCTGTCCAACTGAGTGCTGGTGAGAATTCAAAAGTGCATGTAGGGTGAGTACATTTTGGTCATATGATCCTGTACGGCATTTTTACCATCGATAGACACATGAAAAATAATAAGAAAGCCCGCAGTGCCGTACAAAAATAATGCGCCAACAAGTCGGTATTTTTATTTTATTTTCAGCCAATTTCCATGGTAAATTTGGTCATTTGATTCAATACGGCATACGTTTCATACTGTTTGGATACAGCTTGGAATCAATTATTCCGCAACGCCGTACAAAAATAATGCGACAATAGAAAAAATCTAGGGTTACAAACCCCTGTTTTTCAGGGGTCCGGGGGGTCATCTGAAACAGTACGGCTTCGGTTCCAAACATTATTTTAGCACTAAAAAGTACTATTAAAAATAATGCCGCCAAAAAAAATTTGTCCATTTTAATAATAATCTTAATTACATGGTATACTTGATTTTTTAAGCTGTAAAATTATTTGATTCTGTACGGGGACTTTATTTTTAATATGATATTGTAAAATACAATTGATATAGAGTATTGCCGTTCAAAAGAAACTGTTCTAAAAAAAATAATCATAAATACAAAATCTGAAATTTTAAATAGTCATAGATTAATAAAATAAAGCAATTTTCTACATTTTTCCTTCGTCTTAAATAGTATTAAGATAAATAAATTAGGAAAAAATTATGCCGTACATTTTAATGCAGAGTAAGTAAAGTTCCGTACCATCAAAGAAAAAAAAAGATTTTTTTTTGTATGGGAGCCCCCCTTAATTATTTCTTTTTTAAAAATGTTACTATTTATTTTTAAATTAAAAATAAAATTTAGTATTTTGTGAACATTTCAGGTGTCTACCTGTTGCCATTATTGATATCGAGCAAAAAATTGAAAAAAAAATCACGTTTGTTGTATGGGAGCCCCCCTTAAATAATTATTTTATTTTGTTTTTAGTATTTGTTGTTATAGCGGCAACAGAAATACATAATCTCTGAAAATTTCAAATCTCTAGCTATAACCGTGAGTTACAGCCTGAATACAGACAGACATCGAAGTCTTAGATAAAGGTATCCGTTTACACCCTTTGGGTACGGAACCCTAATAAATTAACAATTTTTTAGAAAAAAATCGATATATTTCGTTGTATGGACTTTTCTTACATTTCGTTCTATGGATATTTGCTTGAGTTTTTTTTTCTCCTACAAACCTTTGGACCAACAAAAATGTACGGCGTACAAAAAAATATGATCTATGCATAGCATACTTTCAAAATGTATTAATTTTATGATGGTTCAAATGACCCCCCGGACCCCTGAAAAACGGGGGCTTGTAACCCTCGATTTTTTTCTATTGTCGCAAATTTTTGTACGGCGTTGCGGAATAATTGATTCCAAGCTGTATCCGAACAGTATGAAACGTATGCCGTATTGAATCAAATGACCAAATTTACCATGGAAATTGGCTGAAAATAAAATAAAAATACCGACTTGTTGGCGCATTATTTTTGTACGGCACTGCAGGCTTTCTTATTATTTTTCATGTGTCTATCGATTGTAAAAGTGCCGTACAGGATCATATGACCAAAATGTACTCACCCTACATGCACTTTTGAATTCTCACCAGCACTCAGTTGGACAGCTTACAAGTGACGGCATAGTGCTAAATCTTATTATTTTATGCTCTAATATCGTCCTATATACGTCCCCAGATGGTTCATTTGACCCATTCATTTTCGACGTGGGCCTGTAGTCTATTACTTTTTTCTCTCACTCATAAATCATAATAAGTTATACTTACGCTTTCAAAGAATTCCTTTAGAACGAGGTGCCTAAATTAAAACGATTTGTGAGAAAATAAGTACTTTGTTAAGTAACATAGGTACCTACTAGATTTTTTGTTAGGTAGGTAGGTATACAGTATACTTTTCAAAAAAGTCAACACAATTTTACAGACGAAGTCGAGAGTAACAGTTAGCAACTAATAAATATGGAACGAGCACGAAACAAAGCCAATAACAATAAATTATCAAATTAAAGGAAAACGCTTACTTTGTTCAAAACATATTGTGCGCACATAATGCTTCGTAATTTAAAATTGAGATCATGAACTCATTATATTGTTTACTAAAATCGGAGGAAATTATAAACGCGATGATTGAACTACATTTTTATGTGTAGAATATAAAGTTCGTCCCAGTTTTCAGGTACAAGTCTTGAGTGACTCAAACTATGTCTGTAAAAGTTGTCATCACATATCAAGATGTTGTCGTCTAATTAAAATCGGTTTGAATAAAAAAAAATAGTAATCTGTAATGGAATAAAATTTAAATGTATTAAATTAATGAATTTATTATAGTAGGGGAGGTAGTGCTATCGTTTGCTAAGCCATTTCATACCGACCAAATGTTTGTCCAGCGGTAGCATAATATTTATCAATCAATATAATCAGCGTCAGTCGCCGCACCCGTGGTGGAACGTTAACTGAGAGTATTGAAATACTCTCAGTTAACGTTAAAGTTAAAGTTGTAAAAAAAATAGTTGCGAAAAGTGATTTTATACCGAATGAAACTTTGATGGATGATTGTTGAGGTCATGTTTAACCAAAAAATCACCGTCAGCCGTATTGCAGACGGGGGATTCAACGTCAGTCGCGTTACTGAACATGTAAAAAATTTTTGAATATAAAGTCATTTTATACCGTACAAAATTGATACAGGTGAATGTTTCTACTTTGTAAATAATAAAGAAAACCGTCAGTCGCTAATACGATGGTGGAAAAACCGTCAGCCAGCGATATAAGTTATGACCAATATAGCCCTACTTCGCGCTCAGTGTATCCTAGGGCGTCGCGTAGACGACATTTCCACCTGCAAACATTCAGCTAACGGCGATTTTCGTTTGAATTAACCATAAAATTATCTCACATAGCAATTTTAACTAATTAATTCGATAGTCAATATTTGTGAAGAAGAATTATATACATTTTACTTTAAAAGCGCCATCTGTTGTTATATACTAAAGCTAAAATAACACCTACCTAACCTAAACGTGTGTAATCTAGATATGAACCTTTATTGGGTGCAAATTGGGATCTTTTTAATGTCAATTCAATACGATTCCAAACAACAACTTTGAGATGCTCTCAATTTTTATTCCACCCATTATGAAGTGGCTGACGGTCAAAGCTGTTATGTATTAGTGGAATACTATTATTGTAACGATTTTCGCTCGGTATGAAATTACTTTTTTAACTGAGCGCGACCTCCCCTACTATTATGATACCTCTCTCAGAGCATCTATAACGTATTATAACTAAGCCTATTTATATAGAGTTTGTTAGCTTACTATTAAATATTGAGCGATCTGCGACACAAAACATCCCCTTAGTCAAAAGATTAAATAACATTTTTGACTGTCAGTAGGTACGTGTGAACGAACGTAATTAGTTTACACATTAATTAGGCGAGACAATGGCGATTGATTGAATTGTAGGCTCGTTTGCGAAACCCATGAATAGTATTGTGACCGTCCAATTTCGGCCTCGCGTGGGTGATAATGAACTTTGTATTAGACGGTGACTGGCCTCCCTTTCGCCTGTACGTTAGAGGCTACATTTCGTTAATTAAAAATGGCGCGGCTGACATTGCTCGACTTATTAGATTTATCTTTCGCAGGGTGCGAATTTGCGTTTCCAAATTGACGACTTTACGACTGGTGCCATTTGAGTGTGCCACACGAGGACTAAGATGAAGAAATTACTGCTTTCAAAATGTTTGGTCATTACCAATTAGGTATAGTTAGAGGTGTTTTACTTGTAACTTGGTATATCCACATTTATTCATATTTCCTATACTGTACTCGGCGAAACATGGCTGTAGCGGTCATTGACTTCCTGTCAAAAACTTGTAATTTTCTATATAAACCGCGATTGACAATGAAGTTTCAGATGTTGTCAACCGCGGCTTTGTATAGAAAATGACAAGTTTTTGACAGGGAGTTAATGACCGCTACCGCCATGTTTCGCCAAGTGCAGTATAACTATTAATTAGTAATTACATACTGTTAAGGCCGTCCCCCGAGCAAACGACCTTGGCCATACATTTGCCGCGTTGCCGCGATCGCACCAAAACCCTATTTTTTTTACTTTTAACTTAGTTCAAAATTGTCCTAAAAAATTTAAAACGGGGAATATGTAGTTTATGATATTGTCGATCTATTGGCGTGTGTTTCAAATAAAAGTAATTTGTAAATCCTAAGAAGATGCTGAATTTATGCTTGAATTTTAATAAATTGGCTTTACTTTGGAAGCTGATATCGTGAGTATAATAAACGAAAATAGAAAATTTTAAACGGGGAAAGGAATGTTGATATACTTACTGAAGATTATTGCTGTATTTTTATTATAACTCTGTAGCTTTCAAATTGTGAGTTTATAAGGCTTGAAATACGGTAAATTACGGAATCTCCGTAAGGAACGCCCTTAACTCATGTTACGGAGGTATCGAAAAATTTAAGGATCCCTCGCGAATCGCGATAAACCAATTTTTGCGCGAACGATGTTGTGGGCAACAACTAGTTCTAATTCTTCTAAATAAAACAATGTTAGATAATAGATTCTTATTTTTATCTTGCTAAGCCTGAGCTCTTTCTTGGAAAGAGCAGACGAAACAAATATTTTAAGGACGTGACTCATCAATTTAAAATGTGCATTCCGATGTTACTGGCTCCTACCTGCGTTCAGTTTTAACCCTCACATAAAAACCTCTAGGAATGCATATTGAGAGAATAATCCTTTAGTTTCTTAGGTAGTTTTGATCTAAAAGAGGTGCTCTTTAATCTATATGTATAGAGCACCTAGACAGATCAACAGATGTTGTTACGGAAAAATGTTCGAAAAAAATAATTTCATTTTAATTTTCAGCTATACACCAAATATAAACTATACACCAAATATAAATAAACTTGTTTTTTTCAGTATACCTAACAAGTAGGTATTTTTTCACCTATATAATAAGTAAGCATCTGCCTTTCTAAGAATCAGTAATTTGTATATTTCTAATAATCATTTTGTATATTTCAACATGAAAGCAATTAATTATAGTATTTTCGAAAAACATGCAACCAATTTATCGTTTTTCGAAGGCGAACGACTTAATCGTTTTCGTAAAAGGAGCAGGCATTTTTCTATAAATACTTCGTGTGTAAGCTCAGGAAATAGCTTATTATAACTATGTAGTTAAATCACGACGCTAAGGGGTACAAAACATCGGAACTGACCCGTACAGAAAACATCAATTTTCATAATTCATAGTTATGGCTTTGATCACGCACTCACCCACATTTTGTTAGCGGACCCTGCTTGACCGAATATCAAAATAATGTTATACCTTATACATGAAGTAGAGTGATGAATGGCTTGGTAACTAGAGTGTGCAGGACAAACCCTGTTTGATTTCTTGTTAGAAATATGATCGTTGTTGGAAATTAGCGTTTAGGGTTTAAGCAGATATATCTTTATATTATCAAATCTTCTTTCAATACCATTGCTTAGTCCTCTCAATACAGACGACAAGACACAAAATATAAGCCAATGGTGGTTAGAATAAGCCCTTTTGAATGCACTAATCCTTTTATAACGCAACATGTAAATCTGCTTAAAAGTCGTCAAAAGAAGTCTTAGTATGATGATGATAATCGACATTCTACAGTAAAATCTATATTGTTACAGATATTGTTGAGGGATGAGGAGGCCGGGCCGCTGACAATGAATTAGATATCGCCACAAACGATATCGAAACGTAAGTACTCTTCGATATTTCTTCAATAACATTTCATCTGTATAACGATAACCTGGATTTAAAATGTTATACTCGTATTGTCATTCGAAGTATTTTAAAACTATGTAAAATTGTAAATGACTAAGTTTTTTGATGTTTTCCTAAGTTAAATTAGTTAATGATTAAGTTGATTGAATCCTATCAAAGTCAAAGCTTTGTATATCCAAGGGTAATCCTCATGTGCCGATTATTAATGTTGGAGTAGGTAATTAGAAGAATAAATACAGCCGAACGATTTGAATAAGTAATATCTACGAGGAACCTAAACCGGGAACCATATACAATATAATCAAACATAATCTCATTAAGGTTTCTGATTGTATTGCGAATATAAGTAAATGCTGGGTAAAGAGATCGTGCTCCACGACAATAGCGCCTAAACCCTTCGAGCTAAAGGGCAAATTGTCTTCAATCCGAGAGAAATCGCACAATCAGAGCCTAAACAAACAATCCCACCACATTCCCACCCCCACCGGCGGTGTTTGAATAATTGTAAGTCGAATTTACCAAACAATGGCGATTTAAATTGAAAACTTGTTAATAATATAATTTAAAACATTCGCACTTAAAAGATAATTAGGAACAATGGAGTCGCGAAACTCGATATTATTTTCTTTGTATTAAATAACGAACCTCCGAAATAATCTTCGGATAACAATTTGCCGTCATTAATTAGTTATTAGATGATGAATTTTACAGCAGTTCATTACCTGACTTCGATTTTCTTGCGTATGTTTCTTGTTTTACGGGAAAATTAAGAAAGTAGCAGAGTAGAGCTGTAGAGAACATCACTGACCTCCATTATAATTTATACAAGTACGCTGGACTTATGATACCCAACTGTTTTTTGTGACTATTTGAAGCGGAATCAGCGCCCCCAATGCGGGGGAGTAAAACTAAATCTGAAGTAACTTGCAAATGGCCGCTTAAGGCGACGCCTTGATAATTTGGCTGTAGCGATGCCGATTTTTCTCAGCAATGACTAAAGCTAAGAAATTGAAGTTCATTGTCAGTATTCATCATGTCTTTGTCTTTGAATTGCCCATAGCATAACACGATTGGACAACTTTTATAGCACAGAATAATCAATCGAAAAGACCTCTGTAAAAAAAGGGATTCCTATTTTTCCAACAAAGGAGAGTGATTTAAGGTTCCAAAATTTGTACATAAATTGGTTCAAGCATGCACTTTAATTTGTGCATAGCTTATATGAAATGTATTTATGGTTTTTAAATAATGCGACAAAAACCATTTTGTCGCTTACGCCCTTTCCATTTTTTGCTGTTCCATTGCTTGTTTTCTATGAGAGGCCGGGCCGGCCTCTCATAGAAAACAAGCAATCTAAAACATATCCAACACGGTTTCTTACTTTAACGCTGCGTCACCTTAATCGCTATTGGTTGTAGAAACTAGTATAAGTTCCAAGTACTCCCACTACTGCTATCAACGCCAATATGGCGACTTTCAAACGTCATTATTACGTCAGATTTAGTTCTCTTCCCCCGCATTGGGGGCGCTGATTCCGCTTCAAATAGGCACAAAAAATAGCTGTCATTTCAAAGGGTCCAGCGTACTTGTATAATGGAGGTCAGTGAGAGAACATACAGTAAAAAATCCTACCAGAATCCTACATGTTGCACACGTTATATCAAAAACGTTGTCAAACGTCGAACAAAACTTTTGTTTAGTCTATGCTGGTGCTGGCTGCCTCTAGCGTGAAAACACTTCAGTAATATATCCTATTGACGGGATTTCTTCAGCTTTAAAAGTTAGGATGAATCCAGCAATCTTCATAATCATTAATCATTAGCTTTGTCCACACTGGGCCTTTTATTGTTCATCAAGGGCATGGGTTATAGCGCAGTCAACAGCGAACGTGAGGCATGCCCGTGACGCGCGTTGAAATCGTAGCGCTCGCTATGACATTTTTCTTTCAATAGGGGTGGATTTTGACGCATTCAATTATTGAAAATGCCAAACGAAAGTTGAATAAAAAGAAGATGACGAAAATTGAAGATGAAATTGCATAATGTGGACATAGCTATTGAACCACAGATCCTAGGCTCAATGCACATTTATTTTAATTACGTTTAATAAATTTCAATTTACTATAAAAGCATTAATCATACGTACCCTAAATAACGTGACCGAACATTGTCTCTGCGTCTGCTGTCACTCGTAACTATTCACACCATCAATCAAGCTTATGACATTTTTGTTTCATTTTCTCGTTGATATATTTTTCACATGCTACACGGGCTACACCTACCTAAATGAACTTACATCGCTTTAGTTATATGGTTCTTTATAGGGTAACATAGATTTGCTATCGTTTATACATTAACTAGTACTAAAGTTATAAGTTAATACATTAAAAATCTTATTTCAGTTGCTTATGAATTATAGTAGATTTTAGTCTGATCGTCAAAATTCTGTACACCTTTTGTGGAAAGATTGAGCAAAATTTTTCCATACAGAATCGAAATAGGAAAGTATTTACTACACACTAAAGATAAGTCTCAAATGTTTCCATTATTGATTCACGTGTTGATACACCGTAAGTACTAACAGTATTATGTACGAGCGACCTCGTAATTTAACTTCCAACAACAATCTACTATTTCGTAACTTGTGAACCATTATTATATGTTCTCATCGACTCACTTTGAATTTATGTAATCCGCGATACAGCCAAGGTAATTTGCGACTGATACTTTGTTTGTCATTATTCTTCTGTTATATATTACCTCTATATTGAAATAAGTGAGTTCCAGTCATATACTACAATATATTATAGTGACGTTCTACCTACAACACATTGTAGTGTCTAGAGTTCTAGACTCTAGACCCGCTATCCCCAACCCGCGGCCCGCCGGGACTTTATTTGTGGCCCGCGTGATGTTAAACAATTTTGAAATTCACGCCCACCGGCAAAATAACGTAAAGTCTACGTGATAGTCGTTAAATTTTTTCCACTTTAAAATCGTTAATTTTGAAGAATGTTATTTTTTTACCCTAAAAAAATTTTGTTGCGGCCCGCGACACCAAGACCAAAACATGTTTGTGGCCCGCATGAAAAAAAGGTTGGGGACCACTGCTCTAGACTCTAGCTAGAGTTTAGGGCCGGGACACAAAAACACGATACGACGTCGTACGACGTCGTGTCGTGGGCAGGGCTCGAAAAACGTTATATTTTTCGAAACGTTATCGCCTTAAATACCTAAAGAACGTTTCATTTCGGTTTCATTCGGAACAGAACGCTATTCGGAACATTTTTTGAGAACGAAATGATTTTTTCGTTTTTGATCCTTAAAACGGTTTTAAACGGTTTTTCCCGTTTCCTCGATCAAAAGTTAAATATATAACAAAAACTATTATTTTTCGGGCATTCGTTTGCGGTATCACGGCGATGCAATAATCGGCCAAGTGCGAGTCGGACTCGCTCATGGAGGGTTCCGTAGCGTTACAGAGCAAAATAAGGTCAATAATTGTGTTTTTTGTATGGGATTAATTTAATTAATTTTTTGTTAGTTTTATTAATTAATAAAGAACTCATATAGTCAAGGACTCTATGAAAATTTCAAGAGCCTACCTATTATCGTTATTGATATCGAGCAAAAAAGGCCAAAAAATTACGGTTGTTGTATGGGAGCCCTCTTAAATAATATGAAATATATCTAAACACGCGGTAGCGTGTCAAGCCAAGTTCCAGCATAACAGAATGGCGAGCAGCACCGTGTGTAATATTACACGAACCATTTGCAGGTACTTTTGACCCTCTCATAATTCAGAAACTATTTCACATAAACGTTTCAAATTTGGCTCATAATATAATGAGACTTGCAAGATAACTACATGCTCTAAATTTCATAAGCACAGCTCAAACGGTTATTAAGATATTAACGTCCGAAAATCTACATTTTTATCACTGACTGACTGACTGACTGACCTATAGATCAGAATTCTAACCCACTTCCAGATGACCTAGAAGGCTGAAATTTGGAATCCAGCTCGGTAATTGTGTGAAAGCGTAGGGAAAAATCAGACAACAAAAAAATCGGTCAAGTGCGAGTCGGACAGAGCGAAACTAGGCAAAAATTGTGTTTTTTGTATGGAGACCCCCCTTAAATATTTATTTTATTTTACTTTTATTATAGAGTATGAAAATAAGAATATAATTAAATATTTTGTGAAATTTTCAAGTATCTACCGGCTGCCATTATTGATTTTGACCAAAAAAGGCAAAAAAATCACATTTATTGTATGGGAGCTCCCCTTAAAATATATTTATTTGTGAAGTGAAAAAACTTTAGGAAATTAATAAAAGGTGACTTTATGAAGTATGTCTGTCTGTCTGTTACCTCATCACGCCCAAATTGCTTGTACCGATTGTTCTTAAATTTGGTATGGAGATATAGTTTGAGTCCCGGGAATAGACATAGAATTCTTTTAATACGTCTGTCCGTCTGTCTGTCCGTCTGTCCGTCCGTCCGTCTGTTTGTCTGTTTGTTAGACAGCTATAATAATAGCTATTTTACTTCCGCACAATAAGCTGTACCCTATAGTAAATGGTTGGAAATACACTTGTGTTATACCGTATTATTCCAATGCCTCCTGATGTTAGCTGCTTTTTCCATTCGCTTGAATTTTCTTCGCTTTATTCGTCTGATACTCAACAAGGCTTAGGGGCTATTTCCCCACTTCCTGATTAGTTTCTGATAGGCTATCCATAACTTATCTGACAGATGAAGGATCTGTCAGTTAAGTTTCAGATAGGCTATACACAATTTATCTGATAGATGAAGTATCTGCCAGATAAGTTGCGGATACCATATCCGATACTCGTCGGAAAGTGGTGAAACAACACCTTAAGGTTGCGATTGAATATAGTCGAATATTATGTATGTTTGAACTGAGAAGATTAAGATGTCTACAGTCTACCTTTGCTCGCAAAGTTTTCTTTACAAAAAGTAATGATATCCCACCAAAAACATAAAATATGTAAAAATGGAAAGCCAAGTTCCATACAAACATTATTCTTATCTATGGACTTCGCCGTAAAAAGGATGGAGATCTAAATGAGTGCCAAGTTCCATGAAAAATCGAAATATGTACGTATAGGAACCAAATAACATTATGAACAAATAATAGAGTCTATTTCTTTGCTTAATTGAATATCTATAACAATTAATGTTATCTAAATAATTTGAGATCTTAAACTAGATTAGATTCTACTTGGCTAGTTTTCATCAGAATTAAAACGTTCAATAACTTTATGAAATGACTGATGTAATGAAAACTGGCCAAGTTAGATCTAATCTAGTTTAAGATCTCACATTATTTAAATAACATTAATTGTTATAAATATTCAATAAAGCAAAGAAATAGACTGTATCATTTGTTCATAATGTTATTTGGTTCCTATACGTACATATTTCGATTTTCCATGGAACTTGGCACTCATTTAGATCTCCATCCTTTTTACGGCGAAGTCCATAGACAAGAATAATGTTTGTATGGAACTTGGCTTTCCATTTTTACATATTTTATGTTTTTGGTGGGATCTTGTTTTTTAGTATTTGTTGTTATAGCGGCAACAGATATACACAATCAAATCAAGTCCAGCTATAATATTAGCGGTCGCACAGACGGACAGCCTTCGAAGTCTCAGTAATAGGGTCCTGATTTTACCCTTTGGGTACGGAACCCTAAAAATCAGGTACAGTATAGATTTAAATAAGGGATCGATTACGTTTTACCCTTTAATTTAAAATTGTCATACTACGTAATTGCGCTTTTAGGGATGGATTTTTTTACCCCCCTTGTTTTTAAATATTTTTTTTACCCCTTTTCCTAAAAATGCAGATTTAGCCATTCTGGCTTAACTAATTGTGTTTAAATTAGGTAAAAAAAATAATGTTTTTAATATTTGTATTTATGATTTTTTATTATAAAACTACTAGCTTTCTCGACAAAATATGTTGTTTTGCCATATAAAGTGTTTCTACTTCATCACGAATAAACTTTGTTAATATAAATAAAAAACTTATTTTTATAAAAAAAGCTCAGGGAAATTTTAATCGAAATAGAGTGAAAAACATTTAAAATAAAAATAATATAAATATTTGAGGGGGACTCCCATACACAAAACACAATTTTTGGCCTATTTTTGCTCTGTACCTAATGGTACGGAACTCGGAACCCTTCGTGCGCGAGTTCTGCTTGCACTTTGCCAATTTTTTGTATATTAATGAATGTACATTTTATAAAATGAGGGGTTGTATACATATATTTTTAATGTCACATTATAGAAAAATTGGGTGAACACTGAACAACCCTTACCACTAAGAGGTATGAAAAATAGATAGTAGCCAATGCTCAGACCAGTAGGTCTAAGAATCGGCTGCTATCTATTTTAAACTGTAACGGCTTTACTGATTTTTACCTTTTAATTAATATGCATATATAATATATATACAAAAATATGTGCACATAGGTAAAAAATCAGTAAAGCCGTTAGGGTTCCCTAGAAGTTAGAACATTTTTTTTATTACTATCAAGCTAATTTTTGTGAGTAGCTTCATTTTGATAAGACGAACAACATTTTTATTTGCGAAAAATCTTGATAATGGTAGGCTCTAACAGAGATAGAAAGGACTTCATACTTTAATTTGATGGTCCTAAGACCTTAATTATGGATTGTTCTATTTGTAGGACAATGTTACTCTTAAATTCACTTTCAATTTTTAACTTCCGTTTATTTTCTCAATTTTAAAAAGACACATACATGACGTGTATTTACTATATTTTAACTAAGGACTAGATGACGCCCGTACATTTTTTCGGGATAAAAAGTATCCTAATATGTTCTTTCCCGAGCCTCAAAAGTATCTTCATACTCAGTAAACCAGTTGAGTTGTTTGGGTGTGAAGAGGTAAGAGATAGACAAAAACACCTTCGCATTTATAATATTATGTTAGAAAACGTATTGACACGTTTTGCTACAATATTTGCATCCCAATTCTCTGCTTCAAATTTAAAGAAATCGTTTACATAACAAATTACTTTTGTGTATCTATTGATTTCTAGGGATTTTTTATTTAAAAAATTCACCCCCGAGACGGGGTTGCATTCACCCCGATGGTAAAAGCGCAAGTAGGTCGTATGCCACTTTTATTTCTTAAGTTATCCCCTTATACTCACCAAAGAAAATCGATTGAGGTTCAACAAAATCGGTGGTGAAAACCTTTACTGACTGCCCTATGTCCCGCTGTGTGGATTTAACCGTTTTATTTCGGTTTTCAAAACGTTCTCAAATACGTTTTTGTTCCCAAAAACGTTATTGCAATGAACCGTTCCGAACGAATCAAAGCCGTTATTAAAAATAACGTTTTCGAGCCCTGGTCGTGGGAATCTACGACGCGCGTCGTAAAAAACTACGACGCGACATTGTACGACGTCGTACGACGTCGCGTCGTAGAAACTCACGTAGAAATTCAAAGATGAGTTTCTACGACACGTCGTGTACGACGTCGTGTCGTGTTGTTGTATCCCGGCCCTTAGAGTTTAGACTTTAGACGCTACAATGTGTAAGATCTTCAGTGGTCACTCAAAAAGCATTGGAATTTGGAACACACGACGAAATAAATTAGAAGAATGTAGATTATCATTAAAGTATAAACTATAAAGTATTAATTGGATAATTCAACTGTTTATTAAAATATATTACTGCAATGTTAAATCACGTTAGAGGCACCACTAGCTAGACAGCAAACAGTAAAAAAAAAAAGTTCGAAGTTTGACAACATTTCTGTCAATATTCTGATATGACGTGAAGATGTCGGATTTTGGTCGGTTTGTTTATTGAATGTGCTAATAGCGTCAGTCCTTTGCTCAATATTCCCTATTCATTACCTTTGGATTTGCCCTAGTCAAGTAAAATACATTTTAATGTAAAGTACGAGATAATCCCAGTTGAAATCGTTTTCATTGGTCGAACAAAATATATCCACATCTATCATGTGAATCGCCAATCAATGAAAGTTCAATCAAAACGTGCCCGCCAATCAGAGGGTGGACGTTAAACAGAGTGTATGTAAATGGAAATTACGTGGAGTTCGTACTCAAATACGACACAAAAATTGAAAAAATTCTATCAATACCAGATGAGTTCCATTTAAAGAGGTCGACAGAGTTAAAAATAAACGGAAAATATTATCTCCTATTAAATTGTTCATACATAGTATATATATAGAGGAAACGCATCAATTTTTAACGTTTAGCGGTCAAAACATGCCAAACATTTAAAATTATTAATAGTAGTTTAAAACGAACGTACAAAAATAAAAAGCAAAGCACGTAGAAGCGCACAGGTAGAGAACATTTTAATTTCGATACCTAACTCAAATATAAACACGAACTTTCCTCGTGAAAACTACGGTTTAACATCCCCGAATATATTTACCGACGCGGGAAACTATATTTCAATTAGAAAAATTACTGAAGCGGACTTCTATTTGGTAACTTCGGGTTTCGCAAAATTTTATAATTTGTATCAAAAATTATAATTAAGTACCAATTTTTTTGAAGCTGATTTTTATTTCAATCTTACTTTTGCATTATTGCAACAAAAATATTTTGCATTACGCGTGTGCTTACTTACCTAATGCAAAATAAATGAATATTACAAACACTAGAATCTAGATCAAATCCAGGTAAATGTAGATTAGGTACACATAAAGTGTCCTACCAAAATCTCAAATCAGTTTTAAATAGGTGCTTAATACTTAAGGTTGTGTATGTATTCCTTGTAGAGAATTATAAAGTAGCAGTGCTGAAGGACCAAATTTTTTTGTGATTTGTATGGGAAAGCGCCCTAGCGCGGCGCCACGAGTTTTCCCATACAAAAGTGAAAAAATTTTGCTCTTTCAGCGCTGTTACTTTTAAAGTGAACTCTGTACACGGCACTCATACATTATCACTTAGTTTTGTTACACGCCGTATTTAAGAATTGATAATAATATGTAATTAATTACTTTTTAGTTTTCTAACAAAAAGTCAAGTAATTAAATGTTTACCATACACAAAGAATTGGGAAGGCTTTAGGGCGCCATTACACAACAATGCTTCAAGTGTCAAATGATACGTCTCCTTCCGACACCACTTAACGCTCGCGATGACTCCCTTTTGTCTCGGCTGGTAATTCGAGAATCTAATTTGGGAATTCAAATCGCCACTTAATAGACAATCTTGTTTGTGCTTTGATGTAGGTATTTTCGTGATTTTCCAATGTTCCGTACTAGAGTTATATAGCATAAAGTATTGTTTACTTCGAGTAGGTTCTGCTAAGAAACTTGACCAACTTTAAACTGTTTTGGTGCAAAAATGAACTTTTTGGTATTGAAATTTTTAGAGAATACCATTTTGTAGCTTTATCATACCGTCACTGCATCTAAACCAGAGTCGACTGTCTATTGTGTCTAAACTGTATGATTGCAAGAATATTATAATCAAAATCGATATAAATATTATATACTGACTAAGATGGTAACGACATAGACAAGTTTTAATCGCGGAAAAATTAACCACTTCCGCGGGATTTCCTTTGCGCTCACGAAGTTAAAGCAGTTAATTTTATAAACTTTATATCATTTTTAATTTTTTGTATTGAAACAAACATTGTTTTATGTTTAAGTTGCCACTAAGTTTGTCTGTGAAGAAAAGTAACAAATTCCCAATAGTAACACTTATATATGAATCTGCATATATAACAAGAATTCATTCATACCAGAAGCAGCGTAACGTATCTAAAGGTACAAGCGACACGCGACAACTGCAGATGACGTGTCGTCGCGACACTACTGGTTTGAGGTTTCTATGTATTTCTATGAAACACCCTCCGCAGCTATGTAGCCGGTTTCCAACTTGTACTTTAACAGACAAATCAGCGCTACTGAATTAGTCGGTCGCACTTAGCAGAGTAAACGGCTGTTAAAGCTCCGGTACATTATGCAGCGATTGTTCCTTTGTGCACAGATACAATACCGTACACGTTGCCACATCTAATTGATATTACTTCATCGGCCCTGACTCCATTCTTAGCCGTAATCGCTACATTGCATCGCCTGCATCGGAGACGGTTCAATTTTGCATATTATGTTGTGTACGGACAAAAACTCTGATTGGATGTGGATTGTGGACGTCAACTTTATTCAGTACCTACCCCGATTTTGGTATTGACAGCATCAATATGATTTCAACTTTCAATGCTGTCTCGGTTTTTATACAACTTTATTTGAATTATACTAATTATAGTACCATAATATTATGTAATCACTAGCTGTCCCGGTGAACTTCGTGTCACTTTAAAACCTTCCCTGGACTTCTACGAATATTTTAAGACTAAAATCAGCCCAATCCGTTCAGCCGTTTTCGAGTTTTAGCGCGTCTAACACATTTGAAAATCCATTTTTATATATACATATATATATATATATATAATGGATTTTCAAATGTGTTAGACGCGCTAAAACTCGAAAACGGTATATATATATACATAATACGATTGAAATAGCTGGTCACTTTTTTAGGCTGTAGATAATTAACACGTGTTTAAAAACCTTACCGGCTACCGCTTAAATCGAGAAGAAACCACAAAGAAAGAAACATAAGTAACAAAAATCTTTCGCCTACTCGGATATCATTGCTCAGGCAGAAATAAATATGGCCCCGCTCTCCTAAATCTCTTACATACGTTATTATACGTCGTAAATTACCGACGTTATTATCTATCCTAAATTCTATTACACACTCCAGTAACTTGCCATTGATTATTTTATTGCTTGGGGGCTCCAGTTATGATTTAATAAAGAGCTTACTTTATACTTAAATACATTATTTAACGTTTGCATGTGATGTAATACGGAATACCTTAGGGGGCGTCCACAAATTACGTGAGGTGTTTTTTTGAATTTTTTGACCCCCCTCCCCCTCTGGTGAGATTTCGTGAGATTTTATTCAACCCCCCCCCAACAAATCTCACGTGAGATTTTTCAAAATCAATTTCTTAAGGCGACGCCTTGATAATTTGGCTGTAGCGATCTGCGATATCAATTATTCTCAGCAATGACTAAAGCTAAGAAATTAAAGTTCATTCTCAGTATTCATCATGTCTTTGTAGTTTTTCTTTGAATTACCCATAGCATATTAACACGATTGGTCAACTTTTATAATACAGAATAATCAATCAAAAAGACCTTTGTAAAAAAGGGATTGCTATTTTGCCAACAGAGGAGAGTGACTCAAGCTTCCAGTACATAGATTGGTTCAAGCATACACTTTAATTTGCTCATAGCTTATATGAAATGTATTTATCATAGAAAACAAGCAATCTAAAACATATCCAACACGGTTTTTACTTTAACGCGGCGTCACCACGTAAACGTTTAGTTAGACAGTCAGTAGATATTCTTTCGAACGAATTTGTGAATGATCTTAATTCTTAATCGTTTAACGATTACGCTTACGATAAAATCTTAGGCATACCTACGTATCTACAATCTGGATGAAATGGACCAAAATAGTATTATTTTGTTGAAAAAAAAATTTACGTGAGATTTGCCAAGACCCCCCTCTCCCCAACGTGAGATTAGATGAGATTTGACTCGACCCCCTCCCCCCCCTAAACACCTCACGTAATTTGTGGGACCCCTTACCACAGACAATTAACTTTTTCACAAAAATCTCTCTCCCTTTTTAAATGTGTTTTTAAGGAAAATCTTTATTTGTGACAAATTAACTGTACGATTAAAATGGAAATGAATATTATTTGAATTCTGGCAGGCCTGCTCCACGTTACATTCGTACCAACATGACAATGAACCTCCTCCCTCGGGAAAGGCCTGTACATTCGAGATAAGGAAAGAATCGGACGATAGAGCCTTTTGTGATTGCAATATTTATGGCTGTCGCAAATCAGGATGGATTCCAACATTTTCGGCTGTTAAAATTTTGCAACGTTTTGATAGGTCTACGATTTTGAGTGAATCGAGTTTACTTATACAAATTGACAACTTACTTGATTTAATAGTAGTGGTCGATGGAAATCAATTCCCAAAATATTTGGACAACTGCGTGTCGGCAACAACAGGCAACGGGTCATCGGATACGATAATCGTACGTTTTCCTGCATTTTGTGGGTCGCGTAGCGTGCTACCAGTCACGTCTGCACTAGATTATTAGCGATAGCTGTATTCCATCGCTAGTGTTTCAATGCTACTTCATCGTGATTTTTGTTAGGCAAGACTGAGCAAGAGACTGGGTATTTTTATTGTCAAAAGACCATTTCGGCCCATTTGTCTTACCAAGTCATTATGTATAAAAAATAATAATCGGCCAAGTGCGAGTCGGACTCGCACACGAAGGGTTCCGTACCATTATACAGGAATATTAGACCTAAAATTGTGTTTTTGTATGGGGGCCCCCTTAAAATTATTTTTTTATTATTATTATTGCCTAATTATTGAAGTAAACATAATATAATCAAGGCCTTTGCGAAAATATCAACGTGCCTTACCGGTTGCCATTATTGATATCGAGCAAAAAAGGCTAAAAAAATCACGTCACGGCAACAGATATACACAATCTGTGAAAATTTCAGAAGTCTAGCTATAGCGGTTCTTGAGTTACAGCCTGGAGACAGACGGACAGACGGGCAGACGGACAGACGGACAGACATCGAAGTCTCAGTAAAAGGGTCCCGTTTTTACCCTTTGGGTACGGAACCCTAATAAAGGTAAAATTATTAGAAACTTCTCGTGCGCAAATTATTCAGACGAGTCGCAAATACACTCCCAAATATTCGGAATTAAGACGCGAATTAGCATATAACACACGAGCCCAAGTCGAGGCATCGAGGAGGCACTTGATGAACTGCCTCCACGCCTTTGAATCTAGTTGACTCGCGATCCAAATTTTCATTTGAACTTTGCCAAGTGAAAATTCAGATTCTATTGACATTTAAATATTCATATGTAATTACATGAAGTAACGTTATTTATATGCTAATATCTGCCGCACCGAGCAGAGCCTTAATGGGATATGTTGCTACGTCTTCGTGGATCGTCCTATCGAACGTTCGGGACGTTTAGTCACTAAACGTCCCGAACACTACACTTCAGTGCATTCAACGTGGTCCGTCCTATCGTATTCAGGTGTAGACAAAACACATCGCACGAACACTTCCCATTTTCACAGGCAAATCGATATGCCGACGAAGATTTGATAGTAAATCATGCCGGTAACAAAGATTCATTTCTCTCGTAACGAATCTACTCGTTTTGATTCTAATCACGTATTTTCGTAGGGAGTCATAAAGTCGCGTCTATATTGAACCTACGTAAGGCGCTTTATAGTAAAAAGCAGAGGAAGTGCTCAAAGGCTCACCACAGGTGGTTAGAAATGGGTTCCCCCTAAAACTATGCAAAGTGTATACCGAGTTCGACCGTATCGCTCTCGTCGCAGGACACATTTTTGCGTGCGGCTTTGAGCTTATCATGAGCTTAGTTCCAACGGCTACAGTTTGTCGTAAATCTTTGTTATTTCAAGGTTATTTATGTAAGTGCGTTCAATGATTTCTGAATTAATAAAATATGTCGATTTATGTCCATTTTATACGACTCCTCATCACGGTGAGGGACATCTTATGCTGGTTCTCCTACGTTTAGTCTTCAAAGCAAATTTTTGATGGAAGTAATAAAATATTGTGACATATAAAGGAAAAGCGTCACCGGTAGGACATTAAAATTTCGGTCTATTGTAGGATTTAATGTTACTCTTTACAATACGGCCAAGTTTTATTGTACAACCATAATATATGTATTATGCAATAAAAGTTGTACGTTACTATGTTTGTAAAACAGCTGACTTTAATTGAACAACTAAATTTAACAATTCAACAAAACAATATGTGACTTGTGAGTTTACTTTTCAAACATATCGGACGAGGACGAAACATTGTAAACGTAAAACAAAAAGTATTTTTATTTGTTACAAGCAAAATATTATAATATTGTTTCGAAAACATTTTCTTTTCACACCAAGTGTAAAGGTTAACATTACGTAACTAAGTTATGTAGTCACCCTCATAATAATCAACGCCAAATTGTTTTCGATTGTCGATTATGATCTAGGTTCTAGATTCTAGAATTAAAATCATGAGCTTTATAATGAAGTATATTAATATAATGACGTTAAAGGCTAGATTTGTATTGTAATAAAATGACTTTGGCTTAATTCCTAAATAAGGTCTACCTAATTTAACTAATGTTGCTCCCACACCGCCGTTAGAAAATGTTTGTATAAACGTTTTTAACATAAAAACATTTACTAACAAAATATGTTGTCAATTGTTACGTTTTGTAAGGAACTGTTACATGTCATAAGTGCTCCTACATTAATAGAAAATGTTTACTAATGTTTACTAACATTTTATAACATTTAAATCTGGTTTTGGCTCACCGCATACCCCGTCGTCCTTTATAAAAGGTTTACAAACAAAAATTAACACAAAATGTTTTATTTTGTTATAATTTGTTTCGCTATAATTTGTTAACTTACGTTTACTAAATATTTTCTAACATTTTAACTGCGGTGTGGGAGCACCATAAAAACCTTTTGTACATAATTAAACTTTAAGGGTGGGTTGCACCAACTTACGTTAACTATAACTGTAACTTTAACTAAGTATAACTACAGGGGCAAAATATCAAATCTTTGATTAAGGACGCCATATTTAACGGTAACCATAACCGCTCATACTTAGTAAATTTTCACGATGAACTATGTTTCACAGTGTAACAAAATATATATTTTTCCTGTCGATTTTTACGTATAATTCATTTATTTATACTCTCAATCCCATTAACTGTAGCTTTAATAAAAAAATAAACGCAACAGACATCTGTCAAATTCTGTGGTCAAAGTTAAGGTTAAAGTTAAGTTAGCCTTAACTATAACCATAACTTTAACTTTAACCACGCCTCTGGCATAGGTGCAATCCACCCTAATTTAATTAAGAGTTTGACAGATTATGCATGGGGCTTATGTCAAAATTGTCATTTAATTACGATTAAGTAATTAATATTCGTCTCTGAGTACGGCAGTAGCCAGTAAGTACATAATACACGACATTGTAGGTATACAGCATGTATAGCTTAACAACAAACTTCGTGCTTAATTGTTACAAGTTTATTCGTGCGGAAACCTCGCAAGCGTTTCCGATGAAAATGTTCAGGTTATGCTGACGGAGCGAGAGAGATTTATGTTCCACCCTGGCCGATGGGCGATGGTACCCGCGGGATGCCAGGGGATGGACTTTCCGTGTACGGCCGGAAACTACGCCTATAAATATCATATTATACCTCGCGCTATCAATTTTATTTTGTACCGCCAGTAAAACTGATTCAAAGGTCCTACGTTTTTTGACTGGGTTATGTTAGTCGTGATCTGTCAGTCGGTCTTGACAAAACTTGACCAAATCACGTAATTTCGCCTTGTGTCTATGAATATTGATTCATATTTTATGAATATGTGTTATGTGTTAACCGACCGTTTATGTGTTAACCGACATCAATATGTCGGTTAACACATAAACGTGGTAAATTTCTATGTACCTAGTACAATAACGAATGTAGTAAAGTCGAAGACCGATCTGTTTTACCACTTTTTGACTTTATTTCCTAGAAAGCTTCGACCAAAGAAAATAAACGAATCTAATATTTATACGAATCTTTAATCTCACCGAACCAAAGTTTTATCACCGAGATGATCAAAAAAGAAAGTCTATGGAATTACAGAATTCAATAAAAGAGGGTTTCAGTTACCTCACAATTTTGATGTGCTATTTTGGTATAATAAGTATTATATTGGTATTTTCCTGACCACATTATTTCATAAAATAATTTAATATCAAATATCAAATTAGGTGAGTTACTTATTACTTATTAGTAATGCGGTTTATTTTTGTTGGCTTTATTTGAAACTAGCTGTTGCCCGCGACTTCGTCCGCGTAGACTTCAGTTTATAGCGCGCGGTGTCAACTGTCAACAAAATTGGTGTCAAATTTAAAAGCTTTTTAAAACCCTGGTACCCCTGATATCAAAATACCCAAAAACAGCTGTGCAGTGCGCACATAATATTTCATTTTTTTAAATTAAACCTAAAGTTTATTTAGTCCCCCCTTACCCAATTTTAGCTTTACCCATAAACTATTTAGCATTGGTAGGTTTAAGGTTTCGTCACTCATCAGTCATCACTGTGTAGATAAAGTACTGAGTTATTCATTATCGACGTGTATAATAATCGAAAGAATCGAAAAACGTACCTTAATATGGTACCACCTCTTATAGAAAGATGCATGAGCAAGCGATAGCGCGATGTAAGAGACGAACGGCGCCATCTATTATGAATTTTTGGAACTAACTTAATTTTAACAAATTTACGCTTTTTCGCCCCCTTACAACCCCTTTTTCCGGTTAAAAAGTAGCCTATGTCCTTTCTCAGGCTTTAGACTATCCGTGTACAAAATTTCATTACAATCGGTTCAGTAGTTTTGGCGTGAAAGCGAGACAGACAGACAGACAGAGATACTTTCGCATTTATAATATTAGTATAGATTCGAAATTGTTGCACACTTCATGTTTTTTTACAGCTCCAGGCTCCAATTACTATACTTTTTCTAGATTTTTAATTATTATACAGTATATCACTTGACGTAATTTAATCCTTCGATCGCGGATTCTTGGAAATCTATTGTTATTCTATTGTTGTCGCGATCACCGGTGCTCTTATGGGGCTTGAAGGATTAAAGGTTGGATTGCAGAATAATTTTCCTTACCCTTATAAACAGTAATTATCATTCAACTTCTTTATCATACGTCGTACAAGAATAGAACAGCTCGTTATTCTATATTATGCATATTTCTAAAAATAGCATCTTGCATATCACTACTTCTACTGGGTTATAACCGCTTACATTCTAATGGTCCCGCAACGTTCGTGCTATAAAAATATACGGCTTATAATTAACTGATCACCAGAAATAGTAACATTTCACAGACAAAAATAGTAAACGATCACCAAAATACAGACCACCATTTTAATGTAAAATGATCACCAAAGATTTATTATCTCGCTATCCTATTTATGCAAAATGACTCTAAATAAATCATTGTTAAACCAAAAGTAGTAAACGATCACCAACATTATATTATAACCAAATATATTTTTATTTAGCAATCCTATTAAAGAGAAGAAAACAGATAGACGGACGTCGGACAGACCCTAAAAACGGGACTCTATTACTGAGACTTCGATGTCTGTCCGTCTGTCCGTCCGTCTGTCTTTCTCTAGGGCCTAGGCTGTATGTCAAGAACCGCTCCAGCTAGACTTTTAAAAATTTCACAGATTGTGTATATCTGTTGCCGCTATAACAAGTACTAAAACAAAATAAAATTATTATTTAAGGGGGGCTCCCATACAACAACAAACGTGATTTTTTAGCCTTTTTTGCTCGATATCAATAATGGCAACCGGTAAGGCACGTTGATATTTTCGCAAAGACCTTGATTATATTTTATTTACTTCAATAATTAGGCAATAATAATAATAAAAAAATAATTTTAAGGGGGCCCCCATACAAAAACACAATTTTATGTCTAATATTTGGTGATCATTTACTATATTTGGTGGTCATTTACTATATTTGGTGATCATTTACTTTATTTGGTGATCATTTACTATATTTGGTGATCATTTACTATATTTGGTGTTCGATTACAATTTGAAGTGTTGTCATGACTAAAATAGCTGGTAGTATTGCAATTTTAGACTTTATTTTTTTGGTGTTACTTATCTTTTTTTGGTAAACAAGTTTAGGGCATCAGTGCATTTTTTGGTGGTCATTATATTTGTTCCCAAAATATACTAACTAGAGTTATAAAGTGTCACCTAATTAGCCGCTAAATATATTAATTAACAATATCTTCTTCGAGTATAATCGCTGCTTTATTTATGGATAGAGAACAGACTAGTTTAATACCGCCGTAAAACATTATTAGTGTTGCGCGACGTTGTTGTCGATAAAATATTATGAAAATATAAAACTTTGACTTTTATTTAAATTCTTATAAAAATTGATTTTATGCCATTAATTAAAGGAGTAGTATTAATTAATTTACTGTGTGTTGCACTATTCACATATACAAATTATTCACATGAAAATATACACAGAAAGAAAGACGACACAACAGGTATACATACAGCAGCTAATATGATCTCTAAAAATATTTTCTTCCAGCTGTCCGACAAAGAGAAAAATTATGTACCTACTGATATAACATAGACATTACACATCATTAAGCTCAGTTTTAATCCAAATGCTTCAATTTGTAATGCCTCGTAGTTGTGTACACTGTAAACGATGACATGTGTACTATAAATAAACCTAAACAAAGAAACAACTCTAATGTTATTGTAACACAATTAAAATGGCTAGCAACGTTAAATGACTAATTATAAATGCTAAGTAGGTACGCATAAAAAGTGTGTATTGAGGTCATATTATGAATAAATGAATGCACGTCGCGCAACGTCTTAAATATTTGGTGCAGATTAATCGTAAGTTTGATGCTTTAAATAAATATAAGTATTATCTATATTCTACTTATATTCTACTAGACGTTCCGTGCGGCTTCGCCCGCGTAAATTAGATATTTTACAGACGAATTAGTCCACAAAAATAGCCTGTGATCTATCACGCGGTTTTCTTCTTATCTGTGCCAAATAACATAAAAATTGCTCCAGAAGTTCTTAAGATAATAAGCAATTTCATATAATTTCCCCCGTTTAATCACATTTTCCTCTATTTCTTCGCTCCTATTAGTCTTAGCGTGACAAATTATAGCCTATAGTCTTCTTTTCTCGATAAATTGGCTATCTATCACTGAAATAATTTTTCAAATCGGACCGGTGGTTCCTGAGATTAGCGCGTTCAAATAAGCCCTTTCATATAATTTCCCCCGTTTTTCCCACATTTTCCTCTACTTCTTCGCTCCTATTAGTCGTAGCGTGATAATATATAGCTTATAGCCATTCCTCGATGAATGGGCTATCACTGAAAGAATTTTTCAAATCGGACCAGTAGTTTCTGAAATAAGTGCGTTCAAATCAGCCCTTTTAAATAATTTTTCCCCGTTTTTTCCACATTTTCCTCTATTTCTTCGCTCCTATTAGTCTTAGCGTGATAAAATATAGCCTATAGCCTTCCTAGATAAATGGGCTTTCTAACACTGAAAGAATTTTTTAAATCGGACCAGTAGTTTCTGAGATTAGCGCGTTCAAACAAACAAACTAACAAACTCTTCCGCTTTATAATACTATAATATTATATTCTATAATTCTATAACAAAATGCATCTTTTAAATCATTTTTCAATATATCAAAATCAAATCAATTTCATACAAAAATGCGTAAGCCAAATGTTGTTTCTTTTTAATAATTTGAGTTATGTTATGACAGTTATTTACGTAGCTGATAGCTAATACCTCTTTTAAAATACTCCTATTTTGTATAATACAATTAAAGATTTGAAGCTTGTCACTCAGGAGAAACATTTGTACTTAACATCATAAAAAATTTGCTAATTACCTCTCTTACAACAGAAAAGAAGTCTGCTAATAAAGTAATTTTTCATCGACACCGTGTCCCATCACTATCGGCGTGTCACAACAGGGGCGACGGCTGGCGGGGGCGGAAGTGACGGATCCCGGCGCGTTGCCATGGCGACCGCCGTGTTTACTGCGCCGTATCGATCAATGCGTTTCCCTGTTTACATTCCGCATGCACCGCGGCACCGGGGTTCGACTCCCGCTTAATTCACTCGAGACCCTTTATACTCAATACTTTGTTAAAAATACTTTTGAATCGCGAATCGTTTGATAAGATTCGCGTTCTTTGGTTATTGTAAGTATTTCTTTGTACTTTTACCGGCTTCAAGCGCGTCATAATACGTTTTATGAGGACATAAAATGAAAACATTTTTCTATGATCATTCTTGATAAGAAGACGTAAAATCAAGTCTGATATTTGAATAATTGAGCTGCGTGGTTAAGAGCCTCTGAGATATGCGTTATCTAAACTACAGTGGACTAAATCAGTAATTGACACTGACAGCTTCTTTCGAGATTAACGAGTGACGCCTCTATGTTAATTAAAATGTACTCGCGGACAAAAGCTCACTCCGAGTTAACGAACTCTGCGTCAGATGATGCTCCCAATTCCGTTGATTCTTGCTCTCTAGAGACAAAGACTAAATAATGTAGAATATAAAAGCGTTGATTAACGTATTTAAAAGTGTTATTTCTAGTGTCTGTGGTTTTGAAATAGGTACAGCTTTATGCGCTATTGTTCCAGGTATTAGACAGATAGGTGCATCCAGTTCCATGAAACAGCCGTCGAGGAAAACGCGACACTCGTTAAGACCGTCCCGATTGTTTCAATATTGGAACATATCGTCCGGTTATATTTAGCGTACGATGCGAATCTGCCAATAAAACGATTCGGACGTATCGCAATAAGAACCTCTTTGTGTATTTCGTTCAATTTTAATTTTTAATAACGTTTGGAGTAATGTTGTTCACGGAAGAAAATTAAATTACCGTCGACACAAAGAAACTCGATTCTCGTTTTTATTCTTTTGTCATGTTAAATTTTGTATCGTCGGAAACAAAATGAAAAATGCAAGACGGTGAGTGACCTTTGGCCTCATTTATCAGCTCGTTGTAACAACACCGGCCATTTAATAAACGGCCTGTCTTAGCTGTTTGAATATCGAACGCAATTAGCGCCAAGCACTCGCCTAGGGAATTATCGACGGCGGTGTTCGACATCACTAGCCGTATCGATGTTTCCCAATTAACACCAAATTTGACGTCTGACTTCCTATGGGCCATAGTATTTGAACCTAGTCTAGGCTAAAAGTTCCGACGCCTAAAATAGGTTTTGATATTATCTCTGTCGAGACCCAACATAGTATAACTGAACAATACTTAACTCTATTTCTCAGTTAAATTAAGATGTAGGTATGCTTAATCGCATAAATAACTCGTAACGGGCACATCACTACGGTTTGATTATAAAGATTTTACCGGGGCTCTATATCAGTTAATCAAACGTTAGCTGGTTTATTGTGTGCAGGGTAAGCCTGAACATGATATTTTTACAACCTAAAAGGGTTTTAATTTTTATAGGGTTGTATATCATGTTTGTTTATAGCGGGGCTAAGCTGACGAACCCGCAGCGTATCTCGCAATAAATTACCGTGGACACCGCGTATGCTTTACCCTTTACATCCTATGTGTTTATCGTTTTACACATGTACTGATTTAAAACGTTAGCCCGTTATACACGCGCGTCAAACATGACAATTTTTAAAGGAAACTCAACGAAAGCATCCACGTCCGCTACCTTATCATTTTACACGGCTCAGCGGATATTAATGTAATTTCGCAAAAAGCGAATTTTACGTTTTGAACGAATTTAGGGGCTGTGCTATCTGATTTCACATTGGGAGTGATTTGAAAATATTCGCACGTCGTAATATGAATCGAATCAGCTTATTAAAATCTGAATTCATTTACTGGGAGACTTTTTAAAGAATTCAGGCCAGTAGGTTTTCTGGGCCCGGCTAGCTAACCTCGACATCCTCGCAACCGATACGCGGCGTGATGCAAGCGATCACGTTACGGACATCGATATCGGCGCGGCGTGAAACACAACACTAAACGGAAGGACTACCTGTTGCAGCCGGGTTATGTTAAACACTATTTTGCAATTGCCTTTTGAGATATCGTACAAGTTGCTAGTGTTGCTACTGTATCGACAATCGTTTTGTCTACGTCTCCTTCGAATATACTTATAAGTATTGTTGATTCGTTTTCTAAGACTAAACATCTTAAAAATCACACAATAACCTTAGCTCTTTTGTGATTAAGCTTTTAAAGAATTAAAGTTCCAGTTCTTATTAAAAGATGTCCAAATAATTAGTACAGTCCCTTTTTCTCTTATCTTAAATGCATAAACGCCTAAATTTCAGGGAAAAAGAGGAATAAATAAACACAATCTTAGTCTAACACAGATAAATTTATTGTTGTCATTTAAGGCCGTCCCCCGAGCAAACGACCTTGGCCATACATTTGCCGCGTTGCCGAGATCGCGCCAAAACCCTATTATTTTTACTTAACTTAGTTCAAAATTGTCCTAAAAAAAATTTAAAACGGGGAATATGTAGTTTATAATATTGTCGATCTATTGGCGTGAGTTTCAAAAAAAAGTAATTTGTAAATGCTAAGGAGATGCTGAATGTATGCTTGAATTTTAATAAATTGGTATTACTTTGGAAGCTGGTATCATGAGTATAATAAACAAAAATAGAAAATTTAAAACGGGGAAAGGAATGTTGATATACTGAAGATTATTGCTGTATTTTTATTATAACTTTGTAGCTTTCAGATTATGAGTTTATAAGGTTTTAAATACGGTCAATTACGGAATCTCCGGAGGGAACGCCCTTAAAGTAGTGTTACGAACGAAGCGGAGTTTTCGATTCGAAGGAAATGGCGTCCGTGATCGAGCGGGCACGGGGATGCATTCGTAGATGAGCTTCATTACCATCTGTCTCTGTCTGTCCGTATGATTGAAAGAGATAGATTAACTTATTAAGACCCTCGACGGTTCGTGCTATGACGGTTTACATGATTTACTGGACCACAAACCATTCGTTCGGCCTCGAACTTCGGCCGGGTAATATCAGGACCAAAATAAACGTCATCAAACATTTTGGTGTTTGCACGAGATCTTGATGTTTTTTATAGCTCGCTATTTCGGATTTTTGATTATATGTGTATAGGATCACTCCTGAAATATCTTGTCAAACATAGGATCATCCATATCCGTACATTGCAAAGTTGTCGCGCTTCCTCTTTTCGCAAATCTGTAAGGTACAAAATTTGTAAAAATATTACAGTTTATATCAACCATAATATCGGATTCTATGGAAATTATATGTAAATAAAAAATGCGGAGAAACTAAAAAATCTTATACTTATTAAGTGCCTAATATACTTTATGGGTATAATATTTTGAAATCCATATTTCAAACCAAATTTTAAAAACCTCAAAGTAAATATTATAGGGCGTTGAAACATTGTCATTGTCAGTTCCACTTAACCTTTCGACCTCACGAGGAGACGTTATCCATGTAGCTAAACACCGGGTGTCAGTTTGTGTGTCAACGGATACAGTACCATGAATATTGAACAGTATGTCATCCGAGTACAGTTCGAGATGAATCATTCGGCTGGCAACATAAAAATGATCGCGTCATCAGTGCGTTGACCCGGGCGTTGACCTCCTACAATATATTTGTTACCTAAGCCAAGGTACGTCCGGCCTACCACAACGCATGCGCCCAGTAGGGCTAGCAGCCGATATAAAGTGCATTTCCTTATCCACCAACAAATCGAAAATACTAGTTTGATGATAGAAAACTTGCTAGTTGATAGACTGAGCTCCTTTAATAAAGATCAATTAAACTTGATTCCAAATATTTAAGATTAAAACTAAAGTTTAGTCTTTTATACTATGGTTTAATTCAGAAACTGCAAGCGTAGCTCGTAATTAACCAACATAGTATCCATATACTTACTTAATATTCGATTAAAATTATGGTGATGAATTTATTTTTAATCTTTATTAATAGTTTCATTGTGGTTTACAAACCGCTTAAAATATATTATAGCGAAAATAAATAACATCCTATATTGTGGTAAGTTCTTGCCGCAAAGGGAATTCCACGGCAGGATGTTTCCGTAGACGGGAAACTCCCTGCCAATGGTTGCGGTTTTTGACATACCACGTAATTTCACCTGAACGATCGGATTTGCGGCAAAATTCGAGGGTTAGTCATTTTCGACAAAAAAAAAAAAAACAGTCAAATGTCTTTGGCACAGGAGTAATGACCCCGACACGCGACGTCCGCTTATTGCGAATGTGACTCGTTATCAAGCATTTTTACTACCTACTTCCCATAGCAGGACGTATCTAAATTGTAAAGTGTCTTATGAGCTGAGAATAGTACTAGAGAGTAATGACTTCATGCTTTTGTCAACCCTGAAAAACAGCACTGCGGTTGCTAATAATTATTATGAGATTCATGTTTTTTACACGTAGTATATATGTCGCAGTTTTAAATAGCCGTTCAATCAAACAGCTAGCCCTTTGACTGAACAACGCCGTTTAATCACACGTCTAGCTTTTTAATTGAATATTTAAGTCGCTCAAAACGTTCAACACTACAGCTGATTCAAAAGCCGTCGTTTGATTGAATTAGTTCAGCTCTCACCACCGTGGCGCGAGGTGCGTTTTGTTTACAATATGGCGTCAACTAACCGGTGTTTTGTGGTTGTATTATGATATTTTTCATAAATAAACGTTATAAGTATTATTAAAGGGACAGAAATTATAGGGGGCACATACGAGTGAATCAAAATTTAAACTAACATTCGAGTAGAAATTACGGTATTATGATTTAGGCACTTCACGTGGCTATTTGTATTTGCTATTGGCTATTTGTTGTATTTGGCAAAATTATTGACGAATGCACAAACAAGCAAATATAGGCAAATACGGCCCACACATGGACGTCAAATACGAAACTTTTACTTGATTTTCTTTACTTGCCTATTTGACTCCTTTGATGTGCGTCAAAAACCGACAAAGGTACGGATACGTGTATTTGGTATTGGTCATATTTGTCAAATAGGCAAATAAGGCCAATACTTGTCAAACATACCGTCTACACATGGTGATTGTTTGGCGAATACATCAAATACGCAAATACAAATAGCCATGTGAAGTGCCTGCATGAAATGCATCACCAAGGTATTTATTGCAATTGTGTTCAAAATGAGTTAGAATACAATTAATCTGCTTGTTATCATTACGCTTGTGTGATAAAAATACTAAACTAATGGTCACCTTAGTTAATTTACCATTTAACCAGTTGGCTAAGCGTCATCTAGCTGTAGTGTTGAACGTTGCAGTCAACAAGTCGGCTAAACGACGTATAGCCGTGTGATTGAATGGCGTTGTTCAGTCAAAGGGCTAGCTGTTTGATTCAATGGCTTTTTTAACCAGTCGACTGCGACAAATACGTATTTGTCGGGTTATATCAACTATCAAGCACAGCTCACGATTCACGACTGAACATTGACATAACCCAAGCAACGAACATAAAAAAAATGTTATTTCAGTGCGTACATTTGCCAGCCCTACTCGCTGCACGTTACCTATTTGTGCCTATTTATCTGTATGCGTATTATTATTATCTAACATTGCGCGTGCATATACTTAACGTTTTCAATTGTTCAACTGGCAATATTCCATCACTGGTTTAATACATATTTGTTTTCCCCAAAGGTCAAAATTGGATTGGATGCCTGTCTGTTACCTCTTCGCGCCCAAACCGCTGAACCAATTTTGGTGAAATTTGGTATGGAAATACTTGGAGTCCCGGGAAAGGACATAGGACACCTTATCCCGGAAAAATGTACGGTTCCCGCGCGATAAACGAATTTTGGCGCTACGGAGTTGCTTCATGTAGTAACTGTATGTTTTGCACTAACTTCTAGTTAACGTTTTGACGTTAACTAGAAGGTAGTGCACGTTGCAAATTCTTCCTCGCCAACTTCAGCTTAATCTACATCGTACAGACGTTAGCCGTTTTTAGCTGGGACTGATAATATCTGAGCTGGCGACGTACGACGTAAGGTGAACTCTTGCATCACACGAGTCATCGACTTGTGACCGTCGCGCGACACTATTGTCTATGCGTCTATAATAGACTATAATATCATTTTTGTATTAGCAAGTGTTGACAGCGGTCCTATATTTCTAGACTCTTCCATTTCTGTCTACTTATTTCGTATTATACAGGGTGTTACACAAAACTCAGTGATAATACTTTATGGGTGCGTATGGGCCACCTGTACGGAGTTCGCTGTGAAAGTAGCAGCACTGAAAGAGTAACTTTTTCACTTTTGTATGGAAAAATTACAAAAAAGTTTGCTCGTTCAGCGCTGCTACTTTCATAGTGAACTCTATGTATAATTCAGGCCTCAGGGTCTTCCTCCGAAGAAGAACCAGCCTTTGGCACTTTAATCCTTTAGCCTCGGTAAAATGCCTTCTAGCATGTTTATTGTTTAGCTGTTTTAGTGGAGTTCCCAGAGCGTAAAAATCTTGCAAACCTCCGATTTTTGCAATAGTGGATGAAAATTGAAAAGAAAAATAGGAATGTGTAGCTGATAACATAAATAATAAAGTTTACCTATTGAAAAGTTGTGCTTTTGATTTTTAAATTATTCTCATCCACTTCAAGTAAACTCATAAACTGTAAAATTTTGAAGAAAATTTGCATATTCCTTTTAAATATATAGCAAAATAATAAAATATATTGTTATTTTTTTGATTTGTATCGTTGCTTATATTCCAAAGAAAGAAAATAAGTTGAAAAAATATATAATTTAGATTTAAAATTAATATTTTTGTATGTAGATGAGCATACCTCCAAATGTGCTGTATGTGTGCCTCGCCAGGCAAATGGCGTTCCTATTTTTCTTTGGTTTTAAATAGGAAGTTTAAAATTATTTTTTAGGCTTAACAAAGCCTTTTATTTCTTAATGTGTATAACTTTTTAGCTCTTACTTTATTAAATTTTCTGAAAATCTAGCACAATCTTTTCACGGATATTTCGAAGAAAATCTGTATTTTATTTCTTTTGGTTAGGTTTTTACAGAATAAAATTGATTTTTTTTTTCATTAATTATATTTGCTAAAACATACTTAAAAGAAAAAAATATAAATTAGGTTAAGAACTGATATTTTTTGTATTCAGGTAAGCATTTTCCAAACATAGATCGCAGCATTCGTCTTTAGTATGTACGTGAGATTTGTAGCACCCAATTTTTTTTCTGGCTTTAAGTAGGAAGTTTAAATATATTTCAAAGACTAGAAAAAGTATTTCATTTGTCGATGCATTTAATGTTTTAGCTCTCACTTCAATAAATTCTCAACAAATATAGAAAAATATTTTCGGTCTATTTTACACATTTTTGGAGATATTTAAACGTTTTTAAGTACTTAAAAGTTATCATTTCTCTAAAAATTAAATACGCACAACAAGTAAGTTTAACACACTTTTTGTTACAACCCTTAAATTCACCCAAACCCTTTTATCTTGGTTACGACGAGCGTTAATCTCTAAAAACTTTGCAAAAACCTTATAGTTGTATTTAGCTTAGCAAAGCAAACTTTCTTTTTTAAAAATTGTGTATTTGGTTAATTTTCAACGTAAACAATCGGATGAGAGTCATTAAATAACAGGAACAAGAAAAATATTTTTTTTCTGGACCGGTTTTATATGGTGAAATATTAATTTTTAATTAAGTAACTAAAAAATTAAAAGCACAAAAAAATTTTTGGTAAACTTTGCAAGTTATAGTGTAAAAAAGAAAATGACACCTCAAAAACAAAAATCCATTCACTATTACAATTTTCGGAGGTTAAAACCTCTGGCGACTGCACTATTTAGCATGACTACAATGTAAGAATAGAAATTACTGACAATCGAGGGATTTCCTTCAACTTCTCATCATGTCTATTCTTCAGTAGAAAGAGATATCAATTGGCCTTGCTAAAAATGCCTTCTGGCATGTTAAGAGTCCGTATACGAAATTTTGCCGATGAATATGAAATTGCAAAGGTTCGCTACAGAAATATTATTAGGTTTTTTCCCCTTATTAGACTTAAAAAATATATATTAATTATTAGATTTAAAATATATTTAAGCGCGGAAAGCCGACTCGAACTTGCGGCGAGTAATATAATGTGAGATTTAGGTTGTTTTGAATCGTGTTTTTTTGGCACAATTTGTTTTTTTTTTTTTTCTTTTTTCTCGAATTGGATAGAATTTTATCTATAGATTATTTCCGTCGTTTTCTTTTTATGAATTACAGCTCCAAGTTGCCGAAATTAACAGCAATTCTTTGCCCATTTTCTCTAAAATTTTGCCGAGTTACATATTTTTTTACTCAACTATTTCATATTAAAGTGGTAAAAAGTCATTCCAACATTGTATAGACGACTTTCTCAACAGTACATTGTATTTTTTTCATACCGTTAAGACGTCAATACAATCCATAAACAGGTGATATTCTAAACCTTTTACAGCAAAAATCACAAAACTGTCGAGGGTTTGAGTTGGATTTATTTAAAAATACTTAAAAAAATAAAAAATCTAGCTCCAACATTAGAATATAATTGAAATGATCTTATATGTTGTGCATTTAAACTTATAGAAATACTGTATTTTAACTGTTAAATCACGTCTGTAAAATCAGCGAAATCGGCAAATTTCGTATACGGCCTCTTAAGCATGACTACAATGTTAAGAATAGAAATTGCTGACAAGTTAGGGACAAATCGAGGGATTTCCATTTCTCATATCTATTCTTCAGTAGAAAGAATTCCTTTCTATGGTGATCATACACGTTGATTAAAGAGATGATCTCTTTAATCAACGTGTATGCCCCTACCGAAGTAGCTGACGAGAACGAAAAGGATGAATTTTATGAACTCCTCGACTTAGTTTACGATCAGCTACCAAGGTATGGTACAAAATTTATGTTGGGCGATTTTAACGCTAAGATTGGACGGGAGGTTATTTTTGCACCAACCATTGGGATGCATAGCAAACACGAACAATCTAACGACAATGGCCTACGACTAATAAGTTTTGCAACATCCAAAAATATTGTTATAAAGAGCACTATGTTTCCACATAAAGACATATATAAGGGCACTTGGAAATCACCAGATGGAAAAACTGTCAACCAAATCGATCACGTTCTTATAGAAGTAAGACGAAAAAATACGATCCAAGATGTAAGATCCTATCGTGGTGCCGACTGTGATAGCGACCACTACATGTTGGGTATTAAACTAAAAGCCAAAATTACGACATATAAAAATAAAAACTCGCACAACAACTTAGGAATAAATACAGAAAGTCTCAAGAATGATGCCACAAGAAAAACATTTCAAATTGAATTAAAAAACACATTTAACGATTTAGCTGTAGAGGATATTGATGAGGACACAAATATAGATAATATTTGGACAACAACAAGAGATACCATCAAAGAAGTTGCACTAAAAACGCTCGGACGCAAGACCAGAAAAAAAAGGGAAGCTTGGTGGAACGAAGATTGCGAAATAATTATTGAAGTAAAAAGGAAATATAAAATTTTGGCAGAACAGAATAGTAAATTTTTAGACAACTTTAAAGAATTAAAATCAGAATCAAGAAGAATAATAAGAAGAGCAAAAAGAAATCACCTAGATAGTAAAGTTAGAAATATAAATACCCTTTGGCGAGCAAACGAATCACGGAAATTTTACCAGGAGCTGAGATCTTTTAAGAGGGGCTACCAACCTAGCTCTCAAATGCTCTTAGATGATAGTGGCAATCTTATAACAGATAACACGGACAACAAAAATGCTTGGAGCAATTACTTTAAACATCTGCTGAATTGTCCTCCACCTCATATTGTATTACCACGCACAACCAGTGACAACCACGCCGAATTGGAACCTCTATCTTTTAGGGAAGTCTGACAAGCAATTATGAAGCTCAAAAATAACAAGGCTCCCGGGATAGACGGCATACCATCTGAAATATGGAAGTATGGGGGAGAGACCATACAACTAAGATTATTCCACATTATAAGTAAGATCTGGCAAGATGGAAAACAACCAGAAGAGTGGAACATAGGCGTTATATGTCCGATCCATAAAAAGGGATGTAAGAAGAGGTGCACAAATTATCGCGGAATAGCTCTTTTGCCAACGGCGTACAAGGTCTTATCATATGTGTTGCTTAAAAGGCCAGAACCTCATGCGGAACGAATCATCAGCGATTATCAGTGTGGATTTCGGCAAAACCGCAGCACAATAGATCAGATCTTCCTTCTGAAACAACTTATGGAAAAACGTTGGGAATACGCCCAAAGCATACACGCGTTATTTGTCGATTTTAAAAAAGCCTATGACAGCATTGACCGCAATTCGTTATACACGATCTTAAGGAACTTCAACATCCCTAAAAACTAGTTGACTGATAATGGTCGCCACTAAGGAAAGCAAAATGAGAGTGAGGGTTGCTAAAGAGCTTGCGGACGAGTTCGCGGTGGTCACAGGACTTAAGCAAGGAGATGCACTGTCACCTGTGCTTTTCAATTTAGTTCTGGAATATGTCCTCAAAGAAGTGATTGCACTAGACGTAGGGCTACAACTGAATGGGAAGCATAGGTTGATAGGATATGCCGACGACCTGGCATTACTGGGTGAAACTCCAGAGGAAGTGGCCAGCGCGGCCGAAGTCTTAGAAAACGAAGCCCATAAGGTAGGCCTAAGTATAAACCGCGAGAAAACAGAATACCTCCACATTAAACGCTATAAAAACACGCGCACAAAACGAGAAGACCTGAATGTGAGAGGGACTTCTTATAAAGGGACGGACAAATTTAAATACTTAGGCTGCACCATTACCGACACCAACACGAGACAGGAGGAAATAAACATCCGCATCCAAAACACCTTACGATGCACCGCGGCACTTCATGGAGTGCTAGCGTCCAATCTCCTAAGTAGAAAAAGTAAAGTTTTCCTACTTAGGAGAACCATTTACAAGTCTGTAATAAGGCCAATACTAATGTACGGATGCGAGACCTGGACGCTCACACTCGATAAAGAGAATAAACTACTGGTAGCCGAAAGAAAAATCCTCCGCAAGATCTTGGGCCCGGTGAAGACAGAAGACGGAGGAACTAGAATCCGAACCAACGCCGAAGTTGAAGACCTCATAGATGAGCCCAATATTATTGGCGTAACAAAAGCCCAGCGACTCCGATGGCTCGGTCATGTTGCAAGAATGGGGGAGGATCGTGCCACTAAAAAGGCGTTCCTTGGACGTCCGACCGGGCGACGACCTGTCGGCCGTCCACGGTACCGGTGGCTAGATGTCGTGGAGTCGGACCTGCGCGATCTTGAGGTCACAGAGTGGCAAGAAACTGCGCAAGACCGCGACAAGTGGCGCAAACTCGTGTCGGAGGCCAAGATCCACTTTGGGTCGCTGAGCCATCGTAGTAAGTAAGTAAGTATGGTGATCATGCTGATTGCTGAGCGTTCAAGTTTACAATTATGAGTTTATTTGCAAGTTTTAAATTGAAATATTAATAACTAGCGACCCGCCCCGGCTTCGCACGGGTATAAAATATATAGCCACTGAAAAAATTATTAATATCGATCCTTCACGTGGCGCGTGGTCTACTTCTTATCTGTGCCATTTGCCAAATAACATAAAAATTGCTCCAGTAGTTCGCGAGATAAGCCCTTTCAAATAATTTCCCCCATTTTTTTCCACATTTTCCTATTAGTCTTAGCGTGATAAAATATAGCCTTCCTAAATAAATGGGCTATCTAACACTGAAAGAATTTTTCAAATCGGACCAGTAGTTCCTGAGATTAGCGCGTTCAAGTTAGCCCTTTCAAATAATTTTCCCCGTTTTTTCCACATTTTCCTCTATTTCTTCGCTCCTATTAGTCTTAGCGTGATAAAATAGAGCCTATAGCCTTCCTCGATAAATGGGCTATCTAACACTGAAAGAATCATCAAAATTCGTTGCGTAGTTTTAAAGATTAAAGGGAACAAAGGGACATGAGGGAAAAAAAGCGACATTGTTTTATAATATGTATTAATAACCGTTACTAATAATATTGTCTTGTCTTTTCCAGGTAAGTCTTCAATTACATATACAGTAAGTACCAAAAAGTTCATTACTCATAGTTATATTATTGTAGGAATAGACGCTGTTTATGTACGGAACCTGCCTACGACTCTGATCTACCGGTGTCTTTGTAGATCGTCGAAAGTAGGCGACAGCCGCGGGCGAAACATTCGTAGCCCTCGTAAGTCGTATGACGTATCTGCTATCTATGTAGGCAGTGTTGACGTGGTTTATGGTTATAGTTTATGGGTTATATAAACTCGTTTGTTATTTTTAGATTTATTACACAAGCGCCTTATATTATGTGATAATTAGCTTATTTGGAAGTTATGTCTTTCAGTGTAACGTAAAATCTGCCAAAGCTATTCAGAAATTCTATTTAGGGACGCTAATGCTGACAAAATGTTGAGGGCATTTCTCCAGATTTGGATTATTTAGTTGATTCCCTGGTACATTTTTATTTCTGCATATTTTTTAAAATCAATAGTCGCATATTATTCTTCAGTGAATTATAAATATAATTATCTATTTGGGCCCTTTTTCACTTTACAATTTTAGAAGATATTTTAATTTAAATTTTTCTAACCTAGGGAATCAACAAAGCTAGTAGAAAAAAGCTTTTTCAGCTAAAAAAACATGTTCAATTTAAATATAAACATGTATAAAATTGACTACAAACTAAACTTGTTCGTTAAAACCAAATACAATGAATGGAAAATGATTTTTTTTGAAATATTTTGACTTTAAGAAAAAAAAAATTATATATTTTACTTTTTGTTGTCATTTATTTGTATATGAAGAGAATGTAATTTATTTTAATAAAAATCAACAGATATGTACCAATTAGATAAATAAATGTAAAATATTTTGATTCCCTACTTAAAATACCCAGGGAATCATCAAAATGTATGTATAGGGAATCAATAAAAATATAGTTTTTCCTGAGCTATACAAAAACTGTACATATATATTAAATTATAAATAGGCTAACTAAAAACCATACTCATTATCGTCGTATACATAACGTGACCATTTATTTCTTTTGTCAGAGCGGGACATCTAATGTCTAGTGCTTATCTGTATAAGCAAAATTTGGCAGACAAGCGTGGCATAAGCACATATTTTGTTGAATGGGAGTGCGTTACTGCCAGGCATTACACGGGCATTTTAAACATAAAAATACTTTTAAATTGTTGTTTGGTCTGTTTGCAAAAGCGGGACAATTTTGGCCTCACGGGGGACAGCGGGACAGACTACCTGAAAGCGGGACGTATGGTCACGTTACGTATACATCGTGTCTAAGCAAACTTAACTTTGGAAATGACATTGTAATTAGCGAATAGGGAATCAATTGTGTAAGGAACCAAGGTTGAGGGAATCAGATATTTTCCTTTGTAACTCGGAAACGGAGCTACGAATTGTGTGACCTCCTTCCATGATGTTTAGAGGGCTACCGAACCTCCCGCCCTGCGCACCCGCAACCACGTGCTACTTATAACTAGGGAGGTACGAGCCTCCAAGTGAAGCGTATAGGGAATCACTATGTGAGCCAGGACATAACTTTGATTGGTTTTTTCTATTTATATAACGATATATACGTTTATATACAATTGTTTTATAAATATTTTGTTTATACTCTTACGATTTATTTACTTTGAAATTAGAATTTCATCGTATTTGTGGGGTTTTTTTGGGAATTTATAGTGAATTCTGGGGACAGGACACGTCCAGGGAATCAATTTTTCCTTTAAGTTAATTTTACTACCTTTAAATTAATTTTAATTATATTTACAATTAAGTTTTTCTAAAGAACCTAAGTGGACCAGTTAGATCACACCTTATACTACTATAAAAAAAATACAAAGGTCTACATATGTAACTCTGCGGGTAGTTTATACGTCCGGACAACTAAATTTTACGGTTTGGAGAAATAGCCTTCAAGATCAAAAGTCACAACGTCGTTAGCGCCAAATTCCTATATCCGGCGATTTTTACACATTTTGTCGAAAAAAAAACTATTAACTTTAAATGCATTTTCCCTGGACTTAAAAGGTCCTGGATACTAAATTTTTACTAAGTATTGGTTAAAAAATTTGTGTGTGAAAAGGTAACAGTTAACACAGATAGTCCATACTTTAGCATAGATAATATAATAATAATAAAAAAAATGTTATTAATATCAAATGCTTATTTAATAGTCTGTCAAAAAGGTTAAGAAAATAAAAAGCACTTTTTTTAATTAAAAATTAATTTTAATTAAAAAGTGGCAACATCGTAGTGTCATCCCTTTTAAGATTGATTTGAAAGGGAAGAACACTACGATGTTGCCACTTTTTAATTTCTTCACTTTTTGACAGACTATAAACCATCGACACGCCAAATCTTCGATTTCGCGGTAATTAGCTCACTCGTCGATCAGAGCCTCAGGTTTAGCAGTAGGTACACCATTTTCCTTGTTTATAAAAGTAGACTTTAGCGTCATGCGTAGGTACAATAATTTTTCCACTGAGTCGAATCTCATCCTTACGACGTATCAAGTGCCATAACGGTACTCACATTAACATCGCAGTAGTTTTCCACGTGTACCTACGTTAGTTGCTAAGCCAAATAATCATCAAAATGGACCGTGTAAAACTGTCAAGTAAATATTATAATCTATTTGCGGCTTCTCATAGACCTATGAATGCCCATGATGAATTAATACAATATTACGAACCATGCCAAATTTCAGCAAAATCGGTTCAGCGGTTCAGGTAACAGACAGACAGACAGACACACTTTCGTATTTATAATATTAGTATGGATAGCAAGTTTACATTATTCTAATCAAGAAATCCAATCCAGCGCTTGTGTGCTACGCTACTGGAATAATGTAAACGGATACTGGAAATTGGAATGCACCAGAACGCACTGAATTGCATTTCGGTGCCCGTTTACATGATTCCAGTAGCAACCAAAGCTGGATTGGATAATGTAAACCTGCCATTACGTGTGTCAATAAAATGTTAAGGTTACGCTTATGCTAATGTGATAAGGTGCAACTTAATAGCTATGTATATATCGTACAGCCTGCAGATTAAGACTTGTTTATTGACGCGCGGCCGACATTGAAAACTTTAAGCTTCCGTAAGTCTCAAGTGTCACTCCAGTTAGTATTCCAAAGGTCATGTATCAAGTTTACACGCGAGTTTGTTCTATACTATTAAATAGGCTTTATAAAAATACTAATTAACCATTCATATTATGTAGTCAGACCAAACTGTGAGACGTCAGACGATATACAAAACTGTATACACAGAAAGTGAAGTAGGGCACTCTGATTATTTTTTTACTTTTTTAAATTGTCATAAACCAGTATTACTATTAAGCCCGCTGTGCACATTGGACCAACATTGGGCAAACGCATTGAGACAGCGCATTGGACCAACGTGTAAAGGGATGTCACTCCCAAGTCCCAAGTCCCAACTTGAGAGGGCTAAGTAGTCTTCTACACATTGGCCCAACGTGTAGAAGGAAATATATCTTTAGAGAAATATATCTCACATGCCTTCGGAACACCGACAATACACGTATTACTTGTGGTGAAATTCCTATGGGACAGGAACCTTCCCTCTTGTGGTAAGAGTTCCCGTTCCCGTCACCTGATTCTACAATACACCCGTATGCAAGCGGATATTCTTCGCCTTTTACCATATTGAATGTAGTTGCAATTGTACCGTTAACTAATTACTTTTAACTTTACTTCCTTAAGTACACCCTGATTCTGCTGTTTCGAACGAATCAGGGTTTTCAGAATCCGAACGAAACTGGTTCGAAGTCATATTAATGATATAACTTCGATCTAGTCTAAATCCAAAGAACCAATCAAACAGCCAAACAACTGACTTTTGAAGTTTCGACCTATGATCTAAATTCTAACGTGTTTGACGTTGGTTAAACTATTTTTATTTTTTATTTTTCGACCGCTACTGCATTAACACCACATTGAAGCTGTATTAGTAGAATCAGGGCTCAATTAAAGTTGCCTGACATTTAATACAGATCAAATACTTTTAAGAATGTTTAAATCACACTCGAACCTGCTCTCTTCAAATTAGCAAACAGAAAGGACTGAGCAGAGGTTACCGACGAACCTTTATAAAGTTTAACGCACTAACTTAACACAACTCCCGACAAGTATCCCCGATACAAATAATAATAATAAAGCAATTTATCTCGAAACAAAGGGAAAAACAATAGCTATTACACCCCTACGCACACAGGACCCCTGCCACACACACACAGCCCATTGTACACATGTGTGAGACAGCCGGGACGGCAGCTGCAAAACTTGAATTTAACTGCCTGTGGTATTCAAACTTTTATTATTAACTAACTACGCGCCCGGGTGTCACTTTATGATGAATTCTAACTTTTATTTCGGTAATTACATATTAGGTACATAGACTATTTAATTTCAGTTAATTTGTGTTATTTAGATGGTACAATCGTCATTAATAAAATAATAATCTGGATGTTGAACATGTAAGATTTAAAGATTATTTTATGTTAACTGCATTATTATCTACACTTTGCACCTAAAAATAAATGAAAAATGAGCTAATATTATATGTATAATATTAGCTCCTTTATTATAAATTACATTTTTTTACAATGTGTAGTTAGAGACGTTATAAAAATGTTCACGTGTTATCCTTGTTTATCCAGCGAGTTTCGCAGCGTATGAGACAAGGACAAAACATTCAATTTACTCAAAACAAGTTACAACGTCTAATAGTAAGGTCGTCAAAATGCAGTTAAACTTAAAATAATTTATTAATTTAATTATTTACTCAAGAATTATTACTTAAATTATTTTACGATACAATTAAGAACACTTGTTAGTAATTAACGATTAAAATATAAAATAAAGTATTGTGTAATAAAAAGAATATTAGACACTGGCAACAACTTGAAATATATAATTTAATATCTTTTACATTCTATTTAAAAAGAAAAAATAGCATCGCATGCATGGACCTTATAAAGGTTTATTATTAAACACAAAAATAACATCTGAAAAAGTACAAGAAATAAATGGCAACAAGTAGTCAAAAATCGTGATAAACTTTGCGTAAGAGTAACCATTCGACAACATTTTGTTTTCAAATAACCACTGAGTTAAATTATCGTTGAAGGAAATCCTTGAAACATTGTTATGGGAAAACTCGCGTTTTCCGTTCAAATTCGATGATGATTTATAATCGGACGTGAAACTAATAAAGAAATTGCCTATAACAACAGTGACGTAAGGTTATTTAAAAACAAGTTACGATTTTTTACATCGTAATATTTTTTGTCGGCAATAATAAAGTCCAATGAACGGAGCCAGATCGCCTTGAAAACCGGAATCAAATCGTTAATAAGAATTTCTGTAACGAGCTTTTATTAAAAAAAAAGTACTTCATTCCTCAGTTGTCGTTTTTTTAAAACCCGGTGCAAGGTTTGAGAAGCACAGGAGCAATATTTAGGGCTTTTTGTTGTAGTCATCTCGGTCGTAACGTATGGGTGCCTCGACTGCAGTTGGATTTTTTCGAAATCTTGACCCTCAGTTATGATTCGACCGTTGACGCGAACGGTTGTGCACGCGCTCCTTTCGATCTAGTCATTCTCCAAATTACTTGTAGTATTACTCATAAGTGCTTTTGTATTAAATTTTCCGTAGTTTTATATAGTTTGTATTGTGTGTTTTGATATAATTAGGCATTTGGAAAAGTTTTCATGAACGGATTTGGTTTGCTTTGGTAAGTCGAAGAAACTTTTTGTCGGTTTGTTTCTTTTGTAATAACGGTCTTATATTTTCTATTTTATATTAACTATTTATATTAACGGTCTTTTTGAACCATTTTATATTTAAAAAAAACGTTTCTTTTTTTGTAAAAAATAAATTATTAGTAGATAATATATTTGTTATATTTTATTTTTATAATAACCTAAAGGTGAACGCAGATTTGGCCGCACCGCACGCACCGCAGTCGCCGCATTTCGAATTCTTTATATGAAGTTATAGGCAAGCTCGCATACCTACCCGCGCCGCAGTCTTCGCAACTTCTACATTCTTTATATTATGAAGAATTCGAAATGCGGCGACTGCGGTGCGTGCGGTGCGGCCAAATCTGCGTTCACCTTAAAACTCATTTGCTTTTATAGTTTGTGCGTTTTAAGATGTTATGAGTGACACATTATAATTGACAATAGTAGGGAAGTTACCTAAAAATGTTAATCGATAATTTAAAAATATCGAATCACTTCGTAAAGGAATTGCAATCGAAAATCGAAATAATCGATTTCGTACTAACGTTTCAGAGTGGCGCCAGCGATTTAATATGGCCGCCCTTTTTATCGATTTGATTTCGATTCAACAGTGTCAATCTCTATCGGCATAAGTTCCGTTTCATGCATCTGACATTTTTCAAATATTTTCGTATCAATAATTTTATACTCCTATTTCACTGTTAATATTTATAATTTTATAATTAATAAGTTAGCAATTAGCAACTTTTCATTTTTATTCATTTACAGTTATAGGAAACATTTGTTTTTGTAGATGGAATATAATTTTGTTTTTTTTTCTTGTTTTCTTGTAAAAAAATCCGTAGCAAGGAATATGAGAACTGTCACCCATATCATCTTATAACGCACAAACTATAGTTGATATTTTTATGTCCTATGGAAACTTCCGACAACTGTTATCGTTAGATTTCGTCATAAAACATACTGGCACCATTGTTGACGTTTAGTGTGTTCTGATTTTAAATAATAGAATTTGAATATTTTTCTCTGCTTTTAGGTTTTATTATACTTTTACTAGGTAAAAACAATATTTGCCAACAGTCAACATTGTTTTAGTTTAGAGTTTTAGACTATAGAATTTTTTGTTACCTTTTAAAGTTAAACTACCTAACCTACCCACAATACTTTAACCGGCTTCTACAAAAAGTGGTCAGGTAATAAAACAGCATTCCCTATTCGTGCTCTTTAAGTTTTAAAGTGTAATTTTATTGGTGTCCGTGGGATTCGGTGGGCAAAAGATAGTTAATCCTCGCGTTAAACTAACTAAATAGTTTGAATTAACTTGATTTTGGAACTTTAGTGCCGTCCTAATTAAACAGCTGACACAAACAGTTGTTGATGAATTTACCTGTGGGCTGTGAGCTCGGTGCTTCTTGTAAGTACATGAAATATTTGGAAACATAACAACATCATTGTACTCCTCCTGTAGTAATTTGTTGAATAGGGTAAATGACTAGTAGATTGGACAGTACTAGTCATTGGAAAAAACACAAAAACACCATATTTATTAATGTTGCTTTAAAAACTGACTGTTTTTCTTTAAAAACAGGCGTTCTTTTACTTTAAAAACAGGAAATTTTTAAAGCAACATTAATAAATATTGTGTTTTTGTGCTTTATCCAATGACTGGTACTGTCCAATCTACTAGTCATTTACCTTAATACAAGACTTGCTACCGCACTCACTGAGGGACAAATATTAATTACTTAACTGTTAATGTATGAAGATTTTGACATTAGCCCCATACGTTATCTGTCAAACTCATCATCAAATTAATCGTCATTAAATGTCTCTGAGTGCGGCAGTTACTTATTTTTGTAAAACAAAATATCTGGACGAAATGGCTCCAACGTCAAATTTCTATTATAACCTATTGCTTATTATTATTATGTAGTGGAGCAATCCTTTTTTTTAACAAAAAAGACATACATAATTAACAATAAGAGCTATTTCATCATCTGGTAAAACGGACTGGGTATATCAACGTGAACTTAGTTGAGCAACCGACTTGTTACCTTTCATTTGACTCCTACGCGTCCTATATTATACTGGTCCTTTTGTTCATCGTATAAAAATTACCTCCCACTGATGAAGATGTGGGTATGTATCTTATTATCTTACGAATATATGTATCTTCAGATGATCAGTAAATAAAATTAATATAAATCAGATAAAGAAAAACGATTCCAAGAACCAACTGAAAAAAATGTTTTTTATTTTATAAAATAAGGGGGCAAACGAGCAAACGGGTCACCTGATGGAAAGGTTACCACTTACCGCCTACGTTTTTACATAAAAAGCTCGATAATACTTCTTTGGATATTTTCTGAAATACAAAATAACGGTTTATAACAGAATAAAGCGCAAAAAATATTAAAAATAAAATATATTTTTATAATGAATGCGGTATGCGCAGACATAAAATAAAATACGGTACAATTTTATACAGAATATGAATATTTACATTAAAAACTCATACCTAACTGGGTTTTTCCAACCCTTTAATTGGATTAATAGGGTTATATTTGTATTAAATTAATTCAAAAGAGGAAAATATTTTATATTTTACAAAAAAATCAATATTAAATGTTACAAGATACAACATAATATGGGTAAAACATTTAGTAGAAAATCGTCAGTAGCACTGTGAACGATCTCTATACAATTATTATGTTCCGGGAAACGCGATAATATTCTGCTAATTACCAGCACTACGCCGACTAATATCGCATTAATTAATTGTCTACTTTAATTAAAGTTCACTTTTCAATAGGTCGATGGTTTTAATTAAATCCTAAGACCTCATTCAGAAACGTATTGTAGTGGACGATAAAATTATTTTGAAAATCTTTTTATCCTGAATATTTTCCTTTTACAGTTCTATTTCTTTATTTTCATAGATGTTATTTATTTTATTGTACTTTTATGTAGGTTTATATTTAGACGTGGTTTATATATTATTATGTCATCACCTTTATTGTTTGTATTTTAATATTATTGTGACTCATTTTTGTGACATTTTCGCCCCACCCACTATGGTTTTAGACAGACTATATTTTTAAAATATGTAGAATGTACATCTAAAAATATATTTTCCGTACTTTTTCCTCAAAATTATGTCTTTATTAGCAGAACTTACTAAAATGTTTTAGAATTTAGTTAGATTGTTGTATGATAGCCTTGTATATTGCAAATAATCATCATAACATCATATTTGACCAGTCATTAAACCTTGTAAGAAAAAGCGAAATAGCTTGTACCCCTTGTTACCCTACTACCCTTGTACCCCTTAATAATTAGGTTCGAGAATCTGTGTCATAATGGGTAATAGCATCGCGAATGTAATTTCTTTTGATATAACACGACGAGAAGCCGGCTTCTAGGTCAGTATATAAAATAATTATGGAGCTAATAAGTTCGCTGGCACTCGTGGATTAACATTTGCTTTCGTTATTGCGTCGGAACAAGTTTTGTTACGTAACGGATTATGTGAGTCAACTGCTAGACGCGGCCGGCGTTTGTGTCGCTTTGACGGTTTTCGGGATAACTTTTCGAGCTGTGTAGCGACAAAATATAGATGAAATTTTGATGAGCACTGGCCAGTATTTCGCAGTTTTGCATGAAGTTTTCTGTTTTTTGAGTTTTTAACTATTATAATTATATATTATGTTGTTAATGTTGATGTTATATATTATCTACTTTGAAACCTAAAAGTGGTCCGTGGTATTTAGAGTTATTATAACTACTAGCTATATGACCGGGCTTCGCTCGGTATTCAAGAAATTAAAAAAACACACATAAAATGACATTTTATGAAAATGATTCCTAGCTAGATCGATTTATCGCCCCCGAAACCCCCTATATACTAAATTTCATGAAAATCGTTGGAGTATGGCTATATTTTAACTTAAAATATAAAATTCAGAAAATAATATTTTTCATTCGTTGTTTTTACGATTTTTTTACGGTTTACTAAAGACTAACTTTAGAGTTAACACTTTTAAAATCGTTAATAATATTGATGTCTATTATTTTATTTTGAAAAACTTGGTTGTGTTCATATTCTGATATTATAATTTATTGATACTTCAGTTTATCCTCATTACCTTACAATGTAACATTACAATTATTTACAACATCATTTTCGTACAAAGTAACGTCTCGATAAATGGTCAAAATTTGGTACTTTCGGTCGCCAAACAACACAATTCTTTGAACTGTTTATCTTTGTTAAATACAAAGACTAATACAAACAAGTCGCACAAACATTTATTTAGTTAACGTTAAGCCCCAGAGCCCGCTAAAAGGCTAACTTAAACTCAAATTAATACATTAAGCTTGTGGTGTTACTATTGACATTGTTTAGTAAGTTTTCAAAATTTGTTGTAAATCAAAGCGCACGAAGTGCGCAGACCTAGTTCCAGCAGGCCGCGCGCATGCCGTGCATTATTTACACGAACCGTTTCGACGCACTTTTGACCCCCCTGTAGCTCAGTGTCTATTGCAAGTGCAAAGATAAAATTATACCTACGTAATTATATACTAGTACTTACGCAGTATACCAAATTTCATAGATATAGCTTCGGTAGATCCTGAAATATCTCCCTGTAAAAATAGCTAATTTTGGCACTGACTCACTCACTGACCGGTAATCAAAACCTCCAGGCCACTTCCAATTGTCCTAGCGTTATGAAATTTGGCACACAGGTCGTGTGTTATATGTAGATTAATAAAAAATTAAGAAATTTTAGAAATCGGCCAAGCGTGAGTCGGCTCATCTACGAACTTTAGAGGCTACTTCCAAATATCCTAGCGTAATGTAATTTGGCACAAATGTCGTGTGTTATATGTATATTAACACAAAATTAAGACATTTAAGAAATCGGTCAAGCGTGAGTCGGCTCATCTACGAACTTGAGATAAAAATTCTTGTATACTACGAGAAAAATAAATAAAAAGTTGTAGACAAATATTGTTTTTCAAAGCGCAGAGCAAATACAAGGCAAGTTGAGGTAAGTATGATAAAGTTTTATTTCCTCAACAGCTAATTCCTCGTAGTGACACAATGAGAATACTATGAGGAGGGTGGGAGGAGGAGAGGGGTATAAAATATTGTCATGTATAATGCACACTGTATAGCTTAATAAATAAATACTGTTTACGTAAAAAATTTGGCTTCTATTGATAGTTTAACAAATACCACTAGCGGCATCTATCGAAACTATTGTTTACATCGGGCGTGGCACAAAAAGAAAACAATAAACATAGGTATGACTTCTTGAAAAAAAGTATTGAAATCCCACCAAAAACATACCTGTTAAAATAGGGCCTAGTTCATATATAGATTTTTGGCCTAAAAAAAGAGTTGAAATCTAATCCAATGCCAAGTTCAGATGCACTTCACCGATCATAATCAGCTTCATCAACAGCCTGATCCATAATACTTCTAAATTTGAACTTGGCAGGTTTTTGTGCTATATACGTAACACTTGATTAATAATTATATAATTAGATAATATTTGTAGAATTTAATTAACCTGCCAAGTTTAAATTAGAAGTATTATGGATCAGGCTGTTGATGAAGATGATTATGATCGGTGAAGTGCATCTGAACTTGGCATTGGATTAGATTTCAACTCTTTTTTTAGGCCAATAATCAGCCTATATGAACTAGGCCCTATTTTAACAGGTATGTTTTTGGTGGGATCTACCTTATCTTATATATAAAATTCTCGTGTCACAATGTTAGTTCCCATACTCATCCGAAACGGCTTGACCGATTCTCATGAAATTTTGTGAGCATATTGAGTAGGTCTGAGAATCGTCATCAGAACATCTATTTTTCATACCAAAAATTATTTATATGGCAAAACAACGTTTGCCGGGACAGCTAGTAAATATATAAAATAAATCCTTATATCTTTTTTTGTATGCAATTAACAAGATACGTAAAACTATTATCAGTAGATTAGATATAAAAGAGATTCACTCCAAGTTCCAACCTTTCCGTCGATATTATACTCGACAATGTGGCTGAAGCCTAGTATTTCCGTACCTTTTCCGAAGCGCGGAGTTAATCTAATATGTAATAAGAAAAGGTCCGCTTATCTCATTATGGCACCTCTGTTGGTGCGATTTATCAAATTAATTACATCCATTTCCTTGTGAGAAAATTCTGACATGAAACGAAATTCTGACGTGAATCAAATCATCTTCGAGATGAATCTCATCGCGGGGTCGCATCGATATTAAACTGACAAATTGTTTACAGTTTACTCTCGGCTTCTGACTTTCATTTCGCTGACGGAAAATAATGATTTCCCACTTCGCCGAACAAAATATGCTTCATATTTCATATCTGCGCTCGCTGCTAGTTTAATTTTGTGTCAAATCTCTAAGAAGCTTACGAACATTAGTTGCATATAAAAATGCTATTTTTATATTTGATTGAAACATAATTGTGTGCCTAACGAAAAACTCTTGTCACTTAGTCAAGTTTCTTGATAGTTTGGTAGGGAAGTGGTAGATTTGTGAAATGTATGCAACTATTGATATAACGCGTCTCTGTGTGGCACCGTGGCACGACGCAGGCGCTGGTCATCAGACCCCACAGTTTTTATTTCTAACTTCGCTTTCGACATAATCTAAAGCCTTAGAAGTACCCAGTTAGTGTAAGTACTCAGTAAGTAAATATTTAAGAGCGAATGTGAGTAACTACTTACGTCGCTTCTCAGTGCGGGCGGGATTGTTTCTCATCCCCATCGGAATAGCGGGCGATGTGTCTTATCGCTATGATAGCTGACACAAACATTCCGTATATTATAAGGTTCTCGGGGGGACTTGCAGCTTAAATAAATAGCCTGCACTCGGTCGTGTAATATCGGTCGGAGCTGAAGTAATAAGATTGAAATCTGTAATCCGATTACTGAGCTTAGCCAACACGGCATGTCTATTTAACGCCGCAGATTTGCACGCTCCGGGTGTGAATTACCGAGTTACCGGCATATATTGCGATAGATGTTGCTATAATATATTCTGCTATAAAAGTTACCCTTTGTCCTTAGACCTTAGGTTAATCCAAGTACCTTCGATTTGAATATCATCGATCGTTCGAAAATCGTTTATGCGTGAAAAGGTAACAAACAGACACACAGATTTACAAAAAGACAGATTGACTTACTTTCGCATTTAATGGATCTGTAAATTTCATAATCGGCATATTCGTTTTTTGCAGCAGTTAATCCTGCTGTCGTCGTCAATTCCACTGTTGACAGTATCGTCGACTCAAACAGCTCAATTTATTCAGCTGTAATGCGATCGATGTAAAATGTAATACTATTGTCAATGCACATTTAGAAATAGGTCAGTAAATCACGTATATTTCCAATTACATATTCCGTCGTTGCTCCTATTTCGCAAGTGTCAGACGCTTGTGTCGCCGTTGTCACGTAGGTACATGTCGGCAACTCCTGTTGAGGCACGACTCGCGAGGTACGTGGAAAGGTCGCGTATTAACAATTAACTTACTAATTGCAATAATTACTGTCCGAACGAACGTTTGCCGCCGATGACGCCACTTAACCGCTATACCATTACACGTATTGTAGTGCATTTCGTAATCCGCTCGTGAGAACATTACAAAGTCAAATCACCATGTTAAATTCATACCTACGAATTAGCAGCACAATAGTATCTATGACCCGACCGTTGGAGACGTTCAGACCCCGTCTTCTCACGATCAGGTGGCTCACAAAGGATCCTAGACCCCCGTTTTATTAAGATTCTAACGGTCTTACACCACTATTGTTCGTATCTCATCACTATAAGTATTTATGGTTAAGGGAACCGTCGTAACAAAGGGTGTTTCTCGAAGATTTCGATGTAAACTTTCTTTTGTATTTTGATATTCAAACAAACTTCTTATAACAGGTTCGCTTGAAATAAAATAGGTTTATGAGGTTTCACGTGGGACTCAAAAGGAGCGGGCTATTAGCTCGGTTTCACAAAAAAGTTAATAGTAGCTGCAATTCTTTAGACTTGTGCTGTGCATGTCATTTGTTTGGCCCCAACTTCCCACTTTACAAGGAATATATTTATCGCTTGTCGGGCGGACAAAGAGCCACTTGTTTCTCCGGACGAAGGAAGGCTGCAGCTGTTCCATTTTGCTTTTTTTACTTTTTCGCGTTAACCTAATCTTAGTAACTTTATACCAAATTTTCTCAAAATTGGTGTGATTTTATATGTTAGAGATAACAGACAGACACACTTCGTGACGTTGATGATTGAGTTGATAGTTAAGATTATGTAAGAACTTTAAAACTTTCGCGTTGCATTATATTTGACACTCATTATTCGGGACTTAACGCGACTTGTATTCTAATAGTAATGCTACTACATACTTTTCTCGACGTTTCGGCCGTGTTGCATTACTACTAGAATATAAGTCGCGTTAAGTCCCGAATAATAAGTGTCAAAGATTATGTAAATTATTTTAAAACCATGGACCTCTTTGACCCGAGTCGCACGCGTCCGGTTTTTCTCCAAATAACATCGGTGCCATAACGCTTGTGATGTCTCATTTATATACACTGGTCGACGGACCAATGATCTTGACCTGATCTTGACTGAAGTCTGTTTACCTCGGAGTAAACGAAACAAAAAGAATAATTTATCAAATTATCATCGGAAACGAAATCAAATAAATGTTTGCATATTTACCCTAATTTATAAAGTTAATATTGTACAATAATAACTTTGTACATTATTAAACCGATAAAAGAATATAATGCTATTAAATATTTTTAAACCAAACCTAAATCAGCAATTGATTTAATACCTTGGCAAGTCGTTAAAGTAAAGTCGACGCTTTCGAGTCGGATCGCGCTGCCGTTTGTAGAACGTAGTTAAAAGCTCACGTGCTTGTAGGTTGTAAAATTAAGTTGACGAAGTAAAGCTTATGCAGTAAACTAATTAATTGTACGAGGTATCATGGTACTACTTCGTCTAGAAACATCCAAGTATAATAAGGAAAGCCTTATCAGAATCAATCCGATAACATCTTAATTAATTTGGTAGAAGGTACCTTTATCTATAGGTGGGATGGAAATAGTCGTTAGCGTCTGGTCTGCACGGCGAGTAATTTAATCTAAATGTAGATGAATTTGGGTAAATTGTCAGCCCGATTCCGGAGCACGGGCGATTGTAGCCTTGTTTAGATTTTAATTGAGGGGGACCTTCATGCAAACTCGGGTTAGATCCATTTATGAAACAAATTCTTAGAACTCCTTTGAAGTAAATACGAGTCTGCGGATCTCTTTGACTATAATTTAGATAACCCGTATAACAGAGAATAATATCGGGGTTTAATTGTTTCGCGAGAACGTAGTAGAGAAACTTCCTCGAAACAAAAACCAGACGCTGTCGAATAAATTGCTACTGTCGGTTTGTTAAGAATTTCATTGACTAGACGTGCATTTAAAAAAAGGTCAAAACGCCGATCCCATATTAATAGAACATCATTATCATCGACCACGCATCCTTGTTTGTCTAGACTTAAATCATACTTAGACAAAAAATGACCCGCTAGCTCAGTGAACTAATCAAAATTCAGGCCACTCCTAGATCTTGATTTTGTCACAAAAACTCCTTGTAAGTCGTACCTATTTGTGTTCAAGAAGCTAATAAAGCGAGCCAGCGAGAAAATTCATATCAAAGCTACGAAGAAGCTTATAGTTTGTGAGAAAATATACATGCGTAAGTAAAATATTTTAATATGAAAATCATACGTTCATAGATGTTCAAGCGAGCAGGTTTTGATAAATATTAACGCTTTATACAGTTTCAATACGAGGATGTTGATAATTCGGTGTCGTCAGTCGTGGGCGGACGCCGCTCCAGTTGAGTAAAGTACGTTTACGGCTAGAGGCCATCGTGTGACGTCATTTAAAATTTAATAACCGAAAGCAGTAAAATTGAGATAGCCGTAATCAGAGGGAGCCGGCCGTTAATGGGTTTGTCGCTGGATATTAAGGGAGCGGAGCCTCGCAAAATTATTAGGGCCTTGTCCAATTAATGACGCACATACATCTCGACTTCACATTTTTCGGGTCATAAACCATTCATTTAATGTTTTCGTGTCGTTTAATGTTTCTAAATTGACCCGTTTATTTTGATACATTATCATGAGTTTAAATTATTTCATCTAAATTTTCGCCGAGCGATGTGAAACTCAGTAAAGACCTTATTCCGAGCGGGGCAAAGGCGAGAAGGAACCTTGAAATCGTTAAGTCGGTTCGTTATTTTTGGCCAAACCTGACTCACGCGTGCTTAGTAGGGAATGCAAATCTCGCGAGATTGGGGCTCAAGCGAGATCCCGCGAGTTTATGAATACAATACCGCGAGATCTCGCCAATTTCGAGATCTCGCGAGATTAGCAGTTTGGTGGGTTTTTTTTGCAAATAATTACAATATTTGAATAAATTACGAAAAAAGTAATAAATATTATAACATTCTCGATGTCTTATAATTTATAAGTAAGTATTATAAGATTAACATTCATTTTCACGAATTTTTTCAATAGAATTTTATGCATCAAACATTGTTTGACGTATCTGTCTATAATTTTTAAGTAAGTACTAAACTTTGACGTGACGTACATACGTATAATATACTATCAAATAACAATTGAAGGAAACAACCAGATTTATCTTCTAATGTGCGCCGGCGTCCACGATTACGTGACGTTCAGAATTATAAAAGCGCACATTATCAAACACAAATCTTCTAGTAATAAAACAGTTCTTTTATAAGTAACAAAACAACGAGAAGTCAAAATTCAGAACCTAGTTGAAAATCACAGTGCACAGTTGCTAAGGTCAGCTCCTCTTTGTTTTTACTCCGTGATCGCAACTCCGTCCGTGTCAGTCCGCGCTTCGAAAAAGACGTTTTTATGCTCAAGTGCAATCTCGTTCTCGCGAGATCTCGCCTTTTTTTTGTCCGAGATCAATCTCGCTAAAAAAGGCCGAGATCTCGCGAGAACGAGATTGCATTCCCTAGTGCTTAGTCGCGGCGTCACGTAGTCGATCGTAGATAGAACATGGCCGACAGTATTTAAATCATGCTCTGTAACCGCCGGCGACTTCCCGCCGACGACCAGTCAGCCTTGACCCGCCAGATGGTGGTTCCGGGCGGGCTTTCACCGCCGATCGTCGAACTCCCGGCCCCGCGCCGGTCAAGTGAGGCTGGTCGGTGTCGGAGCGGCTCGTGGTTCATTAATTACTTTTTTGAGGGAGGGGTTGTTGTCTTGGAGTGCACCGTCGCCTGGAACTGTAGAATTGGCCGAGTTGAACTCGCTCTCTGTGTCGTGTGCCTGTGATTTGTAACATTTTTCATTTTCTTTGTGTTACATTTTGGGGTTGAGGTCATATTTTGCGAGATTAATTTTTTTTGCGCATTCCTGCCTACCCTATCGTGCGGAACGTCCGGTCATTAGAATATAGATTAGACTTTCAAATGGCCCTAAATAAAAATATATTAAACCGAGCTAACATAAAAAATCTAGTGAACAATATAAAGAATTCTGAATAGTGTCGCAAATTCATTGCCAGCGGTGGCAAGTGGCGTGCTCGTCTGTTTTTATTTATATTCCCCTTATGTATGTCATTATATGTAAATAATCCATAGTAATCAAATTATGCATTCATGTAACGAGGTACGTTCTTTGTATACCTACTCATGACGTAATGTAATATACTCGTTTGGGCAATGTTGTCCGTTTTACTCGACTGACGACAGTAGGTACCTAGTTAGTAGTGAATGTATAGGTAGGTGTAATTCTGTAGAACGCTAAACAGATCACCTGAACTGTGGAACGTGTTAGGTGTCGGATTCTCAGCTGTTGACGTAGCACTGTTGTCTCCAACTGCGGGCAGAAACATAATTTTAACGCTTAATAAAAAAAAAGTAGTGTCTTAAAATCTCTTTCTTTTCTATAATATTATTTAGATATTGACTCAAAATTTATGCAATATTATGACCTCCTGTAAGCCTTTATCAGTATCATCAATAAAACAAAAATACAGTGAAAAAGTTTCTTATAAGTCATAAGTTATAACATTATAGCTATAACTGAAGTTTTACATTACACTACGTTTTTGCAAAGTTCAGCCATAAAATGTAATAAATTTGTAATATACACTACAACCTTGCGAAAACGATTTTAGCGTTGATTTATGAAAAGCTTGTATTTACGTAAATAATATTTGAACAGGGAAAGTCTAGTTATGGGCGCGCTGGGATGTTTTGAGCTCCCTTCGTCTGCAATGCAGTAAAAACCCGCTTTCATATTCCAAACAAATTAAAAATTACAAAATAGGTAGTACCTACCATACCAAATTTACACCAGCACAAAACTTCCCGCAATGTGTAGTCCTTTGAATTCTGTAATAAATAATTATGCTTATGAAAACGTGCGTGAATATTATCAGTGTTCTACGTAGTAGTGGCAGTTAGGTATTATAATAGTATGTATCACACATTATGTTGAAGCTTTGAATGGATTTCCTAGGAAACAATGTTATAAAACTTCCTTGATCTCTCGCAATGGAGACATCCTTATAAAGAAGGATTGGAATGACATATTTAAAATATTATGTTTTCTTAGAAAATGTGTTATGTACATTGTACAATATACATAACATAAACTTATCCGTAACAAAACAAGCTACCTATTTCCTTATACATAGTTTAATACTGGAAATGTAATAAAATAAACTCGGGTACCTTCTTAGAGCTAAAGAGAGAAAAATATCGACATCGGTAACAATATTTGAAATTCTTTTAGCATTTGTATTCTGCGAAACGAATACTCCTCGCCGGTGGCACAGACTTACGTAACGTGGTCTAGTTACAATTCGCGTATCAAGTTCAATCTGTTGCCACTTCACTGACAAATATCTACTACTAGTATCAAATCTTATCTTATCTCTTATCTTATCTTAATTCTTTTTGTACTTTCATAGTCGATTTTGCAGATAGCTGACGTACCTAATTTGTCAAAGGTTACGTCAAGACAAGATCATGACCAACATTGACCCTACCAAAATGTAACGTAGAACCATCTGGCATCTGCTTATAAATGGATTTTTCTGAAAAGTGCTATAAATCGATTTTTCTGATAAGTGCTTTAAAATCTGTTGAGCTTAGAGCATATTTACGAATTGTTTTATGCCTGATTTTCCTCCGGCCTTGCAAATAACGGATATTCGAGGGTGCTTAACGCTAGAACGCTTCTAAATTGCACCGTTGTGTTGACGCGGCGCGGGTAAATATGTAAACTTTTTTATGGACGCTGTCAAAGGCGCGCCCAAACGGCGGTCCGCGTGTGGCGAACAATCGGGACACTTGTTGCCGCACCAACGGCTCTATTTTTAACACGACGCCATATTGATGTTTACCCTGCCTTTTAGGTCATGGCAGTGACAGAGAACTCCCCTCGAAGCTAAATTACACCGCCTATAGTTTTAATGTGTTTCTCGAAGCGATTTTCATTCGAAATTCCGATTGTGATTGCACAAAGTAGAAGCTCTTAAAATCGTATTTTGTAACATTTCAAGACTGTAAACTTTTAAGTCTAAAATAGTCTTAATAGATTTTTAACACAGACATCGCCTTAACGACTTTAACGCGTATTATTATATGTAATTTATAATTTTTTTATACTTATCATTTGCAGATTTAAGCAATTTAGCGCGAGCCGCAAAATAACATCTACAAGCAAAGTACGAAATGGAAATTTGCTACAAATACACCAATAAAACAAAACTTTTATTTCGGACGCCTGCCGAGACCTTAATAGCAATTTCTCGCTAACGAAATATGAAATGTTCTTTGTTAAAGGCACGAAAATATTTTTATTATCTTACTGGGGTTTTATGCGATACAGCTCACGACTTAGGTACGACTTCGGTGCCTATTTTGTGCGGGCTTATTTTCTGGAGGCCACAATTTTCCAACTAATCACACTTTCACCTTTTAAATATTAAAATATTTTATTAAACTCGAAGCCTTTCTCAGAAAATGCTGCCATTCAGATACAAGTGCGTCTAAGCGATATCGGAGTTTGATAACAATTCGATACTGGAAATTGTATTTATGGAAACAACCTGAAATAGTTTGAACAAATCGTTTTATTAAAGTTGTATTCGAGGTGAGTTAGACAAATATCGCATGTAGGTCACCGGCAACAGGTGTGGAGTAAGTTTGTCCACCCATTTCCTTTATTGCCGCTGTTTAACAGAGCACCGCGATTCCCGTTTAATTTCGCGCTCCTAACGATAACGTGCTTTGTATTCTGAATTGTTCTTAACTTTTTAGTTGTCTAAGATCCACAATTACGTCGGCGGTACGAAGTATTGCAGTTGCGCTACACTTTAATCACCTGCCGTAATTTGTGCCGTTTGCTTTTGTTCATTTAAATTGTGTTTGTTCTCTTGTTTTGAAATTCTTATTATATTGGTCTCTGGACTCCCATAGATATAATATATGATAACATGGAAGATTGCTTATCAATTTATTAGTTTATACAAACATTGATCCTAATAATAATTCAGTAACTTCATAAAATTACTACAATCGAAGCAAAACGATTTGCGCATTTACCTTCCTACGTTATGTATTTATTATTTCAGTACAAACTTCAGCCATATTAATTTAGCACTGTGATTGCTACCCCCTTTGACCAGGCGAGCGACGAAATTCGGACTTTACTGCGAATTAACTGAATTTACATGCCCCTGAATTTATAATAGACATTAAACAGGACAACTGTTTCTAGTGGGTTCCTTTGATTCAATATCCTATGTATTTACTGGAGTAAATATTTCAAGCTAAAATGAATTTGAGACTGTATAATGTAGAAAATATTTAATTTTTTATTAATGACAAAGAAAGTCGACGTTGTCCACAATGACAAACCTCTTTTTAGTCCAAAAGAAGGTAGATTAATGAACGTCCCCAGGTATATTTTGAAAGCTGCCGTCGGAGGCTCTGCGAAGTCAGCACTGGCCGAATTGTTTCCAGCACTAACCTCGTAAAATGAATTTTGTGCAGAGCTTTATACTTTCATACTATTGTAAGAAGCTTTAATAATAATGTTATTTCTGTGGCAGGTTTCGTGTCAATAGACGTCCTTGCAATTCGGGATGAAATTTCTTGTTTGACAATTTCTATAGTTAAGTATATTAAATTTTCTTATTATTTTCCAAAATTGAAAAGTGTCACGGGCCACGGGTAACATAATATTTTCTAAGTGACTGATTTCTTCTGAATTCGTATACAATATACATAGACGTAGAAAATCAATATAATCCAATAGATCTCGAAAGTAAACTGAAATTAAATAATAATAGACCGTCACAATAGAACTGAGCCAATTTTATTAAGCGCTCGATGGATATTCGAAAAAAAAACAAACCATTGTTTTGGCAGGGACAATAGAGATCCTATTACCTATATTTTTAATCCCTTTCAATAAAGTTCCCGTATGGGACTAAAATTCCAATATATTTACTAAAGAACAAAAGTATGTAATTCTGAATCGAAAGACTTTTTGACACACGCTAATAATAATCGAGATATTAGATACATGCCGAACTCTCATAAAATAATACTCTCGTCTCGAGCACAATTCCTACCAATTACTTTAATAGTAGATAGGACTTAAGAGGATTGGGTTCGAAACAAACTATTATTTTCGTAAACTGTGTTTTTCTTAAAACAACTTTTCTCGTACTGATATTAGTCAATCATATTTATTACTTATTCAACAAATAAAATATAACATTTCTGGGAGTATTTTCTTTTTTGTGCCATCAAATTATAGAGAACAAAAATGTCAAATTTACAATGGACACAAAATGTAGGCGAATCCGTGAGTAACCAAAGTTTAAAGCGCAACAAATTATAGACGGAACCGAAGAAAAATGTTTCCCATTACCCTTCTTTTACGTTTTCTTGAAAGTGTAAAGACGTAGTGGTATATTTTTGGCAGGTGGCCAGACGCGAGCAGTGCGCCTCTATTTAGTGCCAATTTTCATAAAACCCAGGGTGGGGTACTACAGGGGGGCTTCCTACCTATACTGTTCTTCGAGTGCGATACGGGTGGAGTGGTAACCTAGGCTGGCTTTTAATTGGATCGGTTCTTTTGGAGGATTGTTGGGAGATACAATAGCTTTGTCGCGCTCCGCTCTTACGGGTATTCGTGCTTTTATGTTTCAATCTAGTTTGATCTCCTGTTGCCATGCTCTTATTGTGAGAGGGCATTTGACTGTAGTGTCACAGTTATAATATTATATAGGTAAACTTTGAATACACATTACACAGTTTATTGCTAATATTTGAAATCGGTATGATTTCTATTAGATATCAAAGAAGCTGAGTTTTAAAAGGTGTTTAGTAGGTATCTAATGTTAGTTTAATATACATAGACAAATGTTGGTTAAATTTTGACAAAGCTAATGATTTAAATAATTCAGGCTTACACGACAGTACCAGTATAGTACAATATGTATTAGATGTATGTGCTTGATATATGAACAAAGAGATACATTTTTGTGATTCCAATAACTGATTTCACATGTTTCGAATTTTTTATCAAAGGCGGCATTAGTCTAGCTCCAGGCGACTTGTTCGTATATTTTTTCAACTGAATAGAATATTATAATATTTGTGTGTTTTACAATCTCTATGTGTTTTCAATACTCTATGTATTTTCAAGTCCCAAATTTTGTATAAACCTGTACGTTGAATAATATAAGATACATATTTAGAACTATAGTTTGTGGTACATAACATTTTTACTTCTCTTTAACAGTGTTAGTTAAAAATTAGAAAGGCCATTGAATAAAATAATCAAGGAAAGGGGAATGAAAGGATCTTGATTAAGGCCGATAGCTTCGAATTTCTTTAAAAATATTTTCCCCGCTCACTAAGTTTTATAAATGTTTAATTAATCTTCAAATAACTTGAAAAGTTATATTGGATTTATATTTTATCCTTACGCAATCGACGTGCCCTTCAATATTCCAATGGATATTGATCTATTATTAACATTGTCAAAAGAGTTAATAAGAAATTAATATCGTGTAAAATTTTGAGAAATTGTTATTTTTTTTCACTTACCCGTATCTACTAAACACAAAGGCACAAATACAAAGAGTGATTTAACTTTTAAGCACTTGTTAGTGCTTAAAACTTAAAGCACTTTATCAGTTCTTTTACTTTTAAGCTGGTTGTGTGTGCATACCAATTATTAATAATATGTATTTCAGTTTTAGATATATCGAGAAATATTTAAGATAACCATGTTTGTATCTTTGATGAAATATTAATGTATGATTTCTTTTTTTCAGGTAAGTAGCTGTGAACCTATCAATTAACTACAAATTACAATTCACATCAAAGCATTTGTAAAGGTAACATACAATTTGTTTTTAACACAAAAGGTCCTTATTAAACACAAGCAGAAAGGCAAATCCCTCGAAAAGTGCGCGTGTACCATCGAAAAATATAGCGCGGATCTTCGAAAATTCAATTACAAAGGAAATATCCATTGAAAAAGATTTAGGAACCTTTTGGGATGACATCAAAGCAGGTAGAGATAAATCTTAAATTGTAAAAGGTGGCGCGTCCGTGAATCAGGGAATCCTTTTAGGTCCGCGCGTAGTTTTTGTCGCGCTCAAATTACTCGGCGTTTCTTGCAAATGTCTCGATATTCAATATGTTAAGGGCAAGTTAAGCAGAAGGGCTCCGATCCCCGGGGGACGTGACTACGCGGAAATGTACGGCACAGGGATTAGACTCCGGCGATTCACCACTACAAGTTACAACATACGTAACATCGAAGTACATAATATAATATTATCTTCGCCGTGTGGAATTGATCATAATGTACAAAAATATATACCTAGCAGGTAATATATGTATATGTACTATGTTACCTTAAAGTAAAGTATATCTTCGGCGTATTGACGCTCTACTTACCGTACCTTGTATATCTGTTTATTAAATGTAATTATTAATTACTAATTATTATTCTGTGCAAGGAATAAAACCCTGAATTAAAAATTTTCTCAATCGATCGGAACGACGATGAAAACTTAATTAGCGTCTGACTTGAACTAAGGATTTGAGTAAGCTCAAAATTAATATTACGTTTTTTTGACATCATATAATTAATATCATTCATATCAATAATTTAAACATGTAGTAGCAATGCCAAGTATACGCCAATATTACGGGTCAGCTAGTTGGAAATAAAAAGCACAACCATTTCTTTTATTTCAGTAATGTAGAGGCACTGGGCGCCCGTAATCGAAATCCATTAGGCGCTGATCATTTGTTACCCGAAGCACAAAATAACTAGGCGCGCTAACGGCCGAAACTCGACACTTCCAAATTCAAATCATGAATTCCGATTCGCCGTTCTTTAATCCGTCGTTCTCGTCTAACGGCGAGTGTTATAATTGGAATTATTCAATAAATTATTCTATTCCGCTTAAAATTCAGCTAGTTATGTAGTGATTGCCTCCATTTCCTTATCGACGATGGCAACTGTCGCCTTATCCATATTCAAGTGGGTTTCGCAATCGGAGCATGGATTGTAAATGGCGCCTAAATTTTAGGCCTAAACTGTCGGCTGAGTCACGTTCGCGAGCAAAGATTTTGTTGATACTGCATTGTGTTGGGAAAAAATTTAGTGCGCCACTGAAACTTTCAGCTTGAGTTAAAGCTCCTGTTAATTCATTGTATTAATTAAACTAAGCGCCCACTAGCAAATAGTTCACAATAAGCTATGCATTCCTGCCCGCTTATTACATTTTCAATAATAGTATTAGTTGATCAGGCGCACCGCGAGCTCGCCCGCTAATCCGCTGTTTAACGTGATATGACATACAAGAGAATTCGTAATAACATTAATATATTCCGGGATTACCCGCGCAAAATGAATATTATTAATTAAATAGATTAATTACACATGTAATTTAATGGTTTCCAATGATTTGCGCATTTACATTGTGCATTCCTAGCCAAAATGAATAAAATGATGTTTTATTGATTCGAAATCCGCGAATCGAGATATAATTAAAAATAAAATTGATATTGATTTATTATTTATGATTGTTCGGGCTTGCTAGGCTCTACATTTGCTTGTTGGGTAAAGCCCTACGTCAGTCGTGAGGGAGCTAATTAGTCGCGAGAGCATCCATCGTTCTAAAATTTCTCATTCAATTTCAGCGAGGACCAATATAACTTTGAACATAGTGTGAGGGTCGGTATTGTGTTTCTGTATACAAACTCATTGACCAACCCTTGCCTTTGTTCCATATACGTATAGACCGAGAGCCACGCTTATGATAATCTACTTTTTATTTAAAAAGGACCGCTGCTTACTCATTATTGTTATCTCGACTATAATGCAAATGAAGCTCGACAGAAGCGAATTTCTCATTAAAGTGGCAGTTCTGTCCCTCGAACTGGCACGTGTCGTATGAATAGGGTGCAATACGAAGGGTGACCAATGATCGTTTCGCTTTTGTTGTTTGACTGTTCTCTCGCTCGCACGCCCGGCGATCGTCCTCGCCAGAGCGAGACGCAATAAACAATATAATCGTAGGGTGCGAGGTTGTCTGATAGAATAATCCTTTTGGGTCTACTTTTGCTGAATTATATGTCAGCATTTAAGCGCTACTATTGTTTGTACTGAATAAGCGGGTTTTTATTGTTATTTCTTACGCGCTGCAATTTAATACTGTCCTTACAATATGACTCGAATTGCATTCAGTTGCCAAAAAACTTAATACATCGACGTCACAATAACGTTGTAAAATCGATAGTTACAGCTACATTGTTCTAGAAAGCACTTAAAGGGCTCTATCTGCCTAAGTCGGATTCGGTTGCGAATTCCGATATCTCTACTCGTTCCCGAATAAAATGCGGGGAAACATTCGAAAATGGCGGCCAACGAATTAGAGAATTTGTTTCGTTCCGTTTCACGATGTGCCTTCAAATTAAAGCGAGTTAATTGATAGGTACGGGGTATATCCGAATTATGTCGCAAGGCTTTTAAACGGTGGATTTGGGGTCCCGTGACATCTGCTGCGAGTCCCGAATACGCGGGCGCCTGCTATTTATTCCGCCTGCGAATAATTTAGAACACGTTCACCGTTAATTTATTTAAAAAGGTTTTATTTACATCTTACGTATACTCTTAAATAAATGAAATGGGGAAAAATCTTATATACAGGGTGTAATAAAACTAATTAGGTACTAACTTTAGGGTTATTACTAACTTTTATTACTAACTCTTTAAAAGAGAGACATACACATGATACACATATTATCATGTGTATGTCTCTCTTTTAAAGAGTTCGCTGTGAAAGTAGCAGCGCTGAAAGAGTAACTATTGAGTTTTGTTTCTATGAGAAATGACAAATGTCACCAATTTTCTAATACAATAATAATAAAAAGTAACTCTTTCAGTGCCGCTAAATTTTTCTTTTAGTTTCGTCACACCTTGTTTATTCTCTACGTCAGTTGAAAAATGGAACGGCATTTTGCAGGAGCATTTACATATTGACACATAATAAATTACTATCGTAAAAGCTGTAAGCTTATTACAGTGTCGACATATTGCTATACAAAGCGCCCCAGACGCTATTCGCGTACACAAAGATAATATTATATTATTATCTAATATATATATAAATCTCCTGTCACGATGTTTGTCCGCGATGGATTCCTAAACTACTTAACCGATTTTAATGTTTTTTTTTAAATGTGTGCTTTTATCCAACTTGAGAGATAGGATAGCTTAGATCTTTAATTATAGTCGCAATTTTATTTTATTGCAAATTATTTGTCTATAGAGAGCGACCATTGTTTATGCGACGCGGGTCACGGGATAGCGATGGACGTTGCCATGGTGACATACTTATTTAGTCACTAATTCAATAAAATAATACGGGCGATATACTTTATATAATATGGCAAAGAAACGTTTGCGGGGAGAGCTAGTAGATTATAATTTATAGGGTACTAAAGTACTAAAGAATAATAATAATAATATAATATTATGACTGTGACATAGGCGTAAAATCCAATATTGCTGATTAAATAGTGTAATCCATTATATTGTACTATTGAGACGCTCATAGTCGGGTAAGGTAACGTCAGATCGAAAATAAAATGGATAGTTACCGTGTCATGACTTTTTTACAGCCGCTATAAAACGTTTTACGCGTTAATTCATCAGAATAAGTAAGCAATAGCATAATTAGCTACATTTACATGTCATTATTGTACGACTTTTAGCTTCTTTAATTAATTAAAATGTTTTTAAACAATTTTGTATTAATTTTGATTGTGATGCGCCATCTTTTGATCAACAAAGAAATAACGTAGAGTCGTAGTAAAACCTATTTAAACTCAACGCTTTTAATACTTATATTCAACAGTGCATTCCTCAATAATGGCTGGTTTACACGTATTAAGTAGATAAGTAGTTAACTAAATTTTAAGTTACTTAATTGCATGTAAACACACAATTTAGTAGCAAGTTGCAACTAAATTTTAACTTACTACTTGCTACTAAATTGTGTGTTTACATGCAATTATTAACTTAAAATTTAGTTAACTACTTATCAACTTAATACGTGTAAACCAGCCCTAACTGATGAACACTCAAATTCTAATCTTTGACGTCTAATTTTCTTAGTGTCTCCCAAACATGATGTGTCATAAACTCATAAGATTTCGTGTTCAAGGGCTACTCTACTAGGCAGCGGTCAAAGTGAGTGATGTAGAGTGCCTAGCAGTAAATAGTACCTAACTCTATCGTCGAGTGAGGTGTGGATTTCGACATTTAGAGACTCGGGCAATTTGGCGTTGAAACGAAGGGTATTTGCTATTATTTGGACGCAATGACTTCACAGCAACATCCAATCAGTCTAACAATCCGAACGTTAATGGAATGACAATACTAGGATACTAATTCTACTGTTATAATCCAACTTTAAATACGATACTTCAATACGTGGGATTCCCCTTACAAACCAGACCAACGCAAAACGCGTTCTGATTGGTCGAAACTTCAAATATGTTTTCACATTCATGGCAATACTATTTTGTTGTTTGATAAGATTCTGACGAGATCGAAGCGGTGTTGATGCGAATCAAAATATAATACATATATACAATATACATACATATATAACATAATAATAACCTTACGGGAAGGTTCATCATACTTCCGTGGGTTCGGGTGTGAAAGTAAACGTGTGGGAAGTGGGAACATTAATAGAGTGGAAAACCCTAATTATATAAGTTGGATACATTTATTAGTATTAGTGTATTATTAGTATAGATTAAATTTTTTGTGGTAAAACTAATTCTTACTAAGCTTATGGTGATACGTGCGAAACTCATGAAATTGTTATTCTCTATATATTTGAAGTTGCTCGCGGCAAGGCTCTGTACTATGTTTACAGAATCCCGCAATAATCGTACTTTTTCCTATCTTTTTTCCTTCCCTACGGCAGTGCATTTCGTCAAAATCGAAATCAAAATATTTATTTCTGAATAGGTCAACAAAGTTAACACTTTTAGAACGTCGAGTCTATATGAGGCCTACCACCGGTTCGGGATCTATCCCGGTGAGAACCGGCGCGGCGTAAGAAACTAGCACGGGTCCATCTTTTACCAAAAAGGTAGAAAATAACAATGACTAATTTACTATTTTAGGTTATCAATATCGGTAGTAGATCGGTAATAGTAGTTTCGGAGCATATTAAATGCATATTACCAACCTTTCCTGCTTATAATTAATATTAGTGAAACGAATGTCTTCTATACTTATTATAAAACAGAGTCACTTTTTTTCCCTCATGTCCCTTTGTTCCCTTTAATCTTTAAAACTACGCAACGGATTTTGATGATTCTTTCAGTGTTAGATAGCCCATTTATCGAGGAAGGTTATAGGCTATATTTTATCACGCTAAGATTAATAGAAGCGAAGAAATAGAGGAAAATGTGGAAAAAACGGGGAAAATTATTTGAAAGGGCTAACTTGAACGCTCTAATCTCAGGAACTACTGGTCCGATTTGAAAAATTCTTTCAGTGTTAGATAGCCCATTTATTGAGGAAGGCTATAGGCTATATTTTATCACGCTAAGACTAATAGGAGAATGTGGAAAAAACGGGGGAAATTATTTGAAAGGGTTTATCTCGCGAACTACTGGAGCAATTTTTATGTTATTTGGCACAAATAACAGTAACAGATAACAGAGAACAGTAGACACATGAAGGATCGTGATAGGCTATCGATTTTAATCATTTTTTCAGTGGCTATATATATTTTATACCCGTGCGACGCCGGGGCGGGTCGCTAGTCTATGAATATGGTAAGAGCTTTTCAAGTATGAAAACCGTTCACTTATACCCCATACACCTCACACGTGTAAGCGGCAAGCCTCAGTTGCATATCACCTTGAGCTTTTAATGACGAACATAAATCGTCAAATGAATGTTTTATACACGCCGAAAGCTTTCCATATAATTGCTGGGCTCACTAATATTTTTCCGGGCCGGTTTATCGATCCCCCGTGTCACGCATAGCAACTGCATAAGATACAATGAAAAGTAACATTAATAATAATGTATTATTTAGTGAAAGCACAGCGCGTGCCGAATTATATGTACACAATCACAAGGGTAGGGCGCGCGCAGCTGGCAGGTCACACATCTGCCGGCCCCACACTCCAATAAATTAGGCACGCTTTACACGGGGCGATTAATTCGTGAGCGTTTTTCATTAAGTCGACGCTTTTTGTAACACGTAAAACATTGTATTGATTAGGATATCAGATGTTTCCCGCAGTGTAAAGTAATTATGATAGTGTCTCGGTAAAAAAATTCTTAAGTCGCTTTGTTCGAGAAAATGGCCGGGCTTTTGTATTAAATTATAAGCAAGTCTCAGTTTTCTGTTGGAAATTTTTTCAACACAATGATATTGTTATACTAATTATTATGCGATTTTTCTAAGCGACTTGCATTATCTCTTTATAAACAGAAGCTTATATATTTTAGAAATTTCCTATATAAAAGCTGTATTATTATATTTTAGAAATTTCCTATATAAAAGCTGCATAATTTTACATTCATTTTACATTTTACTTACCACAAAGGACTACCGATTCTACAGAAACGCTTAACTTTGAAGCTATAAACGCTGCGTCTGAAAGGGACTTAAATAAGTATACACCGCACGGTCTGTTGCACGCATTAATAAAGGGGAATACACACATGTGCAATATTTGATAGGGTGCCCGCCTCATGCATAGTAAACCGACGCGGAGCCAGAGATTATGATAAATACTTTTTGATCTTCACTCGTGTTCACATCAATAATGCATACCTACTAATTTTTCATTTTAAAACCGCATTGTATGAAAAGTACTACATATTCCGTACTTTCCTTTTGTTTGAGCTACTACATTATATGGGCATTTACGTCATCGCTTTTAACTTTTATGAAGTTTAACACGCGAAGATTAAATTATGCATAACTTATAAAAATTAGTAAAGTAAGTTTGTTACTTTTAACACCTCGGGTCGAGCCCTTCCAATAACAAAACGTAGCACCCGGCTAGGGCTGTAAACACTGATATAGATCAATAAAATGCTTTGGTTCTTCGCTAGAATAAATCCTCCATTTCGTCGGCATTATTATGTTAATACAACTAATAAGAAATCACTCATGACAGAGGCATTGGTTGTCATGAATACATTCATTACGAAATCTGAAAGCCGTGTCCCCCGGGGCATTAAGAGCTTTTTCTCATTCCCATCGATGTCTAGTCGATAAGATTAATGCGAATATCGGCAAACGACATCCCTAGACACGACTGTCGATGTCGGCCTCGATAACAATTTTGTTTTCACTTGTTGAATACGCTGATGGCTCGGAGATGATTGATTAAACACGTATTTGTCGATAGATGTTACGGCCGTCGATTATTTCTTTGAATATTACACCCAAATCCGATCCTTTGTTGTTTGTCCTTGGATGTGCGTTTTCTTTGTTTTTATGTTGATTTGATTCGCGAAAACAATAGGATCTCCGCGGATTTATATAACGTAAACAGAAACTGTTCGATTTTATTTACATTGGTCCAATAATAGTCCCTTTAGGAAACCATGGTTTATAGATTGTTGTTGCATTGTATGCGGTCACCTGTGTGCGGTATCTCGAACGCAGCCTTTGTCACGATCTCAATAGCGAGCTAACTCAATTTCACATGTATTGTGAATTAATTGAATGGATATTATTAACGGAATATAATTAGATTCAATATTACAATATATTACCTATATAATATAATCAAAGGACCTACAGCTTACTACAACTGTTGCTAGAAAATGGCTCCAAATTATTAAAGTATGATACAGTAGAGTCCTGTGAATACGTTCAATACTAAAGCATAAAAGGTACGACGAATAGGTCATCATAAAGACATAATATGAATTACTTTTTACAAAGTTTGTACAGACAAGAGAAAAAATTGCGCCTTGTTTGTTGGAAAAATCAATTTATTTAATAAAAAGCTTTTGTAAGAAACGCCAAGGCTCTTCGGGGATTACAATCGTTAAGTATCGCGGTGGATATCGTTACGGGTTATTTTGTGGCTGTTAACGTTAAAACGTTCGCGTTATTTATTTAATAAATTATAGAATCGAGACTTGAACATGATACCTGTTATAACTCGAAATTCAAAGTCAAAACCACATCTTGGTAAAAGTTTTAACCAATACATCTTGTAACGTTATACTTGTAATCAATTTTATTGAAATTTGATTATAACGTAAACCATAAAAGTTTTCTCTTCCCAAAGCTTTGAAATGGGCAACTGTCGAGACTCGAACTTCCCAAAGAACCCTAGAAAAATCGTGTTAGAGTAACAAACCAGCAATTTAATCAGGTAAATGTATCTTTCCTTTGGTTTTACGAGCGGCAATACCACAGTTCCGTTTTAAAAGGTTCGGGGCGGCACCCGAATTTATGCGCCTGTAAAGTTTGCTTGACGTTTATAAAGGTGTATGCTTAACGAACTCGTCTTTGATATGGTGAAAACTTTTGCTTTGCGACACGGACCACGGGCCACGGTACTCTTAATTCGGACACAAAAGGCTACCTAATTAAATTTAAATTCCTTGTATACTCCTGAGTAATAAGAAAAGTCATTTTTACCCCTTAATACGAGAAAATATGCTCCCGATATTTGAGACCGAGATAAAAATATTTTCTTTAAAAAAGGTTAGCGAGATAAAATATTGACTTCAGAAAGCGCTAGACATTGAGCACTTAGGCTAAGTAGAATCCGAGTATGTAGTACATTTTACTTATAGGGTAAAAGGACTAGCGAAGCCGTAGAGGGCCGTAAGTAGCAACATATAAGTATGAATACGTACCGACTATCAATAAAAGCAATTGATACGAACTTCCAACTTATCCCTTAACGTTTTATTGGATATCGCTAGGGCTGCCACTAGTTTAATTAAACGTTTTATAGGATAGCTGGTAAAAATGTGGAGGAAGACAATATTATATTCTCTGTTCTTGTCCTGTAGATCAAGATCTAAAAGATATGAGAACATATTAAAATGCAAGATTTTCACATAGTATTTATTAAAAGTGCTGATATAATATAAAAGGCTGGTTTTGACAACCCTAGCTTTGGGTTGTATAAAACTTTACCCGAAGCAATTCTTCGAGACAATCCGATTTTGGTTGGGAATAATTGTGGTTTATTCGTGTATTGACTTTATTGTTCTGACCTTCACTAGTCTAGTAATTACATTCCGAGAACGGCTTCATTTATTGCATACCGCTTTACAAAACTTTGTGGACTTTCATATTGTATTATGTAATTTGTTGAGTCTCCATAAATACTAAATATAATATGAGCTATGTCATCTTCTTTTTTGGTAGAAAATCAAAACTAGCAGAATGTATTCTAATGATAACTTACGCCAGGCTGGGTTTGAGTGAATATTTTCGCTACTTCTCAATTATAAAAAACTAGCTGTCCCGGCAAACGTTGTTTTGCCATATAAATGGCGCTGTATGTGAGAAATGATTTTCCTTGTTTTCCTGCTTTTATCTTGAAGTTTTTTCAGATTTTTTTTTCTATAGACCTCACGGAGCCCGAGATCTTTCCAACGAATCCAAACCCGTTTGTGTTCGGTTCGTGCGTTCTTGAGTTGTAGCGTCAGGAAGAAAAACCCGAGTTATTTTGATATATGTAATAGATTTTGAGGCTTGGCGCAAGCGGGCCTAAGAATTTTATGAAATACTATAGAAGTCCCGTAAGTATTTTGTTATCACATGCAAACAGCGAGGATCCCAGTGATATAGTTTCAATTGTTCAAATCCGTTCGTATCTGGATAGCGACGGCCGACGCAGAGCGGACAGGCGCTGTAAATATTTGAGATAAGAGCGCCATTCGCGTGGATTTCGCCTCTCAACTTTTATCTAAGTAGCCAGCTATAAATTCTACGAGAAATATAAAGATCGAACCCTAGAGCCAGCCGTCGTATAACCGTTATTGTAGAATATTTAAACTAGGTAATAGGTATAGTTAAAACTTAAAGTGAATGAAATTTGATGAATAAAATATTATGTCATATACCAGCTATCAAATATTATAAAATTTAACGCGTTTTCGCCTTCCTAAATGATACATAATATTATGACAGAACCTTGATTAAAATAAATGTAGCTCCGAATAAAAGTGATATTAAAGCGACAACTCCGAAACGGTCCATAAAATGGAAACAATATTCGCAGCGGCATGATCGTCGGTGTATCCATTCGAAATTTAATTTAATAATTCTCAACTTCCACACGATGTTACATTTGATATTTACGATATTACAACACAACGCACGATATTAACGATATTACGGCGCGAAACTTCTCGAATTTATGCTAAATGTAACGGGCGAACTTCCACTCGATTGTAATAATAAATTAGTGCCCGACACAATGTGTATCTCGAAGTTAAACGCACCTGCAGCTCGACCTGAGTATATCATTGAGGGTGCTCATGCCCGACGAGATTTATTTGCCTAATTTGTTGTTTCGGAGAGGGAAAAATTATAAAGTAGTAAATTGTTGCAGGCTGCAGCCAGTGTGTTATACCGTATACGGTGGACGAGGCTCGTACATCAGAGCGCGACTTAAATAACTCCGTCGCATTCTTATATCATTTTTATGGTCAACGTAACGACCTCACGGGCCGTTAACGAGAATAGACAAGTGCCAACCCTAACGTAAAGTTAAAACACGCCCCTATTAAACCTCAGACGAACTATCACGTCTCTCACGTAATTGGTAGGAGACTTACATAAAATTGTAGCGCTCTGAATTTGTTTTCGATGTCTCGCTCGCAGCTTAAGCCGATGATGGTAATGATTAATGGCGGTCGATGATGAATGGAATGATTCAATTTTTGACAATTAATTTGCGACACCAGCTGGTTTCGACTGGCACCGGCGATGTTGCCAGGTAGAAGTCGTGAAACCGAGTGTTCGTATCGACGCGACGGGGTGATAAATCAAATCCATTAATACTTTGACAGTGGAACTCCGCGCTCCGGGGACCCGAATGTGATTCGCACGCTGCACTGCGATTATGTCACCACGTTTGGATTATGTTTTTTCGAACACATGAAAAAGGTATGCTCTCAATGGGCGGAGCAAAATTTGCAATGTGTCGTAACTCGTACCCGGTACCGCAGACGTTATATTGTGTGTGGAGTTACTATAAAACCTTATGTAGGTACCTATGTATTTCCGATCCCATGATAAAGATAACAAAATATATTGTATGTATTAATTTACCTATAACCGAAAGATCTGTTCTGCTGCAGCTTTATTTCGTTAGCGTCTGTGCTTACAGCTTAGATAGCTTTGTAAGGGTTCATAAAATGTATTTTAGAGTTCTTCAATCCCAAATTGGGTTTCGAGCAACAAAAGAGATCCAATGTATCCCAGCAGACGACGCTAGCCGGCCGGCCCGGGCACCGGGCGAGCGATGTACTGCAATGCAGCTGTGGAAACACGCAATGCACTCAACTTATTGCAATTTCGACGCTAATGTACTGTGAACGTTTAAAAGCACTCGAAACCCGAATTTAAATAATTTCAAATTTTCCAGTAAACTAATTCGTCGACGTTCGACTTCGTTGAACTCTATCGACTCGCGCTAGTGAATTCTCCAAAACATACCGATCTAGAAAATATAAATATTTAATAAAAGTTCGCCATGAAATATATTTCACGTTAACTTCGCCCGCGGGGCGTTTAGCAAACCTAATCATTGTAAAAGGACGTCAAAACTAATAGTTTTCAATTTGCATAAAATGTTTTTGAGCTTGTGAAGTTTTTCATTTAAATTTTAAATAAAAGTCCATCGCCGCGCGACACGGCGCCGGTTACACGGCTCAAAGTCGGCGAGTAATGAAGCTATACACGAGTCGCGACTCGCGGTACGATTAGTCCGCTTCATCTGACGCTTACATTTAAAAATTTGAAGTTCATTTTCAGTTTCGTGCATAAACCAAATTGGTATACTTTAATGCGCTGGCGTGTTGGCGACACTAACTTTTATGAATTATTTTCATAAAAATATGGTAATTTTTAGCAAACGTAAAAAGTTGAGTATTTCAAAGGAGGACAGTTATTAGTTATTACATTTAAAGTTGCACAATAAGTACTTAAGTATATAGTGCGAAGTATGTACGTTTTACTTTTAATGAAACAATTTTGGCAGCCCACGTGGCTTACGCAATAAAGTTTAAAAATTGCATAAACAAAACAATATAATTTTACTCCCGGCTCCATTGTAGCGAACACCCTTACAATTGCCGGGGAAAGTTTACAAGGCCGTTGGGCAAACTGTATTTTATATAACTTCGTATGTAATGTCGAAATCAATTCATAGTTTCCCTTTGCATTTAAATATATTAAAACTCCTTAACGACTGCGAACGGGCCGCTCCGAGCTTTAAATCAGCGCCGACGTACCGCACGCCACACTACTCCCTATTGCGATAGTTATAACTAGCGAAGTTGCATAACAAATAGATTAATAACCGACCGACTCAAAACACGACTAATGAAGTCGAATACGAATAAAGCTGACTGGGTTTTAGATTCAATCGGATAATGAATGAAGTGGAAATGACTGGACTACAATACGTACTTGTTCGAATTTCAGCTTGTTAACTTGTTGCTTTCATATACAACGACTTACATTCAAGAAAAATCGATTATGTGATGTACGTGTCTACGTCTATACTTTAATAAGTAAACATATTAAAAAGCTACTAACCATAGATTCTTTGTATTTTTTTTTTTTATTGTGACTAATACACGATTTACATACATGCGGTAGGCAGTAATACGTATAATACGTAATGGAAGTTTGTAATTAGGAGTTATAAAGTTGGCGATGTGAATTTTTGTCGCGCGTGTTCCGCTCGCGTGCTGACGACGAACTTTGTCGCGATTAAAATATTACTCTACATTGCGGAATCGCGAATTACGGAATTTTTTATCACTTTAATTAAACAACAAACTTGTTGGAACAATTTCTCCCGATTCTAACCTATATGTTTACTAAATTAATGACTTGAAGAACATTTACCTAGTACCTACATTGTACGTGTTGAACTTCTAAAATGTATGACTTCTCTACAAAAGTTAAGTTTATGTAATCTTTTGCAACTTGCCGCTAATATTTATTGGTATGAGTATTTTATTATTGGTACCTAAATATGTTGTTAAGCACTTAATGTTTTGAGTGACCCCTTAACACAGGGCAACCTAGTTAGGGCACCAGTCTCCTGCGATTATTTGTTACATCTTGATAATAATTGTACTACTTTCTTTTGTATTGTGGGAGAAGTTAATAAAGATTTTTGATCATTTTTTTTTTTATCTCTTTCGATTGGTAGTTTCTTACCTACTGGATAATGCCCGGAAACTTCATTGCATCGAAACTTTACTATCGCGCGAAAACCGTAGCTTTTTTCTGAACAAAAGCTATCGCATTAGATAATATATTTGAGTCCCGTCAAACAATCAACGTAACAGACAGAACCATTATGAATTTATAATATTAGTATGGATGTAAATGTACACACAGATATTATGTGGCATCAAAACTCAGAGCTGTAATATTTTTATAATAGAAATGTGTCGGCCGCCTCATGCTGGCATTGTTCACATTGTTTCAAGTTTTACATCGCACAGTGACTCGGATCTTGTGAATGCGCTTTTATAAAATTGTTTTTCATAGATTACATTAGGAAAAACACGTTTTAATTATACATTGAAAGTATTAAAAAATGTTTATGTTTATGTTTTTAACTATGAAGTAAACCTTTTTGGTTCTGTGTACAATATTCAACTCTCAGTTATAATAATTCGAGAGCGGTTTGCCATTAATGACATAGGCCTGTGTTATATATTTTTTTGATATATTTGAAGCTTAGTATCCTGTGCCTCGTCTACGAAAGATGTGCCCGTTAGAGCACACGTTCTCGACAAATGCGTGGTGCGTGCGAATCGCAGGTCGCTTACTTCGCTATATAAATGACGTTAAATGACGTTCGCCAGCTGTTTCCGGCCTCCACTGATAGAGCGGATATTGGACGTTAAACAGCCCTAGTAGGGACTAGGGCTGTTTAACGTTTTGCACGTTTGTCGCTAACGAAAGTGTCACGGCCATTTTAAATATCGTTTACGTGGGACGATAAAAAGTCTCGACAACTGGAATAAGATTCCATTCGTAGAGTGGACGCCGGCCGGCTATTTACTGGTACTTGTCCTGCTAATTGCGCCCGATTCCGAAATATCTTCTCGTTTTATCCGTCTGAAAATTTGCTTAATTTCGAAAGCCTCAAACGCCCGCTCCGTCTGGAGGAGATAATTTTTCTCCTCATTTTTAATTTTAGAAGCTGCCAAAATGCAAAAGATCATATTTCTACCGACTCCTAATTTTCTGATTTAAATAACCACTTTTTGTTTGATCCTAATTTCAAAGGAATGGAGATTTTATTATTGAGCATAAAAATTAATGAAATGGCTGGAGTAAATTAAGCATAAAAATATTTTCCCTTTTAATAAAGCAGGGCACTGCGGACCGAAAGAGTCATTATCTAGTACTAGGGGACCCGAAGGTGTTAAAAAGTAATGGGAATGTTTTATACGGTTTATATTATCGTGAAACTTTTTATACAGGTCAAAATTACAAAAAGCTCTTAAAGTATGGATATTAGATAAAATTGAAGACGTGAGTGGAAGAATTGAACAAGTAACAGTTCGTAACATACGGACAATAACTCATTTTTTCCCTAATTATTTTAATAAAACTTGTAACTTATCTACTCCATAACCTAGCTAATATATCTGGCTACACATATTATAATCCATAGTTTTTCTATTTCAAATATTTTTTCCGGCCCTAAAGCCTCCATTTAAGCGAAAAAATTTCATGTTACTTACCTTATTCATCCACTCACGTCTTGAAATATGTTAGGGTGTGTTCAGAATAGCGTGTCGTGATTGTGGCACACGGTTCGGGAAAGATTACTTAAAAATTATAATATGTCGTGACATATTGTGGTATCTGCACATCTATAGTACCAACTGTACCTACTATACGCCTCTGAAAATATAATTCTTTCATAGTTAAGTAATATTATGTCTTATATGGACACATCTTAAAGTATTTATAATTCAGTGCCAACTTAAAGGTTACTTATTCCTTTGATGGTCGACTCAAATCCTATCAAATTGGCTGACGTACAAAGCCTTTTGAAACGTAGGCATGGGGTTTGATATTAAATAAATATTTTAATATCTTTTATCACAATATGTTTTCAGTATAACCTGCTTGCCACAACTCTTTGAAGATTAAACAAACTACTTCTTACTGAATTTAAAAGGTTCGGTTGAGAATAAAGATATAAAGGAGATGAAGTAACTTTACATCTTGATTACGCTTCGTCTAAATTTTATCATCGCTTTTTCACATTGAGGGTATTTCGGAGAAAAGCTCATGCAAAAGGGCAGTAAATGCGAAGCTTTTCATAACCTTTTTAGACCCTTTTATTAGCAATTTAGTTGTTAATGTGGACCTAATTTTATGCTTAGAATTTAATATCTTTTATCATTACAACGTAACTTTATAATATATTTTGTGCGTCTAATGGGTTCAAGCTGGTTTTCAAGACTTTCAGAATTTTTTTACATAATTTAAACCTTTTTTAATTCGGTTCGCGACTTGAATATTAAGTTGCCGGAATGGTGCAACGTTCCGAAAATCTGATATGTATTTTGAATTTTAGTACATGCGCTATTTGTATAAAATTTAACGTCTTAATTTTTTTGTTTTCAGGTAAGTTGAGCCGAAGTCCAAGAAACCTAATTATGAACAATGTCCAAATGGCCAAGGTAAACTATACATTGTATACAAACCCTTATTTTCTAGAAACTAAATACTATGTCAGTTGTTATGTCTACTAGCAAGCCTACCTAAACAACATTTGGGCACACAGCGCAAATAAATGATTGTTGAAAAAGAATACAAAATCATGTTATAATTATTTAATATTGTACATTGTTTATTTTGAAATCCAAAAGTTAATAGCAAAAGTTTTTAAGATTTTTGTGATAAGCCATAACTCATAAAATATCTTTAAATAAATAGTAGATATTTTAGTCCGATGACAAATATATTGAAATAGGCTCCTTAGTACAATAACCCAACCCCTCATTAATACTGTGAAAACAGCGTCGGTGATAATTTGCGAATCTGACGATGTCGTCGAATCCTCAGCGCTTATCTTCCAATTAATCGTATTTGTTCAATTATCTATTTCAATAACCTGGCCCTTCAAACAATATTAGTGTAGGACTGAATTTTCAATGAATATTATAGTAATAAATTGTATATTTATGTTTTACTGAAGGTAATTTATTCCAATACAATATCGGCACGAATGTTAAGTACGTCAGGTTTTTTTTAGAAAATCAGTTAAGTACTCACAACAATTTATATATGTTACGCTCAAAGACCGAAAACGCTCAGTGAGCGAAAAAATGGCTCACAACGCGTTGTGGTCATAGTGAAACGGCCACGACGCGTTCTGGTAGTCGAGAAAAGCCATGACGCGTTGTGAGCATTTAATAAAAACAGCCACGACGCGAATTCGTGTTGTGGCCCTAATGAAAACGGCCACGACGCGTTCTGACTTCTGAAACGTTACGCGAGAGTAATTTTATAGCGCCCAAGTGTGTGCGCAATACACAAGAGCACTCTGGTTTCAATGAAACCAGGTCAGTTACGCAGGAGTTATTTTATCCCGCCCAAGTGTGTGCGCAATACACAAGAGCACTCTGGTTTTAAGGAAACCAGAAACCAGGCCACTTGGGCACTATAAAATTACTCTTGCGTAACTGGCCTGGTTTCATTGAAACCGGAGTGCTCTTGTGTATTGCGCACACACTTGTGCACTATAAAATAACTCCTGCGTAACTGGCCTGGTTTCATTGAAACCAGAGTGCTCTTGTGTATTGCGCACACACTTGGGCGCTATAAAATTACTCTTGCGTAACGTTTCAGAAGTCAGAACGCGTCGTGGCCGTTTTCATTAGGGCCACAACACGAATTCGCGTCGTGGCTGTTTTGATTAAATGCTCAGAACGCATCATGGCTTTTCTCGACTACCAGAACGCGTCGTGGCCGTTTTCATTAGGGCCACGACGCGAATTTCGCGTCCTGGCCGTTTCACTATGACCACAACGCGTTGTGAGCCATTTTTTCGCTCACTGAGCGTTTTCGGTCTTTGAGCGTAACATATACATGGCAATGCAGGGGTTTCTTAGCTTTTTTTCTATGTAACCTTTCTTAAATGCTTTTCTAACTACACCGGGGAAATCAGGCGCTAATTTAAGCTTTAAGGTTGCAAAATTATACAACGGACTGAAATATTAATCGAGTCGAAAACTGTTGGAAATTAGTTTATGAATCTGTGCCTCGTCAGTTTATATCGAAACTTCGCGAGTATCGCCCATAAATTTTCATATTATGTTTGTTTTTACCCTTAAAACATGTGCTACAACTTGATATTAATATGTTCAGCCTTCAGCCCTGGCAGCTTAAATATTACGTATAGACATCAAAATTATTAAACATATCATATTATCCTATTCTTTTACCATCACATATAAGTAATGTATATCACATACACATCTAGTGGAGTTCCCAGAGCGTAAAAATCGTGCAAACCTCCGATTTTTGCAATAGTGGATGAAAATTGAAAAGAAAAAAAGGAATATGTAGCTGATAACATAAATAATAAAGTTTACCTATTGAAAAGTTGTGCTTTTGATTTTTAAATTATTCTCTTCCACTTCAAGTAAACTCATAAACTGTAAAATTTTGAAGAAAATTTGCATATTTCTTTCTTTTAAATTTATAGCAACATATTAAAATATATTATTATTTTTTTGATTTGTATCGTTGCTTATATTCCAAAGAAAGAAAATAAGTTGAAAAAATATATAATTTAGATTTAAAATTAATATTTTTGTATGTAGATGAGCATACCTCCAAATGTGCTTGTTGTGTGCCTCGCCAGGTAAATGGCGTTCCTATTTTTCTTTGGTTTTAAATAGGAAGTTTAAAATTACTTTTTAGGCTTAACAAAGCCTTCTATTTCTTAATGTGTATAATTTTTTAGCTCTTACTTTATTCAATTTTCTGAAAATGTAGCACAAACTTTTCACGGATATTTCGAAGAAAATCTGTATTTTATTGCTTTTGGTTAGGTTTTTACAGAATAAAATTGATTTTTTTTCATTAATTATATTTGCTAAAACATACTTAAAGGAAAAAAATACAAATTAGGTTAAGAACTGATATTTTTTGTATTCAGGTAAGCATTTTCCAAACATAGGTCGCAGCATGCGTCTTTAGTATGTACGTGAGATTTGTAGCACCCAATTTTTTTTCTGGCTTTAAGTAGGAAGTTTAAATATATTTCAAAGACTAGAAAAAGTTTTTCATTTGTCGATGCATTTAATGTTTTAGCTCTCACTTAAATAAATTCTCAACAAATATAGAAAAATATTTTCGGTCTATTTTACACATTTTTGGAGATATTTAAACGTTTTTAAGTACTTAAAAGTTATCATTTCTCTAAAAATTAAATACGCACAACAAGTAAGTTTAACACACTTTTCGTTACAACCCTTAAATCCACCCAAACCCTTTTATCTTGGTTACGACGAGCGTTAATCTCTAAAAACTTTGCAAAAACCTTATAGTTGTATAGAGCTTAGCAAAGCAGGCTTTCTTTTTTAAAAATTGTGTATTTGGTTAATTTTCAACGTAAACAATCGGATAAGAGTCATTAAATAACAGTAACAAGAAAAACTTTTTTTCTGGACCGGTTTTCTATGGTGAAATATTAATTTTTAATTAAGTAACTAAAAAATTAAAAGCACAAAAAAAAATTTGGTAAACTTTGCAAGTTATAGTGTAAAAAAGAAAATGACACCTCAAAAACAAAAATCCATTCACTATGTATTAGAATTTTCGGAGGTTAAAACCTCTGGCGACTGCACTAATCGCAATAATAAATAATGGATCATTAATTTGATAGGTTTTTTCTTTGTTTTTTTTTTTTTCATATAAATCAAGAAGAATTGCAACTTCACTTTGAAGTTTCAACAAATAACTTTCTTTAATTAGCAAGAGCATCTAGTTGGCAATAGTCTATAGATCCTTCCATTTTAATGAGCGTATTCTGTATTGATTCTACCCACATTACCGTGGTAATGAATATAATACCCGCTCCAGTTAGTTAAGCTTATTTATGTTGTATGTAACTTAAATGGATTTCAAACAAGATAGCGCCGAAAATATTATCCTCGGTAAAGTTATTATAACTTCGGGCGGGAGTTCCTAAGTCGAAGCCGATGTTTTGTTGTATCCGAACATTTCCTGCGCGAAACTCGTGTTTTACCATAATTAAGATGTTGTAATAACATAGTAACATTTCATTAAATGGATAATGGGTATCGATCTTTCTTATCGAAGTAATCTGGCCGCTCCAAACGTAGATTTTTCTCAGTAAAATCTAATAAACATTAAGGGTCTACATAGACGGACCGCATTTCAACTACAATCCAATCGCAAATTGCAGTTAAAGTGCAGTTTGAATGCAGTTGACACGACTGCAATAGAACTGCAAACCAAACAGTTCACACGACTGCACGCCAACTGCAACTGAACTGCAATCCGACTGCGCGTTTGGTTTGCAGTTCTATTGCAGTCGTATTGCAGTCGTGTCAACTGCGTTCAAACTGCACTTGAACTACAATTTGCCGTTGAATTGCAGTTGAAATGCGGTCCGTCTGTGTAGACCCTTAAAAGTCGGTTCTGCGGATAATCCTTTCCTTTTGGAGCGCAGTTTAATTAGAGCCGGTTCTTAACAACGATTTATCACTGCCGTATGCCTTTCAGTCTATGCACGTTTACTCGAACATTGTTTATTTTGACCTCGTCCTTATCACCATTACTCATCATCACAGCTCGCTTCATACGTCCTACGGTCTGTTATTGTCACGTTGGTACGGAATGTCAACATTTTATGTGCACAGGGCGATGTGATTTTTTAAAGTGTCAAACTCCGAGCTGCAGAAACAAACTTGGGCACCTACCAAAAACTGAAACTTGAGATCCCGGCTCTGGCACTATAAAAGGCTCGGCCGGATAACACGGCTTCAAAAACAACTGAATTGAAAGTTCAACGGGGTCATTGTTTCGTCAACTAAGCCACCTAGAACCACTACAAGACACAAGCGTCATGACTTAACCGCTAGTGCCTATGGGTAATTTTTTTGTCCCTTTAAAAAACCTAATTACAAATCACAAAGCATCCCGTTTGCTGTGTAATTGCGGTGGGAGTGATTTGACGATTAGCTGTTGGACACCTCGGGTGATTTGCATGTGTCCGTCCGCCCGTCATAAACACCCCCACACACGCTGAATACACATTAACCGGACAAAATACACGGACATATCAGATCATGTCGAGGGCTTAATTCCTGAGTCCAAACCGCGAAGGAATAAAATTTCATAATTGATTCAAAATTATTTTAAAATGTTGTGCCTCGTTATTTTGTTTATAGTATAGCCGTTATGGTGTTAAAATAGCAGCAGAAATATCTTGTCGTTTATGTTTGATATTGTGAATACTTTTTAGAATCATAAATATATGCAGTTCTAGAGCAATTTCACGATGTACGAGTATATGTTATAACCCACTCGAAAGTGTAGTTGTGTGACAGTATTTGCGTTATAATAAAAAGTGGTACACTGGAGGAGCTTCGTGAGCTTAATGTGACATGCCACCGCGCCGTGCCTGGCACCGACCGAATTAATTATTAAACATCCGATTGCATGATATTTTAATGAAAATTTCGCTAATTTTACCACTGTTTTATGGGAGCTGGAGGCACATTATTACACGCTATGCATGTTCCTAACTAAGAACTCATCGCAACTTTTATTCACTACAAAACTTTTTAGTTTGAGCAGGCACACAATTTTGAACATTTAGTTCAAAATTGTTGCTCTTAAAAAAAAGACGGATTGCACTCCGGGAGTGCCGGCAGAAGTGAAGACTTGATTATTAACGTTGTTCATCATTTTTTTTAACCCATTTTTAATGAAAATCGATTTTTTTTATTAATCGAAACCCTTACAATCGATTAAATTTTTTACCCATTTTTTATGAAAATCGATTTTTAAAATTTTTTTAAGTAATCGAAACCCTTACAATTTTTTTTAACCCATTTTTTATGAAAATCGATTTTTAAAAAATCGATTTTTTTATTAATCGAAACCCTTACTATCGATTAAAAAATATCGACAATCGAAAAAAAACAATTGATTGTTCGATTAATCGATTTCGATGTTACAACACTACTCTCCAACCGTCTTACGGTTTTTCGATCAGCACGAGAATCTGACGCGAGTTTCACGGTTTTTACCCATCCCACAAAAGTGCTCAACGCCGCTAAAGAAGTTTTCACTTCAAAAATTGTAAGGAATGCGTCCAGAATTGTTTGCCGTGACAGGATAATATATTTTATAATAGCTGCATCCACAGAATTATCACACACTCCTTGCATGTCTTTAATAATATCAAAAACTTGTGTTCAGGACCAACCATATTAACATCAGCATCTTCTGTTCTGAACATTATTTTAACATTTTAATATAAATCTGCAGCGTACGTTATTGCAGTCAAAGCGACAGCTAATTTCGTTTATAAAAATCCTCGGAATATGAAGAAGCGTCCCGAATCTTGTTTCATACATTATTTATGCGTTGAGAGATTTACATGAACATTATTGGACAACTTTCATATTTTGTCGTTCTAAGTAACATATTTTGTCTCGCTACAAACATAATGTCTCGTATATGTAAATTTATTATCTATTATGTATTTTATTCGCAGCCTTCGAGGGCTTCTTTTGACGTCTATATTAATAAAATGTAAGAAATACAAAGTAAGCCAGACTTCGTTTCAACTGAAAGTTTTAATCTAACGCATAGGAAGAAATATGGGAGTAAACCTGCAACTGGTGGGGTAATAAATTCTAAGAAAATGACACGCTCCACCCCCATTATTTCGTCCCTTTTGCGTCTAATAAATAATCTCAAAATAATCCGCTACCAAGTTGAGGAGTATATTTTGATGGCGGGCAATTCCCCCAAACAAAATTTTTAATCTTGACAGAGTTTAGGGGAAGTTTTGAAGAAATATGGCAGGATCTCGTTTAATGCGGTGAAATTTAAATTTCGCCTAATGAGGTGGGGTGGGGGGTCCCAAAATCTAACGTCAGTAAAGTTGCAAAGTAACCAATCCTCTTAACCGTCCGAAGGCTACTAAATACTCGACGGAGGAACAAGAGGCGCGGAGAGGAAAACGATATGAAAATTCACACAACGTACGAACGCACTCGCTCTAAAGACCACTCCACTTCCAGCCGCACAGATAATACCGGTATAAATCAAATTGAAATTACATTTTCAAGCGTGCCGGTAAAAAACGCATTAAGCCCAACAAATATATGCATTAGCCTGTTACGTGACGTGCGCGATGTTGCCGGCGGAAAATACTCGGCCGTGTACGGTGTTGCCGCTGAAAAATATGTTCATGTCCGCAATTCTCATGAATTTCACCCGTCTATTTTTAAATTACGTTAACACGGAACGTTTGAAAATGGAACGTAATTATAGATGTTTGTAAACGTAGCTCGAATGTTATGCTTCGACTGAATCTAAATGCGACTGTTAATTCCGCGATGCTTTTATTTGCACGGTCAATTTTCGGTTCTTTAAACATTTCCTGCTAGGAATATGTGTGGAGGTTTTTGTAGGCAATAATTTTTTTCTCGAGAAAGCCTAACTATGTATATGACATCACTCGGACACAGTTTTTAATTTTATTCAATTGGTAGTACTGAATCCCGCCTAAAACAGTTCGACGAATGTAATTTGTATCGTATTTGTGCGGGTGTAGTGTAAGGTCCTCACCACGTGGTGTGGCCTGTGGGTGAAAAAGAATTCTCAGAATAGTGGAGGTATATTTAGATACGTGTACTTTCAAAATATCGTGTTACTAATTAGTGAGGTGAAAGGTGATGGATTATTTTACCTCTTGTTCGTTAATTTCCAGCTACACGAACTATTTTCTGAGTAAAATAGAGTTAATATTTCTGCAATTCATCTTCTATTTTGATATTATTATGATGAAGTCATGAAAACATTTACATAATATATGTATCGAGTAATTTGTATTTGGAATAGTCTCCATGACCCTAATGATTTGTGATGAACTAGTGATCAAAGATTTGAACGTAGGTAGGCAATTTAACGTTAATAAAATACAAAATACTAGACTTAAAATTACCAAAGGTTGATTACGAAAATGAGACTCATTTTAGTGTAATTTTATACCCAAACTACTTCCACTGGTTACACAGCAATAATGACACAAAATTAATACATGCTAGCTGAAAATAACCTCACATCCTTACGCCCATCGCATGACCACAATTCAAAGCCGAAATGCTCCTGAAATTCTCTGCTATTTCAATTGTGGCGGTTTCCTCCCAAACAATATTGCGCCTTATCCCGCGGGTGTTACGTGCCAGATATGCTCGCGACCGACCCGATTTACAACATCGTGAAAACCTTTTGGGTCTCTGTAATCTGCTTCGGCCCGATTCCAATTAATAGGGTCCCAATAGATCAACTATTGCACGAAGAAATTACTATTCTGGAAGTGCTAACAGTGGGAAGTTTTTGCAAGTTGAATTTGTGGTCCCCGAGGAGTTCTGTTGACACGGTCAGATTCTCCACTTTCAGGGCGGATCTGCGCTCGTTTTTAATAAAAAGCAAACAACGGTTTTATGACTGAACGGTTCGTTCGTTTCGTTTAAACGTCACATAATATACAGTCAAATATATACGAAACTTATTGGAGTTATTGGTAACTCCTATCCTCGAAACTCCTACGAAAATTATTGGTTCCTAATTTTGGGATAAAAACTGATCAAATATTCACTCTGTTGCGATAATTTTTTTTAATAGGATTGTTGGAAAAAAAACCCTTACAAAGTATGTACGACACATCATACAATGGCACCTGTACCTTAGGGCCGTTTCCAGTCCGGACTCCGGGCTAACGTTCTGGAAGGCCTGGCAACAATGGCGCTCAATTCGCCAATTGTCGGTCGCCCGCCGAATCAAATGTTCTACACAAATTGGAGTTTCCCCTACCGTTTCATTACTCACCCGAGAAATCGTGTAACTCAAACAAAAGGACGTGGGATGACTTTTTAAGCGAGCGAATTATTGACATTTAAATTGCGGAGGAAAACCAAAAAATTACGTCCCATTGTTAACTGACAATGCTTAATTATATGATTTCAGGACGCATTCGGACTCCCAAATCTTAAAAAAGGCACCCGTTAATAACATCTCATTATTACGACCACTTATTTTGAGAAGTGAGAGCCTATTACCGAGTGATTCTACACCATACGACATACGTAGGTACTACCTACTCCACCTAGACGTGATACGTAGGTCTTTCTAAGTACATCTCATTTTTTAATTTTTAAGCTTTTTCAGATATTGTCAACAGACACTGCGACCCAACCTCAACGAAACAATCAAATAAGTTACGAAAGACGAACAATGCACTAACAATAATCGCTATCAGGGCAATAATTTTACGCGAAGATAGTCCTTAGTGATAATGAATATTGCGTTGATAATGGCCTGCGCTATCTAATGGCCATTAGCTATTCCGAGCGCCAGGCTTTGTCTGCGGAACGATTTATTATGCGGTCTTCAGCCATAATACATACTATGTCTCTAGATACAGCCCGCTGTTTATCTAATGACTACATAAATGTGTTCGGAACGGCGAACACATCAGTTATTATTCATTTTGCTTGTCGCTAATGTGAGCTGTCGTTAATTTTTCATGTGCTATACCCATTACTGACTCGCTAGCGGCTGTTATTTTGTATAAAATGTATAGCGAGCTATCATGTCATTTGACGTTAAAAGTAAATGGTTTACTAAAACTGTTCTTGGTATTAATGCGTATGTATGTAATTAGGAAGTATTTAAAAATATAATTACTGTTATTTAACAAGTTGAAGAAAAAACACAAAGTTAAATTTAAAAAATTGCAAATTTTATTAAAATACCCTTCATTGATTCGTAAGCAAATATATTTTTATCACAAGTTTGTTTGTACTCGTAACGTTGGACAAACAGCTCTTTGTTCGTCATCGCTGAGGGCAGTGTGTCGCAATACCGCATCGGTTTGAATCTAATTCGTAGTGATTCTCCATTCCGATGTCACACGACAGCCTAATGTAATACATCCGCAATATGCTTCAACCTTAATCCACGAGATGTTCATAGAACTCAAATTATTGATTTAGTATTGATAAAATTATGTTTGGAGAAGAAAAGAATAGGTTACGTGTTAATTACCTGTAAAATTACCATCATACAATAGAAAGCTACTATTGTAAAAAATTGTAATTTTTGTTTTACCATAGAGCATGCGGATTTTTCGCCTTCCTTTTTTATTCCCCTATTTTAAATCGTTTGGATAGTGTCACACCCTGTTTTTGCATAATATGATGTATGTAGACATGATGTATGAGTTGGCTTTTAAGGTCCCCGTGGCAGTCAGTACGTCATTTCGCACACAGCCAGCGATCGAGCCGTCTAATGTATTGCGGAGTTTGCATCCATCACTTGGATTGTAAATATAGGGCTGCCAAAAGCCACTTAATTAAAAAAAAAAGTTTAGATTTCAAATTGTTGATTGCTTATTATTTCAAATTAAGTATAGCAAAACCTAAGAAGAGGATGCTCAATGTGAAATTTAATCAGTAGAGTTAAGCTACTGATTTAATAATGATAATACCTACTGAACCTAAAAGAAACGCACGAAGCTACAATAATAAATAAACGAGTACAAATGGGAATAAAATTTATAAATCTTTATATATTTTCTGTTCATAATACGTTGAGAGCTTTTAGGAATTTTCATTACGATGAAACTTTTAAGATTATCCAATGATATTAAAATGTTCTCTGTATAAAGAGTATTTATTATAAATTGCACGACGTCTGTTTACTTTGCGGCTGCTAAGAGCGTCGGACACCCCATACGGGAGTCGTTATATCACAAAATATGTTATATAAGATAGCTTCATCACCGCCAGTAATCTCGTGCCACTAGTGTGAATGCTCTCGTTGTTTACTCCGAACCATTTATATACTTTATTGCGACCTATTAATCTGCCTTTTTAGCAGAGTTCACTTAACCCAGCTTATGGACTCGGCGATCCTTTTATTCTATTTAAATTTTCCTTTCGTTTTATGCTTACAATAATTATTATACAACTGGAATTATGTAATTAGGAAAATGTTCAATCGCGTAATTATCGCAAAGCTGTTATTTATTATTTAGTTAATCCTAGTAGCTAATCTGGCTGTACACGTGTTAAACGTGAAACAAATGTTTATTAGGCCTTTATATTCAGTAGACACACAATTTCTTCGCTCGAAAGTTAATCACATTTACAAAGAAACTTAGCAACGAGAAATAAGAATGTCTTTATTAAACTAGGGTGGAACTTTTCTTAACAAGTTTTCTGTATTGTATGTAGGGACTTTTTAATGAGTTGGCAATTGTGTATCGGCAGATGTTTACCTAAAAACAAAAGGTTCTTTTGTTTCTCTTTAACACTTGTGTACCGGAAAGTTGCTTTGAATAAACCTTCGTTTTGTGCCCAAACAAAAATTTGAATACCTTAATAATATTCATTTCAAAATACTGACATCCGAATAGGATGTCAGTATTTTGAAATGAATAATGATAGCAAACACGACTGAGTAAATCATCAATGGAGTAAATAGAAATTTTGGGAATTGTCACATAAAATATTGCGGTAACGAGTGTGACAGCCCTAGGTGATGTAGGTTGCAAACTTGCAACGTATCTACGCTAGACGGATAGGCCTCCAGTGATGTATTGTTTGGCGTTCGGACTCCTCGTGTCCCCCGTCAATTTGGTTATGTAATACTCTGCTGGCGCACCTATATTGTGTTTTAATTACTTTGCGACTGGGGGCGCCGGACATTTCGGATGAAAAAAAATGAACACTAGCTACTCGAACGAAATAACAAAACTTACAGGTCCTTGACACGTACTGCAATATTAATATCAATTCTATTAGCAGCTTTATACGCGTCGAAATAAATCAAAGTTACTTATGAGCTTTTTTTATGATGCACCATAAAAAATAAGAAAAAAAAAATAAAGCTTTAACTTCGATTAACATTATAAACAACTGTTACCAGCTGTGTATGTGTGGGTTTTTTTCTAATTTAATTGGAAAAAAATATAAATCCTAACAAGATGAGTACTTCACCGAAAGAATTTGTTGATAATATCCAGCGTCTGTCGATATTGGAAATAGAATATTCGAGAAACGCATCGAACAGAGCACGGGCGTTCACCTCACAAATGTCTCCCCTCACACCAAACAAAACCAAAATATCCACCCTCACCCTAATTCAGTATCCCCTTACGAGACGCCCCACGCGTTGCCATGGCTACCAAACCCTTCAAAGTGCATTCGTGTATAAAATTGATATACCTAACATCATATAATATTCGATGCTCGACCATTATTACCTTTTGGAGGCCGTTTTTCAATATCCAACACTTGATCTTCTGTATTGTGATATGTTGAATGCTTTGAGATAGTAAATAGTGGTTTGCCTATTACAATTTATGCACAACTTGATCCTGTATGATATGTTATTACTTATAAATAATATTGTGTTATTAATCTTATCATAAATAATATTATGTGTTATTAATCTTATTATAAATAATATTATGTGTTTTTAATTATTACATATAAATAATATTATATTTATGTTTTTAAATCGCTTTATTCCATTTAGAGCATTTGAATGACTTAAAAAATATATATTTTAAGATAAAATTGATCATTATTAAAATTATAAATAGACTAAACATTTTTTTTTAAAGCGTAATACGGGTACTATTATAAATCTGTTTAAAAAAGTAAAAATATAAATGCACGGCTCATGAAGATAAATAGACTGTACATTGTACAATAATAAAATAATGGATGTGCATGATACATTTCGTACTCGGCGTTAATGATAATAATTAATAAATTAGTATACTCTTTTAAAGCTGAATTTCTTACCTACTTTATTACATTAGTGACATTTTATTAAAACACTGGATTAAAATTTCATTCAACTTGTTTCAGGGATGCCGGTTTCCTGAAGATGGCCTCACGCACCCCGTCTCTTGAGTCGCTGCCCGGTGCCAACTCTATAGGTTCGCTGGAGCGAGGCTCCATATCACCGCTCACACTCAGCGGCTCCTCGCCTCCTGCGAGCGACTCCGCCGTATGTGACCTACGAGAATTCGACGGTCTCGACACAGTCTGCGCACTCTGCCGTGAAACGTTCAGCGACCCTAAAGTGCTCAACTGCTTTCACACCTTCTGCCGAGGTTGCTTGGAGAGAGAACAGACACACCCTGACAAAGTCACCTGCGTGACTTGCCGAGTTGACAGTCAGTTGCCCGCAGCCGGTATACCCGGACTACTGACTAACCTAGTTATCGCTGCTGCAGTCGAACAAGACGCCGATTTATTGGCATCTTCCCGCCAAACGAACTCGCCCTCGGCTAGGTGCACCGGCTGTAAATCAAAGGAATCAGACGCAGTAGCGCGCTGCGTTGATTGTGCGAATTTCTTGTGTCCCAACTGCGTCATGGCGCACCAATTCATGCATTGCTTCGAGGGGCATAGAGTGCTGACTTTCACGGAGCTGAAAGACGACAAGGGTATGCTAGGATCTACGATTACGACGAGCGGAGAAAAAACCGCGTTCTGTCCGAGGCACAAAAATGATATTTTAAAATATTACTGCCGCACATGTTCTGTGCCAGTATGCAAGGAATGTACGATAATTGAACACCCAGCGGCGCTGCATGACTATGAACACCTTTCTGATGTTGGACCGAAACAACTAGAATTGATGCAACAGACGGTCGCTGAAGCCAAGACTCGTGCAACCGAAATCAGGCACGTCGTAAAAACTGTGGAACACGCCGCAGGAAAACTACAAGTACAGTATCACAAAGCTCAAAATGAAATAAACGATACCTTCCAATTCTACCGCTCCATGCTGGAAGAGCGCAAACAGGAATTACTAAAAGAACTTGAGAGCGTATTTTCTGCAAAACAAATAGCCCTATCTGTAGTTGGACAAAAAGCTCAAGAAACAGTAGACAAAATTTACCAAACCTGCGATTTTGTGGAAAGACTAACCAAATGTGCAAATATTGCCGAAATATTAATGTTTAAGAAACTTCTAGACACGAAATTACAATCACTAATGAATACAAACCCCGAGCAAAGCGTACAGACTGCGTGTGAACTTGAATTTGTTTCGAATTATCAGGCGATTCAAGTTGGTGTGCGAAACACATTTGGTTATGTACGTTCAAGCTCTGAGGCAAATGTGGGCCCAACTAAACAGCCGCCAATTGCCAGGCCAACAAATGGATCGCTTTTAAACGGTGGATCGTCTTCTAGCAGCAGTAGTGTCAATGGTAGCTCGGGAAGCTTGAATGGTGGCATACATTTGCCTACTGGGCTCAATAGCGTTCTTGATCGTCCATATACGAATGGTTTGCTCGGGCATGCAAGCCAATCGACGTCACCTTTTGATTCAAATATAATTTCAAAAAGGTTCAATAGTCCGAGTACACTGGGACCTTTCTCTACTGCGATTGGAGACATGAACCTAAATGGAATAAATTCCTACGAAAAATGGTCCAATGGTGGATGCGATTCGCTATTCCCTACAGCTGCTGCCGATCCATATGCTATGACAACAGCAGCACACACTGATCCCATTCTTGACTTGACCAATAAATTAATTTCAACTGCCATTTTCCCACCGAAGTCTCAGATCAAACGTCAAAAAATGATTTATCATTGCAAATTCGGCGAATTTGGTGTGATGGAAGGACAATTCACAGAACCAAGCGGAGTTGCCGTAAACGCTCAAAACGATATCATCGTTGCTGACACCAACAACCACAGAATACAAATATTCGATAAAGAAGGACGATTCAAATTTCAATTTGGTGAATGTGGTAAACGAGACGGACAACTTTTATACCCAAATAGAGTTGCCGTTGTACGCACTTCAGGAGATATCATTGTCACTGAAAGATCTCCTACACACCAAATTCAAATCTATAATCAATACGGTCAATTCGTTAGGAAATTCGGCGCTAATATTCTGCAGCATCCTCGTGGCGTCACCGTTGATAATAAAGGCCGTATAGTAGTCGTCGAATGCAAAGTTATGAGAGTCATTATTTTCGATCAAGTTGGCAACGTTTTACAAAAATTCGGTTGTTCCAAACACCTCGAATTCCCGAATGGCGTTGTCGTCAATGACAAACAAGAAATATTTATTAGTGACAATCGAGCACACTGCGTGAAAGTATTTAATTACGAAGGCATTTATCTACGCCAAATTGGCGGCGAAGGAGTCACCAACTATCCCATCGGCGTAGGTATCAATGCGGCCGGTGAAATACTAATCGCTGACAATCATAACAACTTTAACCTGACAATATTCACTCAGGACGGTCAATTGGTGTCAGCTCTAGAAAGTAAAGTAAAACATGCGCAATGTTTCGATGTTGCACTGATGGACGACGGCTCCGTAGTTCTGGCCAGCAAAGACTACCGGCTCTACATATATCGCTACGTGCAGGTTCCGCCTATAGGCATGTGAGCCGCCCGCCAGGACTATAGAAGATCGGAATGACCGTCAAAATATAAGCCCAAAATTAACTCTTTCAAGAAGTAGTTCAGTTGTGGTGTAAAACATTTAGTTACGAGTACGTCAATTTATAAGAGTGAAGTGACGACACACGTGGACAAACTTCCTAAATTTTGTATGTGCGAGTGATAAGTGCGGCTGTCTCGATGTGGTTAATTTATGTATGAAAATTCTATACACATACGGCGTGAGATCTCTAAATTAATAATTTCCAATCGAAACTGTAATGAGATTAGTTGTAGTATTGACATTGTTATATGAATAACTATTTAAAGCATAGAGATTATTCCCTCGGTTCGATCCAGTAAAGCGAAAGGTTCTCGATCCTTCTCATTTTTTTAACTATTGAATAATATTTTTTCATATCCCGCGTCGTTAAATTAGGGATGAATATTAAGGGCGTTTGTATTATTTAGCCCATTTGTTGGACCAATATTTTAACTATTATTACTTAAAATTGTTAGGCGTTAAGCGTGTGATTTTATCGTAATAAGAGAGCATCGAGCGGTATTGTTGTTAGTTTTAAGATATTCTTCGGCACAATGGCACTTCCTGTTTTTAATTAGCACTTATTCTGTGTCGATGAAACCATAATTATGAAAGTAAGAAGTTGTTACATTATTATTAGGTAAGTGTTAAATTGATTGAGCTGATATGGACAATCCTAAGTTACTACTCCTTTAAATGTAGATACAAAATTTTAGGAAAATGTGATGTTAGGGGTTTTATCAATGACAAAGTTGACTGCGGCGTTTTTAGACACCTTCAGTGACAGGTCCTTTGTGTAATAATAAACGAAAGGTCTGTTGTTGTAATAAAACCAAATAAAATAAATTATGGCATCACAAGGAGACGAGTGATCAAAAATGTTTTATAGACCTCAGTCAGTTACATAAGAATTTTCCGTTAGGTCTTTTGACTAAAGTAAACTTTGAGTATTATAAAGCATTTTAGACTTACTAATAGCGATGGTTGTATTTTTTATTTCGTATCTTCCTAATCGGATAGTTGTTGAAATATTTTCCTTTCATCTCGACGTCATTACCGCCTAGTCACTGAGAGCCCACGGATCCATTAATTCCTCAATTTCGTTGTTTCTTTTTACAATTATTAGTATCATTTTGGTTTATAATAATGTTATTCGTTTTTTATACAACTAAGTAGGTATTTGAATATTTTTAATAATAATTGGACACGTAGTAACTAGTAGAGCACTTTAGGAAATGGTCGTCTCGCTAGCGTTTTTATGATTTTTTTATTTGAGATTTTAGCTGATGTAGAGCGACGTGCGAACGCGCGGATTTGTTTGGTCGCTTACTGGAGTATTAAAGCTTCGCTCTGTATACAAAATAATTATACAATTTGTTATTCTGGTAAGATATTTTTGTACGGAACAGTTTTATTTTGTAGCAGTAGTATTATACGGTGCATGTGTAACGTTTACTTTATTTTTATATGCTACTATTTTTTTACATTACCCGTGTGTTTGAGTGTATTAGCAGAATTATTTTAGTTAGACTTTCATTAGATTTGATTTTTAGTAGTAATAGCGTTTTTAGATTTTTTTGGAATCTACAACTACGAGATCTGATTAGCCCCTCGACGAGGGCCGACGATCTTCTCTTAATTTTGATCTGGATAAGTTTATGCTTTAAGTTACGCTACATTATGGTGATATTCCCGTTTATAAATGTTTATTTTAACTTTATTAAACATTGAAAACGCGTCGAAAGATGATCGCAGCTATTCGCACTGTTCCTTCCCCTACAGTACCAGCGTAACGAGTGCCATAAGACCATGTTGTGATTTAATAAGTGATATTTAGTATTGTAAATATGTACCATATTTTGATGAAGTAATAAATTAATTTCACTTTCGATTCAGTCGGGAAATAGAAAGTGATCCGTTATATTACTCTGTTTTTGTTGTACTCAGCTTCTAGTTTATAATGAATAATCGATAATCTTACCTTTTTACGTACACTGACCTTAAGGAAAGACTGTAACAGTTCTTGAATTACGCTTATATTCGTTCTAATTTTGTTGTCGTCAATGCCTATAGCGTGCCCATCATCTCGACGCGTCTTCGATCGCGCATTACATTTACCACTAGATTAGGTGAAGTAGAATATGTTCTTCCAATACTAATTCAAATTTCAGTGATGAATCACCAATGAATTTATATTATAGACTGCTCTGTTCCTAGTAAATTTACTTTAGATCGGCTGAAGAATTGTATTTCACTTAATCTACTGAGATGAAATTATGTTTGTCGAATTGCATACACTTTATTTCAAAATCAAAATTTTCCTGTCGTACCTTAGGTTTATTTGAGCGAATTATTTTTTCTGATATTTGCAACGTGGTGATGGTATTTCTTGAATAATTCGCTTTAATGGTCTAAGGTATGCGCGACCATAGGAAATCACAGTCATCGAACAAAGTTATCTCAGAGGTCGATTATTAAAAAGAAGGCTTGCAAATAAAACTTACCAATTATTATTATCAGTAACGATATGGAATAAAAATATATTGAGTTCTTTAATTTGGAATGATATAATGTACAAATGAAATACCTAATTATATAATAGTTTGATGCTTGAAGTCTGAGATATCTTTAGAAGCCCAAACTTTTCGTCACAAATTTCAAGAGTAAGGTATTTAATAGGATTTTCACGAATGAAATAGTTTTGTTTGAAATTACGCTTCTACTTAAAATAAACGTATTATATTTATATTAAGTAGCTATTTTAGTGTATCAAATTTTTATGTAAGAACATGCAAATATTAACAACATTTATATTTTTTCGTAATTCTGTACTGTTTTTTCGAATACTGACTTTCAGTTATATCCCATTATTTTATTATGTAATTAAAGCTAATTAAGTTTTTCAATTATTACGCATTAATTTCTCATATTATTTTAATATTTTTTGTTTTGCATAATATAATTTAATAATTTGTATGGAAAACGTTTCATTCTTAAAATTGCATTTCTGAATCATAAAGGACTGATAAATTGAAACATGTTTTGTCTTTAAATATATTTTGTCGATGTTTGTTGTTATAATTATTATATTTTTTTAATTATTTGTATAAACTATTGTTCTTTAAATTAATGTACGTCGTTTTGTTTTGAATTATTTTGTTGTATAATTGCTTTTTTATAATAATACCAGTTCATTGCAGTTATACTGTGTGTTTTATTTTATTTTTTCCACAAAGCTTACGATGAATCGCTTTTAATTAATTTAGTTCTTCTAAATTAGTTAGAACCGATGCCGCAGTATTATATCGTTTGTGCTAATTAATCTTCTCATCGCCTAAACAGTCTGTGCCTTAAGCTAATCTTTCTAAACTACCCCCAATAATTTTTCTAGTGATATCAAGTTAAATGATTTCTTAGCACAAATATTAGATAGATTATCAGTGTGCGTGTGTTATATGTATTCGGTACTCGTGTGTGTGTGTGTGCATTTTTGTGAGACTTCTTTTGAAACAGTTGGTGTTGGGGAACAAATGACGGCATGAGATTTGTAAGTATTGCTTTAGAGTTAATCGTTACACAGTTCAATTCAAGCACTTTAAATTTGCTCCTATAAAATATTACTAGCACAGTGCATTAGATATTATGGTAAACAGACAACGACATTTTACTTTTGCTTGCACGAGCACGAGAGTTTCTACGTTCACACCTTCAGTGGCTACGGCGGTAGACGACGAAAACTTTTCCATACGACTAATACTTCTTCGAAACTACATATTCTTATGAATGTAGGCTATAACACTACTTGTAAGATCTATTTGTATTCTAAATGTAAGTAAAATTATCCCGAGGAAGCTTTACTTTTCTACAATACGGTAGATATATTTAAATAGGACCTAATGGATCCTGATTCTCATCTTTCCACAGCAGCACTGCTTTTAAGGTTACAAAAGAACGCTAACCACTATTTCCAAGTCAATTACTCTAGGGAACATTTTACTACTTACTAGCACTTACTAGTCTAATGTAAGCACGAGTTAGGCTTACAAAATCGTTTATAATTTTGTACTCAGCAATTTTCTTAAGGATAAAATTAAGGTATACCAAAATTATAATTTACTTCACATACGTCTTCAGGATTCAGTACAAATAAAATTGGCGATCTATCAAACAGAAAATCAATAATTCACCCGGCTTTAATCAGATTCAATCAATGCTGCTGTTTTCTCATAATTCAAAGTTCTCACCCCCGCCCCAGTCTATATCGCTTCTGATCATTACTCACGTCTGACATTGGGGAAGGCCTAATACATTTTGTTCTTAAAAAGGAGTTAACGTTCAGTTAGGTCTGTTAGTCTGCAATGATCATTGATGAAATTTCAAGCTTCGTAGCTAATCATGACAGTTACCTTAGATTTGCCACAAACTTCAGGAAGTGTGTAAAATTCGTGTAAATATTAGCAGCTCTACGTCGTTAGCTAAGTTTCCTAGGATTAAGGAGTGCCGGGAAATGTACAAGACGGTAGTGGATTAACGGGACGGATTGCAAAAGCATGTATTTTTATAATAGAAATTATGAATCAACGATAGGTGTCTAATTTATATAAGATGATGTCTAGAATCGAAACCGTGTTATTAGGACGAGATTTTGGGTATAGTTATCAAAAGTTCTGGTTTGTTAAAGATGATATCGGAATAGGACACGATTAGAATTGAAAGATTTGCCAGTAACCATATCGATATCTGTACTCTTAAAACATTGTTTGAAAATGGAAAAAAAATCATAACACTTATTAGAATCACCTGTTATTGTATTCATCCTGGTAGAAAATATTGTATCAATGTTAGATTATCAGATGTATGTGGTTGACGATTTAGTCACTTTGATTATTTAGTAGAGGGTCGTTGAATTTTATAGAACATAACGGTACTTTTAATGTATTATTGGGATATCTGTAAATATCATTGTCGCTACTCCGTTCGGTTACAAGTTCTACTCGTTCGAGTACCTTCAGTGACGTCATACGGCATACCGCATACGGCGTGCGTACTGCGTAGATGTAATCGTGTCAATAAGTTTTGCGATTGAAACTAGTTTCGGTAATTCGACGAACGTATTCACTGAAAGTACTTCAATAGCATACGCGATTAATTGCTCAGGAATTGTATATGTTTTGTCATTGTATTTATAAATGATTTAAGATATTTTGTATCATCGCTACTAAGGAATTATATTATGCGGCGATGTTGTATCATTGTTGAATTTCATTAATTCGCTATTTGATATATAATTTAGTGAATTATGCACAGAACGTTGGTGTTTCACTTAATTTTTGAGATATTTTTCTTGTATGTGATCGCATGCAATGATTTTACTACATTATCGACTGATGTTCGTTTTAAATGTGAAAAATTAATTCTCGGACGAGGCGGTAAACGGAACAAGTACGACGTGTCCGGCCAGTTCGGATGCGATACCTCTTCTGTTTACTCGCGGATCGTCAAATTGTGATTGTTGTAATTTAAGGCGAAAGAAACAAAGCACATATTAGCACAAACCATCCATCCTCTAAGATTACTACGCTGAATGTTTTGATTAACTCACGTTTGAATTTATGATACATTTTATTGTAAAAAATAAATAAAAATATTTTACTATCGCTTATGTTAGTTGAGACGTTTGCAAATAATAGTATTTATTTTCTCAGTGACGATAATTTTTAAAAGTTTTGATGTAGGGGCTTACGCATAAAGGTTTTACTGTAAATTTAGGACTAATGATATCATGTATACTCGTGATTCTGTGCTTTCGTTTCTCTATCATGTTTTGTGAAGTTGATATTTTATTAACAGCTATGGACTATACTAATCCTCTTCAAACTTCTAACACCAGAAACTATTTATTTCACGTAAAGTTCATGTCTCATTTAATTGTGTGAAGTAATTTTAAGGTGTGTTTTATGTTGACGATATAACTTTTATACCCGGAAAGATTCCAAATGAAACTGAGTAGACACTTAATGGTGTAGTTAATGACATATCAATGTAATATTGTAATTATATAAAATATTCGGAGCGCGAGGGGAATGGTTAGTGAGTTAGTATACAATAATTGTATGTATAACGTTCGACCTACTGACAATATGAGGAAAAGTCACATGTTGAAATTTAAAGGTTTAATAGGGAAATGTTTCACTCGAGGGAACTGGACATATCATCCACGTAGTGGTGACGTAGACTTTATCAATTAGTCCAAATTTGGTTTCGTTGACGTATAAACGGTGAACGACTCGGCGTTGACGATTTGGAATCTTTCTCATTGGAGCTAGTCGCCAAAAATTTGCTTCTAGATTAAATGTTAACCTAATATGTGTATGCACGTAAGTTTTAAAATAAATTAGTTATACGATGCTTAAATTGTCCACACACAAATCGATTTTACACATTTAATTAATGCCATCCTGCCAGAAGTTAAGACACAATGCTTATGATGAATTAAATTATATTAATATCCTACTTAGCGTACGGTTTAGTGTGTATTTTTAGATATCGCATTGTCTATGTTAGATTAGTGGTTAAGACACTTTGAGCTTTGAACAGTCTGTCACCGATATTTTTTACGAGTGTATCGTTTGTACAGCGGCAGCCGCAGCACGAGACCGGCACCGCACCACACTAGACTCTAGAGTAACGTAGTCCTAAGACTTGTGTAACTTCACTTCGACTAATGCTCTCGCACGGCATTCGCATTCGACACAAACTGACATCATGCAATCTGTATTCGCACGAGGAGCTTCAACTGTATATAAGGCCAGTCATTAGATTAATGACATCTATTTAAACTAAAAATAACTCAGTAAATTATATACTACTACTGAAACACCATTTTGCGCTGTGGCCTTATATTTGAAGGGATGTTTTATTCCTTTGATAAAAATATGAAAACACGATTTGAATTTTGTACTTAAGTCTCTATGTTTCTCGTTTCGTTTACGTACAGTAAGTCGTAATGTTATCTCGTACTCGTATAGTTCCCGTACATAGGTTAGACGTTGCGGTAGTGTCTGTGTAGTATCGCTTTAACTACCTTTAGCGTGTATAAATTGTTGATTTCGATCTTCGACTCTTGCATATCCCCAACACTTTTGATATTGTTACCTACATTAGTTACTTCGAGACTGTTCAAAATGTACTCTATCGAGTTTTCTCTAATGGAAAGGGCTGTTTTAGCAGATATTTTTGATACATTAAGGATAATCGAAGGGAAACGATCGTGTATTGATAATCGATTTGTATTGGATGCCGCAGTCCGGGACCGCCCGCGCCGGACCGCCGTTTCTGAGGTCCCTCGACGGTCTTTGTGGAGTCGGTGGGTATCGTCGTCTAGATGACCTGTTTTCTCATCTCTACTAAATAAGTGTGGAATAATTAATGTTACTGTAACGAAAAAATCATGTTGTTCTTATATGAAATGCGACGGTGTGCGTTGATAACTTGTTGTTTTTCATATATTCGTATTTCCTTTATTTTTTGTACTCTTTAGTGTTAAGATAATTATAAAATGAGAACTATTCAATGTTGATTACTCTAAAACCAATAATGTATGTGTTAAGGTCGATGTAATTAGTTTCCCCGGGAGCCTTACTAACGGAGCGCCTTTTCCTTAGACGGTTAATATCACCTGTTCCCTATTTCTTCATCATGTACGGATGGTGTGTCCTGACATCGCGCGCAGTGCCGCTACCGAACTACTCCCCAAGCTAGCTTCCGCGGCTGCTCCCCCTGTGATATGAGCGAGTCCCGCTCTGGACGTCTGTGTGTACACAGGGAACCCCTGGCACTTCTATACCCGGGTACTGCTGCGTCGGCATCTCTGAGCGAGGCTGTAATCTTGTCGCTATGCTGTACTTTAATGTACGCCTTTCGTACCTTCGCATTAAAGATATATTCTAAAATCAGGTCACCTCACAACCTCACGCATGATCCGTGTTAGTTCAGGCCTAGCAATGATTTAAGGTAATTTTAAGAGTTTATCATTTCTTACTTAGAGTGTATGACTCAATTTTAAGACTGATCACAGAAAATAAAAAAAAAATATAAAAAAGACAACCATGTAATCCTAAATAATTGTTTTCGATGACTGGGTAGTTTCCGTATCACAACGATTAGTATCCGACGATGCGAATGTACGGTAAGGTATTTGAAAATTGATAGCCAAATCCAGTGGTGTGACATTTGCATCGACGCATACTAGTACCCCTTCTATTGGGTGATTTTATTTCGAAAGATAACATCATCGCATTGACTTATCATCGGCCCGACAAAAAATAAACATCTGGTTAGCGGATGACAAGTAAAATTACAATTATTTGAAACGTGCCGATAAATACAAAACGTAGATATCTGCAAATAATTACTAGCGATAATAATCGGACATGTAAAGTTGTGCAGTAACATCATGCAATAATAATTATTCATTTATCGACACGTTAAAAGTATTTGAACAATGAAACACCCAATTTCATAAACACATCTTCTGTCGCTACCTTCTTGTCTTCTTTCTTAAAAAGACGATGGTAATTGGAGACGATGAACGAACGGTAAATAAACATGGTAATGCTAACTCCAAAAATGTTGACGATGCTGTTGAAATTGAAGGATAAAATACTAATTGTTGCCAAAGTGTTGTTAGGGATAAAGTGTAGTTATAAAATCGGTTGTCACATGCATAAAATTGTTCTTGGATGGTACGAAATTAAGAGGAGAGGTTGAAAAATATTTCCAATGATATATTTTTTCATAATGAACTCGATCGCTAATCGATACTTAAGGTTTATATCTGTGTAGGAAATAAAATATCGTGTGGTAAAACATCATTGCCACGATCTCGTCTCCACTCGGTTTCGGGAACACCCGCCGCGAGAGGCGACTCAATTTTGCGAACGAACCGACGGACGAATCGTGGCCAATGATTTAGTCGTTTAGTGTTCGTTACGTTAGATAATATTTGCGAGTTCTGAGGTTCTCCGGCATAAACAGACTCACCTGTTTCCGTCTCGCTGCACCTTCTTACACTTCGAAAGGCCAAACCCACTCATTACATTATTTACTACCGACTGTTACATTTATTACAACAACAAATTAAACTTTATTCAAGGCGTTAAATTCTAACTTACTATTTATTTTACTATTAAAATTATTTATGAAGCTAGTCAGTGAGTGTATAAGTTAGTTTTATTAGTAGGTTATATAAGTACGCCGAGGCTACGACTGTCGACTCGCTCGCTGGAACTTCGCGAGTCGGCGGGTTCCGCGATCCGAGTTTGTCGTTTCGCGAACGAGTCTGACATATTGTGACACGGTACTTGTAATGTCGTTTAATTATGTTTTCTTGAAGCTCTCCGACGCTTTTCTCTCTAGTCACAAGTTTTGACGCTTCGTAATGTGTCTCATGCGCTGTCCCGTAGATAATAACTTCATGTAATTTTAGATATCTTTCATTGTGACGTTTCGTTTGAATGTAACATCATGGAGAATATGATCGGCTTTGAGTTTATAACAGTTGTTGGAAAGGAACCAAAAGACTAAGTTTAACCAAAAATATTTTCGGTTGCACCCGCGATTCCATAATTTGTTTTAGTTTAAAGTTATGAATATGCATTTGTATGTAGCCTCATAAGGATTTCATGACGATTTTATTATTTTTACGTACAAATACCGTACTCGAGTAAGTTTTGCGTTATCACGTATTATCTTCCTACGAAGTTGAATTTTTAACGTTTACTGTGTGTTTGTGCGTTTGTGTTTTCTTTAATTATTTTATGAATTTTATGAGTGATATATCTGAGTTAATTTTCATTTTATTTGTCTGTATGACCTTCAGTTTTAGATCGAGCGTCCGTCGTACCGTCGTCCGTTGTGTCACGTTCGATCTGCGACTGGGCCTCATACCACCCGAGTTATTTTTGTATTTTTGATTCTGTAATTTATTGAAATTTCCAATTGATCTGTTTCACATTCCATATTTCGGTGTAAGATGTTTGTTATATGTTTAAGTGTGGGTTAAACAGCATCTCCGATAACCTTCCTCCGTGTTTGGGAGCTGGGCGCATCAATACTCTTAAGTATTTGTTATTCAAATAATTAAGTTAGCTCGTAAGAATTGATAAATAATATCTGATGATAAATTTACTTGTATGTTGTATTAAAACAATGAACACGAAATAAAGAAAGTGGTTTGAATGTTTTGTTTTTTATTTTTTTGCACACACCATTTTTATTCCAACCATCATCACCATTATATTAGTCAAACACCCTAGAACAAAGTTTTTTTTTTTTATTATTAACAAGCAGTTTTTTGTAAGTAGCTTTATTTTGATAAGACTAACAACATTTTTATCTGCGAAATATTTGGTATGGATTCTATTTGTAGGATAATGTTACTCTTATATTATATAACTATTAACCTACCAACATACAAAAAATCCGCTGGTTAGGGTTCTAGGGTTCTTGGTAGGATTTTAGGATACCGTAGTCAACCAAGTTTTGTTGATTACAGAAACCTAAAACGGAACCCTAACCAGCTGATTTTTTGTATATTGGTAGGTTAATAGTTATATATAATTTAAGAGTAACATTGTCCATATATATGGATATACAATCCATATTTTAGGACCATCAAATCAAAGTATGAAATCCTTTCTATCTCTGTTAGCTACCACTTTCAAGATTTTTCGCAGATAAAAATATTATTTGTCTTATCAAAATAAAGCTACACACAAAAAATTAGCTTGTTAGTAATAAAAAAAAATTGTTCTAGGGCTCCCTGATTATATACCCTGGATCTATAATAAAGAAAATATAAAAGAAAGAAAGTTTGTTGGTTTGCATTGAAATAGCTCCGAAACTACTGGTCTGATGAAATTTAAATGACTAAAATGAGTTCAGCTGAGATATAATTTATATCTCAGCTAAACTCGTTGTCCTCCTATCACTTTATATCATATAAAGTAATAGGAGAAGGACATAGGCGACTGTTTCTTGAGAGAAAAGTTATATTCTTTATAAATATTAGTCTGAGTATAAAATGATATGTATTTACCATTTTTTTACAAAGCTGTCAATGATTTAAATAAATATTGATACCGCATAGAACTTATTTTTTTTTACAAGATCTTGCCTTAAAATAAACCGAGGTGCTACAAAATGTTGCTAAGTACTAAACTGACTCCTACAAATCCTTAGGGCTAGTGTGGTTTAAACGTAGGATAGCTTATTGGAAAGTTTTGTTTCCGCTTACAAAGGTAAGAAACCTTGAAAGTAGCTACGAAAGTCTCCACATCAAACAGCGTCGAAACTTCTAAACCGAGAATCCCTGAAGTCGCTTACGGAAACACTGTTAAAATATGTTAATTCAATAATACTCCATCGCCGAAAATCTTATTAAATATAACATCTCGGATGTAAATCCGATCCGCGCGAAACAAAACTTTATTGGACTAAACTTTATTCATTTGAATAAAAATGACGATAATTTCATATGAAACGTTCCTTTTTGTTTTGTATAATTTGGCAGTTTATATTAATTAAATTAGGGCGTCCATTAAAACATTAAATTTCACTTTTTACACAAGAGATTTTAATATAAAGCCTACTATTCAACAGCTTATTATATTCATAACTTCATAAGTTAAAACACAATATTATATTAGGGAGTTTAATGCAGCTACAGAACGCAGGTCTACGCGACGCTACGCCACTACGCGGCTACGAGCCTCGTAGACAGCCTCTACGCGGTGCTACGCAGCGCAGAGAATATTGTAATCACAAACACACTACGTGCTACGCAGCACTAACTCCAAGTTACAATCAATCACAGTCTATAATAATGGCTAAAGGTTACGTAAGTATATCGGAAGTATGAACATTGCAAAAATGTTTTAAAAGAAAATTTCTAATTAAGTACTCAATTTCTTCATCAACTCAATTTTTTTATCAAAATAAAGGTTTAGCCACCATTGTAGTAAAATATTCAAGTTAAATCATTTTCTTTGTACGATGCATGAAAGAATAGCAATTTTCAACGTAAAATGAGACGAAGTCTAAAATTGAATATATAGTAAGCTGATTACATGAAACATAAAAAAATAAAGTTATCTAGTAACTTGTCTAGTCCCTACGTGGGCCCTTTTTGATTCGTTTAACAGAAATCGCATTACAAGCCCTTTCGGTAATAAAAATCTAATAAAAACACAGATCTTATAGGAATAATATCGGCTCCGTTTCGAGTTGTTTATTTGAGTTAAACAAAACGTCGATGCGGCGAGGAAATAAAAGCGGCCGTCATTCGATATAACGTGAACGGAACGTAAAATATTTTATAACTCTTAAGTTCTCTACTCGAAGTAGTGGTGCGCCAGATGGATATCGAAAAGGGAGAATTATCGATGTGTACTCTATCATCGATGGGTACCTGGAAATACCTGGACCAGATATCTGGATGAAGACTTGTACGATTATCTAACGTCCTACCCACTATTTATATTTTACTCAATTTTCTATGAAAACTTTCCAAAAAACTGAAACATAATGTTATTTGCAAGATATGCAGCTGTTTTAACTACGGGAGTGATTTGATAAACTACTTGTGGTGAGAAGATGTACCAACGATTGTACACTGTAGGTACTCTTACAGTCCAATCGAGATGTCCTATGACCTATGGCCACGAAGCCGTAAAATAATAATAGTAGCTATTAAAAGCAACTTATGCTTTATGAAGATCAATTATGGTACGGCATAAATCATAATAATAAATGTATTTGCAAAGAAAATAAAGGTAATAAAATTAACAACAGTTGTTTGTCTTGGCGTGTAGATAAGTTTATTGCCAACGAAAAGTAATCGTATTACTTTCGTTATTATTGTTGTTCGACTAGTTAGGAGTAAACCTAATAAATTATATCGGTACTCAGTCTTAGGACAAAGTTATTATATGTGACGTATCACGTAGGCAATGTTCCAACAATTCATTTGTCACTGTTAACTTACGGGATATGACTTAATGATGTGATGAATATAGGTGATGAATGTATACTCAAAATTAAAAATGGTCGGAGACAGGAGTTGAGAAGACATTATCACAATCTGTTGAAATTTATTTTATCTATAATGGTAACCAAAATTAGAACACGACCAAAATGTTGATCATTGCGTGGTGTAAATAGTTGGTAGCATTAGAGCCGCATTTATTTAACCCATCAGTCGTGGCAAAACGAGACACAATAGCTTTTTCATTGTTATCGCGGCCGGATGTGGCCGCTTGGGGCTTCATGAATTAATATGATTTTTACACCACGCTTTCCTTAATCCAATATGTCTTTGTCTTATACGAGTATAAGTTACAAATCGAGAAACCATTGACAGACAGCAACAGGATTATCACTATAATAATATTATTGTTAAGGTGTAAAATATTTTGAATTTTAAGACAAGCTTACGACGGCAGCTTCTACTAGTTTGATTAATATTTGAGTCTAAGAGGACAGCATCACTATGAATTAAGATACAATTCCGTGCATCGCGATCGATCGCGGTCGTGCACGACCTACGACCGTCGTCGGACGCTCGCGACCATAGTCAACGTATGAAAATGTATGGCACCGCTTCCGAGGCCCGCGACTGACGCGCGCGGCCTACGACTGTGGTAAGCCGCGCGCGATCGTGCCATATAACTTTGACACGGTCGCGCGGGGCCTACGACTGTCGTCGGTCGTGCGCGACTGTCATAACTTCAAGACACGATCGCGCGCGGCTTACGACAGTCGTAGGCCGCGCGCGTCAGTCGCGGGCCTCGGAAGCGGTGCCATACATTTTCATACGTTGACTATGGTCGCGAGCGTCCGACGACAGTCGTAGGTCGTGCACGACCGCGATCGATCGCGATGCACGGAATTGTACCTTTAAACGTTTTGAAAACGAAGCTCTCATACGTCTCGCGGCGCCTCCCACCTAGACGTAACGCCGACTCGAAAATTCATGACCACCCGTTTGTAGCGCAACTTCTGTGCCTTAAAGGGAATACGGGGAAGTTATAATGTTGCGCAAATAAGAAACATTTACATTTAAATGTATGTGCACACTTTCAATGCCTTTATAATATTCGTTCGTACATACGAGGCTTAAATATGATATCAAAACACTTGCAAAATATGATATAATATTAAACGTGCAATGCAATTTGCAAATTATATTTTCTTTAAATGTTCCGGCTTCCAAAATATTACGTAATCTTCATTTAATTTAATTTCCATTCCAATTCGTTATCGAAATCTGTTTTGGCGTAATATGAATAATATTAAAATAAATCGGCCAAGTGCGAGTTGGACTCATTCACAAAGGGTTCCGTACCACAATAGAGCAAAAATAGGCTGAAAATTGTGTTTTTTGTATGGGAGCTCCCCTTAATTATTTCATTTATTTAAATTTTATTATAAATTATTAAAGTACAAAATATAAAACTGAGTATTTCGTGAATCTTTCAAGTGCCGTTGTAGACATCGAGCACAAAATAGCAAAAAAAATCATGTTTGTTGTATGAGCGCCCCTTAAATATTTGATTTATTTTGTTTTTAGTTATTGTTGTTAAAGCGGCAACAGATACAAAATCTGTGAAAATTTCAGAAGTCTAGCTATAGCGGTTCTTGAGTTACAGCCTGGAGACACACAGACATACAGACGGGCAGACGGACAGACGGACAGACATCGAAGTCAATTACTATGACTAGGGTTCCGTTTTTACCCTGTGGGTATGGAACCCAAAAATTACATAAACCTATATTGTGTTTTTACAACAATAAAGAACATAACACATGTAGTCGAAATCGAAATTGCGACAAAAGAACACTTATTTTGCGACAATCATTCTTTATTCGGATTCGATTGAATGTACAAAAGTGGCCAATCTACTCTGTCCGTCGCCATATAAAAATTGGAGACATAAATACAATTTCATTAGTGGTGATGTCCGAGCGAGTGTCCGCCCGCGGTGTCTGCCCGCCGGGGGAGGGGGGAAGGGGTCGGTCCCCCTGCGGAGTTCCCCAGGGGAAAACTATCGATCCCTCGCAACCCCTGCCATGTCTGCCTTATCGTGTTGGTTGCGGCTAATTCAATATGCGAGCTGGAAATTTGCACAATGTCACATCACTAAATCGCACACAATTGAAAGGATTTTGTAATAGTTGATTGTTTTGCAAGTACATAAGCATAGTCCTACTGGAGTAATAAAGGAAGAAGACATGGAAAATCAGTTGAATATAGAGTAATATTCTGAATAGATATACGATCTGCACTTGAAGCGTCGCTCATTGAACACCGCTTGCAATGACATGAGTGACGTCAGCGGGTATCATCTGAAATATTTTAAACCCGGAATATAATCGGATTAGAGCGTGCACAGACCCGGGCCGGATCCGGGACAGCCCGGCCGGTCCGGGTGGGCGGACAGTTAATCGAATTAAGATCATCCGCCCAAAGAATCTTCGCGAACGTCTGACGGATTTATTAGTGAATTAGACTGTGAAAGATTGTATTTCATGAAAGGCACAAATATTTTATATTTCCAGTTCGTATTTAACATGGCCTCAAATTCATTTTGACCCCAAGTTTGTGGCATCGGAACTTCTCTTGGACAGATTTTGTTGCTTGTTTCATTTGAAGCCTGACACGATATGGTGGGATCAATTCGTTATCGACTTATTTTCACCTTTGACGAATCATTCAAATTCAAACTTTAAGTACTTTATAATATATATTTTAATTATAATTTAAAAATACTAGATTTTATTTTGATAAGAACTCTTATACTTAGCTGGATAATGGATATATAATCATAAAAATGTAATTAATACGACCAACCCTGCGAAACATAAAATAAATATTTATTTTACTTTGAAAGAACTCATTATTTAAAAAAAACGCATCCTATCGCAAGGAAAATCTGATTTCATATAAAATATTAAATACACCACCACAGATAAGAGAAATTGAAAATGAATATTAGTTCAGGAAATGCAAAATGTAGTTCTTCATTTGCAGCGCTTCTGTTTTATTTCATCTTATTAGAATAACAACTTGTTGTGAATATATAATGCGGTCAACGAGTTTTGAGACTAGATATAGATACTCGTATTATAAATAATAATAATAACAACGTTTAGCTAATTAAATACTGTCAAATATTTGACATAGACCTTTTTTCTATGTCAAATATTTGACAGTATTTAATTAGCCAAACTTGTCATCATTAGTATACCAAGCATACCTACCCTACCCTACCCATATTTGATGGTATTGTACAAATAAATGTTGGAAATAATAAAATTATCCAATCATGAAAATTTGTAAGTAAATAATAATGCCAAGACATTTTCCGTAAAACTTATCAGACCATTTATGAGCTATAGCAGCTTTGAATTCTACACACCACACTTACATCGCACTAGCTGTTATAAAATAAAAACTCATAAACTCGTGTCGCATAAATATTGCAAATACATTCGTCTTCATTTATTTAATGACAGAAACGTACCGACTCGATTCCCCGCCAACTCCCATAAGGGCAAATTAAATTTAAGTTCAAGGTTGGAATGACATCTAATCTCTTAAACATCCATTTATGTATTCGTATGACTTTCACGTTCCCGTAAGTGGAGTGCTTTCCTGAGCCGCTTGAAATTGCGAAACTTTTTGTTAAAGGACCTTCCCCTAGCCTTTAAAAGGGTATCTGAGCCCTCACGCAATGGCAATAGTTCAATGCGCTTCTCGTGAGGGAGAAAATATCAGAAATGATCACATCAGCGAATGTTGCGCCCGATGGTTTTCTTATAGAAGATTAACCCCTACTAGAACATAGGTTTTTTTTCTGAAGTTAAAAAATAAAATATGCAGTTAAATTATTGTATAAATTATTGCATGTTTTAATGCTAAATCTATTAAGTATACCTGATCTAAGCATTGAATGAAAATGATAAGAATAGCTTATGGCTCGTACAATTGTATAAAACGTAATTACGCCTGGAAATTCTAAAGAAAGAAAAATTCAATCGTTTCATTTGTGAATTAAATTGAAAGAAAATAACGACCATGCTCGTGGCGGATGAGTGTGTGATATAATGAGAAGTGTATCATTAACGTTATCGTTTTGTGTCCGAGTTCCATTCAAAATCGTAGGACTTGTAAAGTTCTCATACAGCTATTATATACTGAACCACTAGCAGTTCGTTTACACGACAGCTGGCAGCGAGACGCGTAGTAATCTTCTTGTCAGCATTTACAGCAGTTGTTGCTGCGAGGCTGCCAAGAAGGTTCTAAAAAGTGGCAGTAGTAGTGGTAGTTGGTAGAACTAATTGTGCTGCTTTTGGATATCTTCTAGTCTTTGGAAATCTGCTAGCTGCCATTCTATCTGCCAACCTGCTAGCTTCTAGTCTATCTGCCAATCTGCTAGCTGTCATGTTCAGCTTGTTGGGTACTAGCTGGTGACGACCAAACAAGCTGAACATGACGGCAAATACCAATCACCCATTTCCATGAAAGTTTAGTTAAAATATTCTATTGATTTGGATTCATAGAAACGAAGATATTGACACGACATATTATTTCACCCCAGACAAAACACATTTATTTAAAATGTTATTGAAAATTCGTAGAGCTTCTAAATATAATATAAAATTTTTCTTCGTAAAATAAATTTGTATATTTCATATTTATCGGAAAATAAATTATATATATTTATTAGGGCGTGTTATATTGAATAACAAGGTCGAGCTCGTTTCATTAACTTCGCTAATTGAGTTTTTTTTTACATCGATGACTGACGAAATCGCGATAACAAATTTTTATGTAACGTTGATGTGCTCCACTTGGCTCTTTTAGTTTTTAAAAATAAGTTTTCAATTATAATAAATCAATTTCGTTGAAGGAAAGTAAACCAGAAATCTGCCATACCTGTAGTCTCTACTCCGGAATTTATGAAAATTGTATGTCTTATTAGGTTTACAAGATTACAGCAGTATGTGATATGGAAGATAAATGTGACATAAATCTAAATTTTCTTGACAATTTCGCAGTCGCTTATAAGTTCTGGAGGAGATCCAATTCACAGTTAATACTTGGCATCCCTGAGACTGTAGGTCTTGTTAACAAATAAATAGTACATACTGAACTAGTTCAACTTGATAAAAAGGGATTATTGCATTACCCAATTCTACATTCTGATTTTGCAATGTATGTACGTGAACTTTTATTGTATTCTATTGTTACTTTATACTCGTACTGTAGCGATATAAAAATCTAATCTACCATCTTTTTCATTCGATGAAAGAAACATACATGGTAACTTAGGGAGTACCTTCTCCATGATCAATGTTATTGCTACTATTTGTGCATAGTTAAGTTGAGAAATTATAATAGTAGATCCAAATGGCATGCACCCTTTGGCTCCAATATCTTTTAATTAATAAAGCTAATAAATTGCCCTCGAAAGTTTAAGCATAACGTTTCAGAAACATCTGTAAATTGTAAATAAAATTATTTAAAGCATGAGTTGCATTTTTGTCGTATATTTATGGAAATTCTCGTCGAAAATGTTTGAAATATTTGTTGTACGTCAGCAAAATTTTGTACCAACAGATAAGAGCGATTTCATCCTCAATATCGCGAAGAATAATGCTGGGAATTTAAAAAAATATGTCTTCGTGCCTATACAAATTGCCGATCCGGGCATCCGTATGGGTATGAAGACGGCATTTTTTTTTGAGTTCCCAGCATTGTACTTATAGAAAAAGTTGTTCATTTTGACGGGCTCATTTGATGGTTTCAAGGATAACGGTGTTTACACAAACACACTGTATAATGTATATATTATGTACTAGATGATGCCCGCAACTTCGTTGCGCTAAAATTCGTTTATCGCGCGGGAACCGTACATTTTTCCGGGATAAAAACTATCCTATGTCCTTTCTCGGGACTCAAAGAATCTCCATGCCAAATTTCAGCAAAATCGGTTCAGCGGTTCGAGCGTGAAGAGGTAACAGACAGAAAGACAGACAGACAGACAGACAGACACAGTTTCGCATTGTTAATATTAGTATGGATATATCTTATATATAAAAATGAATTTCAATGGAATTGTGTTAGTCGCGCTAAAACTCGAAAACGGCTGAACGGATTGGGCTGATTTTAGTCTTAAAATATTCGTAGAAGTCCAGGGAAGGTTTTAAAGTGATACGAAGTTCACCGGGACAGCTAGTCTTATATATAAAAATGGATTTTCAAATGTGTTAGTCGCGCTAAAACTCGAAAACGGCTGAACGGATTGGGCTGATTTTAGTCTTAAAATGTTCGTAGAAGTCCAGGGAAGGTTTTAAAGTGACACGAAGTTCACCGGGACAGCTAGTACTTAATAAATGTTGGTACATATATTATGTTTTTTCAGATTATGAATTTCTCGATATTGACCGATACCGGTCTTTCTAAATTAATAATATGAATTTAGATTATGAATTCAGAGTAACATTCCGGCTGTGTGAGGCCAGCCATATGTACATAACATATTATTTCTCATAACTTCACTTTATTTAAAATTCGATAGCATACTTCTTTGATATAAAGAAAGAACAAAAAACATCAGCTTCAAACGTGCATTCCATTTTGTTGTATAAAAAGTAGTTAAGTTAATAAAGTATTTGATCGATCGACTCACTGTACATCTAGGCGCGGTGGCGGCGTGGACGATGGACAGTAACCACGTTAGTATCGATATTCGTTGGACGTCAAGCTAATTAACAACCAAGTATAGTATGTTACATTTTTATTCAATTGTTTTTAATAATGTCCTTTTACGCTATAACCTGGTTTAACATTCACGTATAGCTTGAGTCTTGACATGTGTAGCTCTATGCTATTTTTAAATATCTAACTCTAATCTAACGTAATTATTAGGTACTATTAACTATTAAGTGATGATCTTACTTTAGAAATACATTGGTTATGGTCCCGTCGCTTCGACATTCAAACTCAAACTCTTTTTTTTTTTTATTCAGAATAAATTTTTGCAAATATTTTCTGAAAGTCTACATGATGCCTACCACCGGTTCGGCAACTAACCCGGCGAGAAGAACCGGCGTAAGAAACTCGCACGGGGCCCACTTTATTTAGCAAAAAAAGTGAGAAAAAAATTGGATTAGTTCTCGGTAACACACGGTGTACCTAGTTAATAATATTATGGTCCTAAAATTACAATTATTTATAGACCTAAAAGCATGGGCGTATAAGTATAAGGGGGTTGTCCTGGGGGTTCGGACCCCCCCCCCCCCCCATTACTAATATCCATCTTACTTGTCCAATCGACAATAATATATTATGTACCTCGCCGATTAAAATTGGTGCGGTATATGTATTTTAAAAAATATTTTTGATTTCCTAAACACGTTGCCTAATTGCTGCTGCGGAACCCTTCATGGGCGATTCCAACTCGCACTTGGCCGCCTTTTTACGTTACCCCCCCAGCCCCCCTTATCAAAGCTATATATACGCCCGTGCCTAAAAATAACAATAGGCCACTCGGGCCTGGTTCGCTATATAATTTTAATGCAGTAGGCAGGAAAGAAGGCTATCAAATTTTTAGTACCCCCTGGCAATAAATATAATAAAATTTTATAAAATAATCTCGTAAAATACTCCATAACAATGCTTGGGCCCGTATAAAATTTAAGTTTACGATGGAGCAAGAAAAAATTCTATCGTCGGCCTTCCGAAATATGCTAATCTCACACCCTTTTAGACCCCTCTGTATAAATTAAAGAATAACACCATAATATACGAAGTATGTATTTTTTTATAAAATAAGGGGGCAAACGAGCAAACGGAGCACCTGATGGAAAGAAACTGCCATCACCCATGGACACTCGTCACATCAGAAGAGCTGTAGGTGCGTTGCCGGCCTTTTAAGAGGGAGTAGTAATGGGGTAGGGGAGGGTAGGAAAGGGTAGGGAAGGGAATAGAGTAAAAATGCGAAAGTGTGTCTGTCTATCTGTCTGTTACCTCTTCACGCCCAAACTGTTAAACCTATTCTTATGGAATTTAGTATGAAGATACTTTTTCGAAGTTTTTTCTGGATTCATCCCGGGAAAGGACATAGAATATTTTTCCCGGAAAATTGTACAGTTCTCGCGCAATAAACGAATTTCGTCTCGAGATACGTGCGTCGTCTGGTCTATTATATATAATTGTTTGTATCATGTAAGTACATAATATTAATAATTTACTTCAATTTTAATTATTACGCTCAACTTTGTAGCGGAAGAATTGTTTAAGATGTTAATTAAACGAATGGCATAAAACGTGTCACAGCAGCGTCGTAACGGCGAAGAAAAGTTATTTTTGTACAAGGATTTAAAGGAAAAATGGGTCCGTTTTAATATTTCCAGACAAAACGAGAATTAGCATAACACGAAGTCCATCCGTCTAATTGCACCGCGCCAAGATGAATATTTATGTCAGTCTTTTATAATATTTTCCGTATGTAAGAGCGCTTTCGCACTACGTCCGATCCGCTGGGGTATCACGTAAAAATAGCGATCAACAATCTAGCAATAATCGCGCGATCGATTGCTGGTTGTCATGAATGTCAAAAACAATGGTGTCATGTATAGTGATAGTGATCGATTGCAATCGTATTGTTTTGGCTGATACGTGATACGAAATTGCGATTTTGGAGCAATTATCGCGCAATAATTGCTATCGCATTGCTCTCGCAAGATACGTGATACGGGAGCCGAAACCGATCTCAACCCGAGATTCACGGATGACGGGTAAAAGTGAGGTATCCGAAGTCGGATTTAGTGCGTAAGTTATCATAGAAACAGTTCTACGTCCGCCCGGAGCGTATTTTCACGGGTACCGGGTACGGATCGGAGAGCGCTCTAAAGATGCCAGTTTTGTTCTCCTTACTTTTCCCGACTTTTCGCACTATCAATTAAAAAAATATTGCCCGTTTTCACGAGCTGCCTCCCAAAGGCCTAAGGGTTCTGTAATCAACAAAACTTGGTTGACTACGGTACCCTAAAACGGAACCCTAACCAGCTGATTTTTTGTATATTGGTAGGTTAATAGTTATATGATTTAAGAGTAACATTGTCCTACAAATAGAAAAATCCATTGTTTAGGACCATCAAATCAAAGTATGAAATCCTTTCTATCTCTGTTAGCTACCACTTTCAAGATTTTTCGCAGATATAAAAATTGTTTGTCTTATCAAAATAAAGCTACTCACAAAAAATTAGCTTGTTAGTAATAAAAAAAAAATTTGTTCTAGGGCTCCCTGACAATTATGTATATTAATTAATTTAAAACAAAAGTTGGAAATGTCTCCTTTTATGCTGCGATGTCTTATCAAATAAAATACACCATGTTCTTAGTTACTGTAGCTGGCTTCAGTGTCTCTGGTAAAATATGTCCTTAGCAGGTAAACATAAGTAAAATAACTTTAAACGACTCTCTTAATTGTACATTGTATCTAGTGTTTAATGGTTTTAACTTAGACTGGTTTCCACGACACAGGGAATCCTAGTGTGGAGATCAGAGATTGTGTAAGATTAGCGTGTAGTCTGTAGAAATTTTTTAAGTGAAAATAAAGATTTGTTTATTATTTGTTTAGTTAAATAACGCTCGGCAGTCAGCACTCAAAACGCGCGGTGCTAAAATATTGAAAGCGAATATGGATTTCTCTTATTAATGGTAAAAAATTAAAAACTACCGCGGCAACGAATAAAATATAACCCGAGCACTTCAAAATTTATTCCCCATAGAAGCTTTTTATTAGAATTACATTAAAGTTTTCATCGCGCGAAATTGTTTTATAATCGATTTTGTATTGGCGATTGAATATTCATACTACTCCGTGCTGTAATTGGATTGAAGAGTGGACCCCGGTAATGCTATTCGACGCATATTATGTACCGCGCAAACCTACCGATACGTGCAACGATAGCCGCGGGCTCTCTATGCCCGAGAAATAAGGATCATATTCGCTCCTACGATTAAAAAAATGTCACCAGTACAGTTGTCGAACCATCTGATCCATCTATGGATGTCTTTACAAAGTTAAATATTCAGGTGGCCGGCGGCGGAGTTATTTATCGGTGCCCTATGTGCATTGAAATAAAGCCTACTGTTGGGCGGTCCCGTATTTCACGACGTCCCGAGTTGGCGAATATTCGTGACAATGAGATAATTAACCGAGTAATGGTTATCGATTATGATATTGGATATGAAGTGTTGATAATCACGATATACCTACTCGTAAATGCAATTTGCTCTCCGAAAAGCAAACTGTAAGGGACTGTAAGGTGAGTCAAGCATAATAGCAGATATTAGATGAATACTTGTTGGCTTCAACTCCTAGGTACGAAACGAACCTTTCACTTGAAATAAAAATGAGTTAGATAAAAAATATTTTAGGTTGATGCTGTTGAACTTTATTGCTAATAAAGATAAAAATTTCAGCACTTTAATATAAAATTTCACTTGCCACTTAATAAGGTAAAGGCTTACATTTATAACAAAGTTTTTGATTGTTGTTCACCTCAAAATAAAAATAACATAAATCATCACATAGCACATTAATAAAGGTATAATTTCGGCGGCGCTGCGATAAATTTTCGTAATACAAAATGCAAGGAAATTGTTCGGAGTGCAGGCGCGGTGCCTCCCCCCACAAAAACATTACGGCACCGACATTTCGTCGCCGTTTATATTTAATAATAACAACCCCACAACTAGAGGGTGAAACACAAAAATCGATACCCCCGTCTGGGAGGGCGCACCGAAATCCCCTGTGCAACGAATATCCGCATTTGAATACCATGCAGCATGATACCTTTGTACAATTATGTGCACGGACGTGACGCTCGAACGTACATAATACTCGTTTATCGCTTTTTTTTCGTTTTTAAGTTCGTTTTACTCTATGACCTATGCCAAAAGACGAGCAAAAGAGCGTGCTACCCGAAGGCACCTTTGCATCTTTACAAAGATGTAAGAATTTAGGCTACGGCCTATTCTGAGTTTGGAAATCAATGTGATAAGAAAGAAAATTTTATTTTTTAATATGAAATTTTCAGGCAATTGAAGTTTAAATTTTAAATACGAAATAATTAATTTAAAACCACCGGAAAACTGTGTTTACAATCGTACACACAGTTTTCCGTACAGTGACAAACATAAATACAAAGATTTTAAAAAAAGTTTATGTTCAATAAACTTTTTTAATCATCTTAAGACGACAACGAAAAACTATAAAAAGTGAATCACTGGACCTCATATTTTCATCAATATTCAATAGCTGTGTGCCGCTGCATCCAAAGATCACTGAAGATAAGTCACGGACCGCTGCAAATGGAAATTGTCGACAATTCGATAGTATCGTCAAACTAACCAACTACAACTACCAAACAAAACCACTACGGCTAATCTCAATTTAAAAGGTGAAAATTGCGGGGCTAAAATGGTCGCTTTGGAGAATCATATTATGAATCATTATAATATTTTGAATAATTTTTTTACCACGTTCTCTGCCGCGTAGGTCACATGTGCCCGGACCCCTACATATATCTACCCGCCGCGTAGGGTACCGGTGACCTCAGAGCAGACCTGTTTTTGAATCGAACTCGTAGGCCATAGGACACGTTTATCGTACATTTCCCTGTAGTAGGTGACCGGTGCGGCGCTGTAGATCAATACTATCACATGGTATTCACCTATGTTCATTATATGTGAAAATTTTTATGCAGAAACGCAAAGGGCTGGAAAAAATAACTGTTTCTATGACTTCTTATTCATTTATCAATAATGGTATCACTTATCTTTTAATCACTATTATGTTGTATATTAAGTTGCTTTTAAATAATAATCGGCCAAGTGCCAGTAGGACTCGCGCACGAAGGGTTCTGTACGGTTATAGAGAAAAAATAGGCGAAAAATTGTGTTTTTGTATGGGAGCCCCCCTAAAATATTTATTTTATTTTAATTTTATTATAAATTATTAGATCGCATATAAAATTAAGAATATTGTGAAAATTTGAAGTGCCTAGCTGTGGCCATTATTGATTACGAGCCAAAAAGGTCCAAAAAATTACGTTTGTTGTATGGGAGCCCCCCTTAAATATTATTTGTATTTTGTTTTTAGTATTTGTTGTTTTAGGGGCAATAAAAATACATAATCTGTCAAAATTTCAGAAGTCTAGCTATAGCGGTTATTGAGTTACAGCCTGGAGACAGACAGACAGACAGACAAACGGACGGACAGACGGTCAGACAGACGGACAGACATCGAAGTCTCAGTAATAGGGTCCCGTTTATACCCTTTGGGTACGGAACCCTAAAAAAAATGAAAAAACATTGTCACAATAAACTTTTGCATATCGATGACGTTTGTTGAAACATATTAGACATAAAAGGTTTATTCCTTGTTTCATTCAAAAAACTAGCTTCAAGTAGCTCAAAATTAAGTATGTCTTCTAGTGATATATTCAAGTCTTCCATCTCAATATCTAAATTGGGTAAATCCAAGGTTCGTCACCAAAAACCAGGAAAATTCGCAACGACACAACGATAACTGAAGGGTGCGGTGCCCGGAGACGTGACCGGAGCGGCGCAGTAATAACGATTGCGTACTTTTCGTACTACAGCGCCGCGTAGGTCACATGTGACCTCAAGGGGTTTTTTTTTATTATATCTCAGGAACCCTGCACCCTATCGAACCCTAAATGATATCATAGTTTAAGTCTTGACCTAATACAACTATTTCGACAAAATTTTTTTTTTGTAATTTTTCTCGTTTGTACTACCGGCAGAGAACGTGTTATATCGCAAAATCTTCTTGCAATTCGTGTCTATTCGTACTAATTAACACATTCGTCAGTTTGATAGTGTTGACAATTCATTTGCTGAATTGATTGAGAGGAATTGCTAAATGTGACCATTTTAGCCCCGCTGATCATCACGAGATGATCGATGATTATCACGAGAACAGAAAAAATACGTGTTGCACTCGGAGACTGCCGCGGTAAAGCTTTTGCAGTCCATTAATTCTAGTGTTTTTAGGATAACTTTCGGAAGCTTTTTCTCAACATTTTAGTACTGAGTGATAATAAAAGAAAAAAAACGTGTATTTTAATTTTTAACAAGGATCAATATATCAAAATTTGTCAGGAAGGTTTAATTGCACCCTGTATAGTATTTGTTATTTAGACGCCTCCGTGGTTCAGTGGTCCAGTAGTTTAGAGCGTGGCTCTTGACTCGGAGGTCGTGGGTTCGATTCCCGCGTTGGAAACATGTTATTTCCAAGTTTGGTTAGGCCAATGCAGGCTGATCACCTGATTGTCTGACAAGAAAGATGATCCATGCGTCGGATGGGCATGTAAAAAGTCGGTCCTGCACCTGATCTCTCGCCAGTCGTGTCGGTCGTCCGTCCCACTGGGTTACGAGAGTAAAAGGAATAGAGAGTGCTCTTTTGTACTGCGCACACACTTGGGCCCTATAAAATTACTCCTGCGTAACTGGCCTGGTGTCAATGAAGCCGGCCAGCGTCACCGAAACCGGTGTGGGAGTTATTATTTTGTTTCTCACACATTCTGTGCCTCGTACACCTACGAAAATTAAACCAAAGTGTGATGATTTGACATGAATGAAACTACATAATGAATAATGATGTAGTTAACATTATGCTAATTCACTGCCTTCACAGCTCAGTAGACACCTATTATAAATATAATATAATATAATAGGTGTCTACTGATATAAAAACATCAACAATGAAAATTTAAATATTCATTCAGTCGATGCTCCTGTAGCGCTAGCACGGCGACCAGCGGAAATGCGAAAGTATGGACAAACTGTGGAAATAAACCTAAGGTGCCGTTCCGATCTTTTTTCGTTCCGAAAAATTCAATTAAAATGCCATTTTATGACAGACTATATGTAGTTACAAACTGTGGAGATAAGCTTAAGGTGCCGTTCCGATCTTTTTTAGTTCCGAAAAATTCAATTAAAATGCCACTTTATGACAGGCTATAGTCCTAAAAATTGAAATAATATCCTACATTATGACATATAGTTATACTATAGTCTGTCATAAAGTGGCATTTTAATAAAATTTTTGTCGGTCGCGATTAGCCGCGGTAAAGATCGGAACGGCACCTTAGGTTTATTTTCACAGTTTGTCCATACTTTCGTATTTCCGCTGGTCGCCGTGCTAGCGCTACAGGAATTTTAATACAATAAGTATATTGGATTTAATGCACACAACCCTGTAATGGAAATTCGCATACGAGGAGAAACATATTATTATGATAATTAATATTGATATTCGCTTATTAAAGCGAATCGTAACATATCGAGCCGGCCGGTGTATTGTAAAACTAAAATATAAATTTACATTAAACGCGCTATAATAATACCAAAAACGCGAGTTAAATGGAAATATAATATGGGTAATTAAAACATAACAATTTGACAACGGTCACAAAGGGGAAATGTATAATTACGAGCCAATAGTACGACACCGGAACCGCAGCCGGCTAGATAGCTATTTAATGGGACCTTACAAACACGACCACTTACCACCAAGTGGCTAATCTAGGTCAACTTTGACCACTAATATTTGCCCACTAGCTTACAGGTGCTGAAAATGTATATGTATGTACCAAGTTTCTCATAACGTGAATGAAGAACTAACTAGTACTATAATGTAGGTATAACTTTCTAGCTAAATATACAACGTGTAACAAAACTAAGTGATAATACCTACTTAAGGGTGTGTACGTGTTTCTTGCAGAGAGTTCACTGTAAAAGTGGCAGCACTGAAAGACCATTTTTTTTCACTTTTGTATGGGGAAACTCGTGACGCTGGGGCGCTTGCCCATACAAAAGTGAAAAAAAATTGGTCTTTCAGCGCTGCTATTTTCACAGTGAACTCTCTACAAGGAACACATACACACCTTAAAGTATTATCAGTTATCACTTAGTTTTGTTACAACTTACACCCTGTCTACCTAGCGAAAAGAGAAATAAAGGTTAACATGAATAGTAACATAATATTGACATCATTCTTACAGCAAATAATGACACAACAAAATATAATATCATCTGAGTTCTACGAAATTCTTTTATCCACTGAACACGCGTAAACATGAAATTTAAAAAGACGTTTGGAATTATTTGAGCTACAAACAAAATCACCCAGAGGAATGCCTCTCTCGCCTCCGCCGCAGTACCGTCATTAGAGAGTAGGAGAAGTGCTTAATAAAACGTCGTGAAGATAAGGGACACGGATGTCACAAACACCAGAAGAGCCGCCTTTGGAAAGGCTGGTGCTATGACACAAGATGTTAAAAAACACAAGAGTGTTACGAGCCAGGACACGGCTGAAGGAGGGTTCCGTAGATAAAGTTTTTATTATGCAATCTGTAGTCACCAACAAATCACATCAATTTTTGTTCAAATAAAGCTGAAGTTTTCAAAGAAGGATGGATAATCCTTGAATATCTCCAATGTTAGACGTTCTAAATTCCATATTATTATAATTATATATTTTTTTTATTTATTTACTGTTTATTGCACACATACATTTTTAACATGAAATATACAAAGAAGAAAAACGACACAACAGGTACTGCTTATCACTAAGAGAAATTTCTTCCAGCAGTCCTACGGAGAGAAATGTGATGGGAAATATCAGATAGGGCGTGCACAGATAAATTAGAAATCTACACAGTAATAGACATACAATAAAAAATCATAATAGTATAATTATATAATACAAATACATGACATAAATAATAAATATATGATAATATACAAATTAATAAATAATAAATATTATAATATTAAAAGAATGTACTTACAAATACCTACTTAATAAACAAATGCTTACTATATTATGTATATTTAATAAGAGTTTTAGGATCCATTGTTGAGGTAGTGCTCTTTTAGTCGCTTTTTAAACACAGCGAAGGAAGGGCTGTCACGAACGTGTGGTTATTTTGTTAAAATTTTTATATAAATATATAAAACTCAAAGGTGACTGACTGACATGGTGATCTATCAACGCACAGCCCAAACCACTGGACGGATCGGGCTGAAATTTGGCATGCAGGTAGATCTTATGACGTAGGCATCCGCTAAGAAAGAATTTTGATCAAGTCTGCCCCCAAGGGGTTAAAATAGGGGGTGAAAGTTAGTATATAATACTTCTTAATGCGAGCGAAGCCGCGGGCAATAGCTCGTTTTTATACAAAGTAGGTACAGTTCATGTTTTTAATTTTTTAAACAAGCCACGTCCAGCCGAAGTAAGTCTTGGCTAAGAAAAGTTCACGACATTTGTCGTGGCTACCACTTCGCAGCTCGCAATTATTTTCTTTGTGGCCCTTTTAACTGAATTATCAATGAAAGATTAAAAACATTTGTAATGATACTCCCAGATAATTATAATGTGTTGATGTTAAAAAAATAAAGTATTAATTAAACCATTTTAAGTGATAGGTATAATAATATTGTGTGTTGTAAGTATAATATTTTTAAAGCATCTAGAATAATAATTGTAGATAAATGTTACGACGCCGGACGTTCTTTCTTTCAAAGTTTTTACAACTTACAAGTCGATTAATTGTAATATTGTAAATCAGGCCTACACTAAAATCCTACGCTCATTCACAAACTAATAGACTAGCCTACGATCCACAATATAATATCAAGCTATGCATCTTATTATAGTATCTTTCTTCCATAGTTAAATAAAAATTCAATCAATAGGAATTAATTTTAAGTTCACTATTTATATACGCAGTTTAATTATACCTAAAACTTTACTGTACCTAGAACACATCAATTGAAACATTATATAAAGTTTGGATTATCAAACAATTTGAAATTAATGCGAATACCGAGAAGCTTAATTTAAAATTGATTGTGACCAAAACATTTCGTCGTAAACGCGGTGGTACCGCAGTCTTTTAAATTTAGCAATTGTTGAAATACTTTACGAGTTCGGTACAGAGAGACCTCGTGTACATCACGCTCCCGGAACTCTTACAGCTGATTGTACAGGGAAGAGATATATCGATATTATTACTTTTCTTATCGATATTTTAAATTGAAAAAATCGGTTGTCTGTAAAGTCGGTTTACTGACGATAGTTGAACGTGACAACGTCATAGCCTTAACCCCTCAGTTCCGGGAAAAATCTATGCAAAAAAGTTAAAGGCCTACTCTCTTTGGAAAATTAATGTAATATGAAATATCCTTACATATAATCCATATTTTATGTTTGTGTGAACTACATTATAATATATGTTAAATTTTTTATCTATCAAGCCATCATAATATAGTATTTAGTCCGATGTGATATTAGTTTCTCAATTATAAACTTTCGAAACTATAATTAGTGACTTGTTCAGAAGAAATAAACGAATACTTTATTCTTCATATATTAAGTCATACCTTGACACGTAGGAAATAGAGCACAATTTTGAATAGCCGAAATAATACTAATAGCTCACAGATTGTTTATTTATTTTTCATTCAGAGTGTGGTCAATGTATCAAAGGTCATAACTAACCAAACTTCTTCATACAAAAGTATTCTCTAAGTCATCGAAATACGTAATATAATCGAAACAAAGAGCGCGGCTCAGGTGGGCCTTACGGTTGTTGAGAGACTTAAAAGTGTAAATGGAACGCCTCAGAGCTGTCAGCGAGGTAACGCCGCATGAACTGTCATGTTTTTCGGGCGCGCAGCCCATATCGAATTATAAGACGTTATCACGTCAAAAAAGAAGGGGAAAAAAAGAATGTTAGCTGAACTGTAGAATTAAGAAATAACTCGATCAAATAAAAAAGAAGTGACGAAGAAGAAGAAGGACCGAGCGCGGAATATTTTGACAACCTTATGACAATTGAATACATAATAATAATTATTGTCACCGGCGCTTGCCGCTTTTTTACACTTTAACTTCATTCTCTCTCTGTCAAAAAAGTTATAAAACTTTCCATGTAACTTTTATTGTTAAAATGTTAATAAACCTGTTGGAAGATTGCTGTGTGTCTTAATTAAAGCACAAAAACTGTCAGGAATCAGCGTCTCTAGAATCTCTTTGCCAGTCGCCTCCATGATCCATCTCCAATCTCAATTCTGATCATCACAAGGACGGAGCCATCATCGTCCCCAACAAGAAGACTGTGTTTAAGCAGTTTAAATTAAATTTAAGAATTATAGAATTGTTACTCTTTTTTTAGAAACAAAAAAACTGTTGTCATAACTCATAATTTATTAGTTCTAAAGACAAACCGCACAATAATATGTTACCTACCTACAATTAACTGCTGTCATGAAACTATTAGAACAAATTATTTATACATCTGTCCTAAAACGACACAATATTTTATAGCATTAAAATAATGTATTCTACAATGTCGTATCGACACAGGATATAACATCCCTATATCGCGTCGGAGATGTACCGTATATGTTAAGCAGGTAGCACTGAATTAGTAAAATGTAATCCTTCGGAAGAATAGATGCGGATTCCGTACGGCTGCCGGCTGTAATAATGGAATACGCCCCGCTGGATTATTTTAAATAATATCACGTCAAAGGAAATGCTAAGACTTCTTTTTTTCCGATACTTTTACTCGTAATTCTTTGTGCTCAGTGGGATTCGTGAAAAAACGATAATGACTTTGCTGATATTGGTTTGTAGTCGTCATCCGTTTTTTTTTATTTGCGTATATTCTACCTAATGTTAATAAAAGAGGCTTTTACAAGCTTCCAAGAGACTGCATCTTGAAACGCTGCACGCTGTAACATGGTTCTACAATTTTTGTTCAAATATCAAACGTGAACGCTACGACGTCGCGTAGCGGGAGACGTCGTTGTCTACGACTCGTAGACGAGCTACGAGAACATTGTTTTGGCGAATCGCTGGCCAATCACTAGTGATAGTTCTTTCAGCGTTATCAACCTCAGTACGAGGGCTGCTATTTATGTATCCGGAATTAAAAAAAGAAACAAACATATATCATTTAATATGGTTTTATTGCTTTTCAAAATATTCGCCGCAATGATCGACACACTTTTGCATACGCTGGAACCAATTTTCATAGCACTTTTTCCATTCTGATTGAGGTATCTCCAAAACGTGCATTTTGAACGCATCAACAGCCCCTTCGCGGCTCGAAAAACGTTGACCACGTAATTTGTTCTTCGCGTATGGAAATAAAAAGAAATCGTTAGGTGCCAAATCAGGGCTGTACGGCGGATGACCAGTCAATTCGATCTTTTGACCCTCCAAAAACTGAGTTGTTTCAGCTGAGGTGTGACAGCTAGCATTGTCGTAATGTAATATGATTCTGCGTTGTCGGTTGTCCTTTCTTATTTCTTCAAAGACTTCTGGTAAACAAATGGTCGTATACCATTCAGAATTAACCGTTTTACGATTCTCTAATGGCACTGTAGCCACATGTCCATTAATTCCAAAAAAACAGGCGACCATTTGCTTCAAAGTACTTTTTGCACGAGTAACTTTTGTTGGTTTCGACTCATCTTGGAACACCCACACCGTTGACTGTTGTTTAGTTTCGGGGTCATATACATAGATCCAAGATTCATCACCTGTGTAGATATTATAAACGGCTTTTGACGTACCACGGTTGTATTTTTTTATCATTTTTTTGCACCAATCGACACGAGCCCGTTTTTGATCGATTGTCAAGTTGTGCGGAATCCAACGCGAACATATTTTTTTTACAGCCAAATGTTCGTGTAATATCTTATGTATGCTCGTCATACTTATGCCTAAGGACGCCTCTATCTCGCGATATGTAACATGACGATCACGCATTATTAGTTCCCGCACAGCATCTATATTTTGTGGGACAACAGCTGTTTTTGGGCGACCTTCTTTATTTTCATCCGTGAGCATAGACCGTCCACGATTAAACTCACTGTACCAGTGATAAACAGTGGTTTTTGATGGTGCTTCATCTCCAAAAGTTGCGGTGAGTTGAATAAAGCACTGTTGTTGATTTAGCCCACGCCGAAAATCGTAGTAAATCATTGCACGAAAATGTTCACGCGTTAAATCCATGGCAAATGAAGACACGCAATTTTCAAAATGACGCCACAATGGAAAAATAATTGACAGTCACATGAAACAAAATGTATTCTTCAACCAAAGAGTTCTATTTTCAAATGTTGTAATTACTTTTTAAATATTGTTCTTGTAAGTGGCCAGTTCCGGATACATAAATAGCAGCCTATGTAATCAGTTTAAATTTTAATGATCCTAATTTCATCAATATAAAGGTCAGAGTCAAATAGCTTTGAAAGGTCTGTTACAGGCATAAGGATCACCTTATTCAGGCTACATTGCGTCCATGCGACTAGGATGTAACACTAATATTGCGAACAAAGGTGCGGACTGCGGTGCCCGCAGTATTTTATAATGGAGTGTGGAGTAACATCGTAAATTATATGCGCCTACTAAGGTGGCTAACGGCCGTCATATATTATGTAGCGGGTGATTTTCATTAAAATTACCGAAGCAGCGACCTCTCCTGGACCACCGTATAGTTAGTGTACAGTGTCAATATTAAGGTGCTACACACAACCTGAATAATATTTGGGGCTATTCCAAAATCGAGCTACATGAGTAGTGGCACCATAGCTACTGTAAAAATACGTTTATAAGTCTATTATAATTTATAACGCTTACAGTAGTATTCGTAATTATAGCCTACTTTAAAGTGATTAAGATTTTTAGAGGTCCTACTTCAAATCCCGTAGTTACTTCTCTAACTTGCTTTCCCTACAAAGCATATATACCACGTAGCAGATAACAATTAATTTAAACTGGGAAGTAGAGAGCATTAAACTTTATATTTTACACTGAAACAGTATCACTAACCAAATAAAAGCTATAATCCATACTCTCTGTGTAACGTATTAAGGATGAAAAGTTAGTCGGTGATATAAAATAGGCTGCTCGAGGTACGCCTACTCCGTAAGAGCGCAGCTTCACTTTGGCAAACAACATATTTTATCCCGTTTGACTCCACTCCGTGGTGGGTAGTTTGAACATAAATAATGTTGCGCTTTTCGTTATCCCACGGCGCGGCGCGGTGTTGCCGACGGTGAAATTTCGGATATATTTACGACATATTATTAACGGGCAACATTTCCTCTGCATCTGCGCGCGTAATTTTATAAACACTCTGCTCCTTTAGTGCCTGACATTAACGTTTTAATATTTTTATGCTTTGAGTAGGGTTGTTTCGTATGCCTACTCAAATAATATTTATAATTCTATTAGGGACTAATATATCTCAAAGATATATTTTTTCGTTAAATAAATATAATAATTTTCCAGTTTGTATTTTTGAGACAAATAATTTTGTAAATTACAATTACGGCTTCAACCTTTGTGTGTTATTCCTTGGTTAACTTTTAAACTACCACCAGAATCGGTCGTGCAATCATAGATCAAGTCTAGCTTGCCTTTATTTATTTACTGTAAGTTCCAGCGGTAATTCTCACATAACAAACGTTATGAATTGTCTATTGTAATATTGTGCCCGGCCCCCGATAAATTGTTTCATGGCTGTCAGTCGGAGGTAAATCCCGTTCTGGCTGGACGTACATTTATCAAACTTGCAACGTGATGGACATAGAAAATCTCCAAAAACATTTGACCGTCATGACGCAGGAAGGTTCATGCTTCTGAATTTATAAAAATGTTTTTGCTAGTAACTCCCGGTGATGATTCCATAAAGGTGCAATAAAGGTAAAACAATATGCTGGAATTAGGCCTGCGCACTCCGTTCGCTTTGATTACTCGTAAATAAAGGTAAAACAATATGCTGGAACTAGGCCTGCGCACTCCGTTCGCTTTGATTACTCGTAAATAAAGGTAAAACAATATGCTGGAACTAGGCCTGCGCACTCCGTTCGCTTTGATTACTCGTAAATAAAGGTAAAACAATATGCTGGAACTAGGCCTGCGCACTCCGTTCGCTTTGATTACTCGTAAATAAAGGTAAAACAATATGCTGGAACTAGGCCTGCGCACTCCGTTCGCTTTGATTACTCGTAAATAAAGGTAAAACAATATGCTGGAACTAGGCCTGCGCACTCCGTTCGCTTTGATTACTCGTAAATAAAGGTAAAACAATATGCTGGAACTAGGCCTGCGCACTCCGTTCGCTTTGATTACTCGTAAATAAAGGTAAAACAATATGCTGGAACTAGGCCTGCGCACTCCGTTCGCTTTGATTACTCGTAAATAAAGGTAAAACAATATGCTGGAACTAGGCCTGCGCACTCCGTTCGCTTTGATTACTCGTAAATAAAGGTAAAACAATATGCTGGAACTAGGCCTGCGCACTCCGTTCGCTTTGATTACTCGTAAATAAAGGTAAAACAATATGCTGGAACTAGGCCTGCGCACTCCGTTCGCTTTGATTACAAGGTGCGCATTGTAATGCTCGGTTCTCCTTCCTCACTGATGTAACTGATGTAACGTCATTACAATTTACAAGCGAATGCTCCTTGTGAGGGAGGACATTTAGCTACGTATTTTTATCTATATAATATTATAAATAATACTAAGTTGGCACATAATATTATACTGCTACGCAGATGCGTAGCAGTCATAGTCTCGTAACACACTCTACGGCTTTCGAACACAGATCACAATATTATTGTATTTCTTACTTCCTGATTACATATACATTATACATGCATAGTAAATGTATGTATATTGTATATACCTAAGTATTTTACGTAGCTACATTAGTCTGCCATGATGACATTATCACAGTGTAATATAGACCACCCATTATGGGATAATATTGTTAGCAAATAGCAATAGCGTTAGCGTAGAGGCTCGTTCACAAGAGATACACTCCGGTTTTAAGTTATTTTGCCTCTTATAGAACCTTTATGCCAACCCCTGATATAACTCCTATGACAAATAATCGGGGCATAGGTACTCTTATAACTTAAATAAGCTACTCATCTATAACATTGTAGCTGAAGACACAGTGCTGTGTATAATAAGATTCCGTCCGCCTTTTTTTCTACGTTCATGATTATAATAATTATTATCAATTGTTGAAAGGTCATCTTAATACGCCCTTAAATGTTAGTAACTTTATCTAAATTATAAAATCCAGCTCATTTTAATTTTGATTGTAACGATTGTTTTCCTGTGAATGGATTCAAACACCCATCGCCTCCATAATGACTTTTCATACCTTTTTATATCGAAAATGAAAACGTTATTCAACTTAAGAGTTTCAACATTTTATTTCTTTTACTGGATCGAAAAAATACCTAAATGTTAATTTTATATTGGGCAAATACGCCCCCTGCGTAAACACAAAAAAAGAATAATGGATAATGAACACGCCCTAAGCCTGTTAAGTTTTATAGACAGTAAAACCTACGCCAATATCAGTCAATCTGTCCGTACGGCGCCTATCGCCTATCGCCTTGGAAAAACAAACAAAAAATGTTCATCGATAAAGCCAATATTGAAGTAATCCTAAGTTTATTGGATTGCTTGAGAATTATTGTCTACGAACAGTTAGATCAGCCCGCTGGCAAACTTTTGTGGTAGTTGTGATTACGTCAAGAATCGTGGATTCTGTACCTGGCTTATATCGATGGCCCCAACGAATAAACGTGCAATCGAAAAAAGACAACTTTTCAGGAAGACAAAAAAACGTTTAGAACCACATAACTTTGACTACATAATAAATAGACAAATATAATGTATAATCAAATTAAAGGTAAAAAAAATATCTTTCAGCTCATATATTTATTAAAAATCAAATATTAACGGTTTACTACATATTTAAGAAAAACCATATTAAATTATTATTCCAGTGAACAATATGAGACTTGTTAACACTATTGTATCAATGCACGTTTATTCGTGTCATAAATGAAGTTTTAACAAGTGCAGTGAAATGTTGCATGGTTATTCCACGTATATTTTTTTCCTCCTGAGCCATGCTCTGGTCCTTTACACGCTTATTCTTGTACATTTTGTTGCTTTTACATGTTTGTAAAGATAAAAGCCCGTATATTAGTGTTAAGAAGTTGATTCATTATTTATGTAATACGACCTTATTAGTGTATGGTATAAAATGTAAATCTATACTAATATTATAAAGTAGAAGAGTTTCTTTGTTTGTTTGAAGGCGCCAATCTCAGGAACTACTGGTCCGATTTGAAAAATTCTTTCGTCGTTAGATGGTTAATTTATGAAGGAAGGCTATAAATTATCACTCTAAGACGAATAGAAGCGAAGAAACATAGGAAAATGTAGAAAAAACCGGGAAAATTATTTGAAGGCGCTTATCTCGCGATCTACTAGATGAATTTTTAAGTTGTTTGGCACAGATGTAGAGTAGACCATGATGTCAAAGAACATAGGCTATTTTTTGCGGGAAAATGTATGGTTTCCGTAAAATTTCTCATTTATGCGGGCGAGGCCGCGTGAAAAGTCTAGTTAGCTAATATTTTCTTGTTGACGGTTCAGTAAAAAATATTGTTGACCTATTGTTGTTGTTGATAAATATTGACCTACCTCGCGTTTATGCGTGGACACATACATATGTATGGATCTATAAGCAAGGTTGTACTCCATTTTATATAAAATGAAGTACAACCTTGCTTATAGATCCTTCAAGAGAGAGATCAATCGGGCAAAGAAACAGCACGTCAATAGTATCGGTGAGAGACTCGAGTGCCTTTCTTTGGGAACCCGTGAATTCTGGTTTCTGGCCTAGGCTATTGAAGGGTATTTTTGAAAGCCATCCTACCATCCCTACAAGTAGGAAATGGATCGTTGGCCCACGACGCAAAATACAAAGTCGATCTTCTGGGTAAGCTCCTTGCGTCAAACTCGACCCTTGATGACCTTGGGATAAAAACCGCCGATCATACCACGATGCAGGGGCATCATGTCGGATATTAGGTTACATAAGCGCTCAGTGTGAATAGCCCTGCGTGCCCTTGATATCCAAAAGTCGAGTGGGCCTGACGGAATCCCTCCTATTGTGTTGAAAAAGTGTGCTCCAGAGTTGGCTCCGGTCTTAACGCGTCGTTTTTGGTTCTCCTACTCTTCTGGCATTGTCCCGGCTTCTTAGAAGACAGCCTTAGTGTACTCGATCCCCAAAAAAAGGTGACCGCTCAAATCCTTCCAACTACAGACCAATTGCTAAAACCTCCGTCATCTCGAAGATAATGGAATCCATTATCAGCTCTTTCGATACTTGGGCGGCCAGACATTACAAAGCGACAAACACGACAAACAGTATGGGACGCTTGGCTGGTTATCTCTTGGCATACCAAACTCATCGTTGGGCTCAGGTGATTGTGTGGAGAGGAGAGGCATTGGCTGTTAGTTTGGACATTGCGAAGGCCTTTGATCCGTGATCGGGTTTGGCTCAAAGCGCTACTATCAAAGCTTCCATCATAATATGGGCTTCCCGAGAATTTATGCAAATAGGTCACAAGTTTTTTGGCAGATCAATGACATGTTACATTCCAATGGCATTTATTGCTATGCGGATGATAGTACAGGTGATTCCCTATCTACCGACTTCCACCATATTTCTCGGCTAAATGTCATCGAGAGTCGAAACGAACTTATGTCTTAAATAGATAATTCACAGGAGAAAGTCTCTGAATGGGGTAGACGATACTTTTCTGATTCTATTCTTAACAGGACGAGACAGTATTTCAGTCTGGACCAATGCACGCCATCGTTTCTGCAACTCTACAAGGTGCAGGTTCGGCCTCATATTATGGAATACTGTTCTCATATCTGGGCAGGGACCCTAAAATACCAACAAATCCCTTTGGTTTGCCTTTAGAATTATGCCGAGATGTAAATACCTTCACTCTGCATCCTCAATCGGTTGTATCACGGGGAGTGCTCTGAGGAATTGTTCGGAATCATACCTCCTGCAACTTTTCGCCATCGTTCCACGTTAAAAATATACCATCCTCATAACCTTGATGAGTGGCAGTCTTCCACTGTGCTTTTTTTGCGTAATTTTCTGCCGCGCACTGTAAAATTTGGAATGAACTGTCACCAGCAGTATTTCCGGACCTATAAAATCTGCAAACCTTCAAGGAGAGAGTGTATTCCCTCTTAAAAAGACCGGCAACTCACCAGCAGCTGTTGTGATAAACTTTACAATAGCTCTTCGAATAACCTTTACAAAGGCAGAAAAGACAAGAGAAGTTAGTAAAAGATAATAGAATAGCTGTGATTAATATATTTAAAGTTTCGCCATCTGCAATGAGGCATTAGTGGTAGAAGTCGCTTGCATTTTTACACGAATAATCGTGCAAGAGTTATAACCCAAAGGAAAAGATAGACACGAGCGCCAGATTGTTTTAACACGTTTATTCTGGTGAACTCAAATAAACAAATAATCTGCAATAAGCGCATGTTTTATTATTAATGTGATATAATATGTTATTATTTTTTCCATACAATAAAGATTTACATTGCTATAAAATCGTTATTTTAAGTCAAAAAAATTCAAAAAAAAAATACATAGGTGTATCATAGTCCATGCAAACGAAAAATCAAAAAAAATTTTTTTTGGGTAAGAGCTCTTGCACGTTTATTCGTTGGGGCCATCGATATGATATTATAATATCCTAATTGCTTTATGCTTAAATAACAAACACCTACACATACACCTATAAGTTACAACTCTTATTTTATTGTAAGTTACACTCAGAGACGAATATTATCTACTTAACTGTAATTAAGTAAAGATTTTGACCCAATACAGTACTCGTATCTAGCAAACTCTTCAATAAATTGGAGTTTATACATAATTAAATGTCTCTGAGTGCTGTACTTATGAGAATAAAAATTGTACTAAGCAATAAAACAAATTATATCCTTGGTTTTTACTATAATATATTTCGAAGCCGCAAACACCTGACACATAACATTTTGAGTGTCGGTTATATTTTTGAACATTACAAATTGAATTAAAATTATTGAAAAATTGTGACTAATTTTCATGATTCCAAGTCTTAAAATTACTTAGAATCATGAAGATTACTCTTTAAACAGATCAAAGCAATAAACAGGAGGGAATGAACGATCGCACCTCGGCGAACTAACTGCGAATCCTAGTAACAAAATATGGGGATAATTTATTTAATCAACGGCCATAATATTTAACAATCGCGAGATAGCAAAGATCCAATTTATTTCACGTTTAAAGCAAATATAATTTACATAGCGTCTTATATTAAATTTCACCCACGCCGAATGGAAACTTCGCGCGATCTCGAGTAGTCGGGATCTGTCGGGATCCAATCTGCCGTGATATTGGAACCAATATTTGTTTTTTAGATTGGTTTATTTAAATGTTATCGAGCGTTTACGAGTCGATTAACGGTTTTAATCGAGAAATCTTTGTTACCGGAATCGGTTCCTGGCGAACCCCCTCCGGCCTCCGCAGGTAAGTATAAGTGCGGCTAGAATATTATTTCGAAATCGTTCGATGTTGTTTTTGCGAACACGAGCGCTCGACGAGCTATTTATTGGTTCGGGCTGAATTTTATTGATAGACTATAAAGCGGTATTGAAGTTTATGTACATTCGTGAATAGAAAAAATTCTGTTTGTGTTCGTAGTCGCAGCGGAGGCTCGGAGCGGGCGGCGGTCGCAATATTCCGATACTTTTAAATATCGCATCGAGAGCTAAGATCTATTGCGACGTTCGGCAAACACTTTTTGGCTTATATTAAAATCGTATCGAGGTTACGAGTCATTATTACTTTTCAATTTTTATAGCTTTTAAAACTTTAATGAGGCGCCCGGGTGGCGACGTTTATTTATCTATAAAATCGGAACGACGTCGCAACGATCGCGTTCGAAGAAAAACGTTGTATCGACTAAAAGTTAATCTATTCCACCCGCAGCGGCTCCACTTTAAAATATAAATTACATCTCGAGTCTGAGACCATCAAAGGGATCGAAGTGCCAGTAAAATATAGAGCTCCAATCTGACGCGAAACGGGGGTATGTGTTTGACAAACAATTTATATAGTTAATAACACTTTGATCTGCGATCCATCGTAAGCCTCTCATTCTGACGCGAACTACACCACGTTTCGATCTTATTTCAGAGACAGTAAGGTACTGTAAGGTGGTGGTTTGGGAGAATTGAAACCAATCGATGCTTAATTAAGACTGCGTTTATTTAATATTATGTTACGATTAAATAGTCCACCATAGTGATGTGACATACGATTAGTGTTGTGACACTATACATTATTTTACCTCTACATCACCCTTCTTAATAAAAAAAAAATTACAATGTATATATATTTTTTTAAGTTCTTATATAGTTAAATCATTATTTTTAACATAAAGTTTTGTTCTATTTTTATGCACAACATCTACTGTACCTTTTTCATTTATAATTTCTACATTAGGTGACATATCTTTTACAACTTTATATGGTCCTGAATAAATATCTTCAAACTTATTACCTATTTCATTTTTAACTAAAATCAAATCATGTACTTTATAACTTACAGGTTTAATATTTTTATCATATCTTAGTTTCCTCTTTAATTTACTTTCTAATAAATTATTCTTAGCTTCTCTTTGAGAAAGTTGCAGCCTGTACCTCAATTCATTCGGATAGAATCCACAGTTGTAAACTGGATCAAGGTCTTGTGTTAGATTACTTGGAAGGGAACATTTTTTACCAAATACTAACTCATAAGGTGTGTATTGAGTATATGTATGAACCGTGGTGTTGTAACCAAAACACCAGAAGGGGAGCCACATACTCCACATTTCAGGATGCTTGTCACATTGTATACGAATCAATGCATTTAAATTTTTATGTGTTACCTCTAAAGCACCTATAGACTCGTGATGGTATGCTGTAGAATTGAGTTGTTTAATATTGAGTAGTTTACATACCTCTTTAAATATCTGAGACAAGAACTCCTTCCCTCTATCAGTTGCAACTTCTTTCGGCACTCCGTATCTAAGAATAAAATTATTTACAAAAGCTCTAGCTACTTCATCAGATTTTTTGGAAATTAAGGGATATGCTTCAACATATTTAGTGAGCTCACATTGCAGCGTTAAAGCGTACTTATAATCATTATCATCTACTTCTAAAGGACCTACCAAATCTAAATATATTTTCTCAAAAGCAGTACTAGCTGTACTTGTAATAACCATTGGTTCTCTATTTGGTTGAGAATATTTTAGGCGTTGACATTTATCGCATCATTTAACAAAATTTCTTACATCACTATCTATGCCAGGCCAATAATAGTATTTTTTAATATTATTTGACATCCTTCTCATACCAGCATGGCCACTACTAGGTAAGAGATGGAAGTCGTTTAAAATCACTTTCCTATCATCTTTGTCTTCAATGCGTTGGACATCTTCTAAAATACATAATCGCGGTCCGGACCTATTTGTTAAACTATTTATCTTTTCTAACAACTTTTTAATAAAAATATCATTCTCTTTATTCTTCAATATGTATACTTCTTCTAATTTTAGTGAATTACAAAAATCATCCATTAACTCTCATCCAATTTGTGATTGAGAGTTAAGGAATTTTATATAAATTGTCTTCAGACTTTCAACATAACAAAATAACTTATTTTCCTTGCTAATCTTATTATTTTTCCTTAATCCATCTAACATTTTCCTATTACTAATAAATCTTAACTCGACAGAATCCTTCGGTTTGATATGGGTATTCACTACTTGAGGGTGATCAGTCCTCAAATTAGTGCTTACCGAATCCACCGGGGAATTAACCTTAAGTAATTTTTTCGCTTGTGCTCTTGTCATTACGTTAACTACTTTTTCATGCATTTCTTTTAAGTCTTTTGATGTTAAAACGATTCGAGACGCGCATCTGCAGCTGCATTGTCTGAACCTTTAACATATTCTACCTCAAAATTATATTCTTCTAATGTCATCCTAAATTTCATGAGACGACTCGACGGATCTTTCATATTAAATAAAAATACTAAAGGTCTATGGTCCGTCAGTACTTTAAATGGACGTCCATATAAATATGGACGGAAATACTTTACTGCCCAAACTATAGCAAGTAATTCTTTTTCTATTGTCGGATAGTTCTTTTCTCCTTTATTTAAGCTTCTACTAGCGTAGGCTATCGGTAGACCATTACTATTTGCCAAAATAGCTCCTATTGCATTATTAGATGCATCGGTTTGTAATATAAATTTATTTTGTTCAGATAAATCTGGATATTGTAGAATTGATTGTGATATTGTAGGATACTAAGCATTTCTTTAGTGTTTCAAATGATTGTTGACATTTTTCATCCCACAGGAACTTAACATTTTTTTTGTTAACTGATTTAATGGGTATGCAATTTCTGCAAAATTGGGTATTAACTTTCTGTAATAATTAGTAAAAGCAACGAATCTTTTAACTTCATCTGTTGTTGTAGGTATCGGATAATTTTGAACTGTAGTAATTTTATCAGGATCGGGTGATATTCCATTACTTGAAATAATGTGTCCTAAATAAAGAATTTCCTTTTTTAGAAAATCGCATTTTAACGGATTTAATTTTAAATTAACTTTACGTAATCTTTCAAAGACATCTATTAAATTTTTATTATGTGTACTTAAATTTTTCCCATAGACTATTAAATCATCAAGATAAATAAGATATTTTTCGTAATTTAGACCTGCCATTGCCATAGTTATCATCCTCGAAAATGAATTAGGGCTTGTTTTAAGTCCCATAGGCATACGCATCATTTGGTACTGACCTGACAAGAATGAAGTGTATTTTCTACTATTTTCATCTAATTTTACATTATAATAACTTTGATGCAAATCTAAATGCGTGAAGTAAATGCTACCATTTAAAGATTCAAGAATTTCAGTAATATCAGGTAATGGAAATTCATCATCTTCAATACAGTTATTTAATTTTCTATAATCAACAACTAGTCGCCATTTTTTACCACTTTCAGATTTTTTAGGGACTAGTAGTACAGGACTTGACCAATCACTTTTGCTAGGTTCAATAATTCCTTCCTTTAACATTTTATTAATTTGAGTCTTAATTTCAGCTTTTTGAGAATAAGGTAATTTATACTGTTTTGAAAATACCGGTCTTGTGTTCGGCTTTAAGGTTATTGTGTGAGTATATGCATCTGTAGTACTGAGCTTGTCTCCTGGCAGATAGAAAATATCGGCATATTTAGAACAAATATTTTCAATACTTTTCTGTTCTTCATCATTTAAATGTTTTATATTTAAAAGAGAAAATAGCTTTTTAACCCTATCCGCATCTTTTGTTGTTTTTTCAAAAGCGCATATATTATAACAATTTAATTTTTCGATTGATGGTGTAATATTATTTAATAATACATCACTATCAGTGACATTTAAAATATGCACAGGTATTCGTCCATTTTTAGGAGTAGCTATAGAACTTGCTAAAAATACACCGGGTTTTAATTCATTTGAAATTATTACACAATCTTCTGTAAAGTCCGTTTCTATGAAATGTATCGACTCACTACGAGCTGGAACATTAATGTTAACAGAACAATCGTCTACAATCGGTAACGTGACCAAATTATTGTTCGAAATCTCTAAAGTTAAATTGCTTTTCTCAAAATTTAATTTAGCTTTGTATTTATTCAAAAAATCACGACCCAAAATTCCATTTACTTTAATTGGTAAATTATCAAAAACATAAAACTTATGATAAATAGTCTCGTTACACAAAACCATAGGTAAATAAACGTATCCTATTGCCTGGACTTTTCCACCTAAACCACGTATAGTAATATCTTCAGTGTGAATTGGAATATTAAATTTTTGTGCATGCCTATACTTGCACGCAGATAATGATGCTCCAGAATCTACTAAAAAATGTTGGTTTTTACAATACGAAGAGCCAGAATCTATTGACACGTAACAATTACTATCGCTTGAAAAAATAAAATGTTCCTTGTTAGTCACGAAAAAACTGATTCGATTTTAATTCTGATTCATTATTTTGGCACATTACATTTATCCCTTGATTTCCAGAACTATTATAATATTTTGACTGACCTCTATACCGATGACCACGGGATTGTCCTCGGGGAGCGGGGTTATTCCGATGTCCTGCTCGGGAAGCGGTGTGGTTCCACTGCCCGCGGCCGGTGGGCGGATTCCATTGTCCTTGACTACGCGGTGCTGGTGGTACCCATTGCCCACGATGACCTCTAGCACGTCCGTGGTGAGCGAAAAAATTATTGCGTCCGCGCTGACCTCTAAAATAATTATTTCGCTTCATATTATTAAAATTAAATGAATATAATATATGCTATACGTACCTAATATTTCACCCGAAGTTGACGCCATTGATGTGTCCTCATCCTGAGCAGCCTGGATTGCATCCTTAAGTGAATCATAATTTCTGGCTGAAATAATCGTACTCAATCTACGACTTCGCAACCCGTCTGCAAATTGTTTAATAGCAAATTTTTCATTAATAGGCTTTAAAATATTATAGCATTGCTCATTGCCGTCGGATTGTGAAATCGTCAAATCTACAAATAATTCGGTAATTTCTTTCCCGTAATCTGAAATAGACTTGTCCGCTTGCTTCTATGCTGAATTGAGGCTGCAGCTTTCTTACATAAAAGAGTATTTTTCATGTCACTAATTAATTCACTTACAGAATCATAAGACGACTTTAACTTTAATTTAGCCTCGATAGACAATCGACTTTTCAAAACAAAGTTAATCAAGTTTTGCTTACACTCCTTTTCTTTTAATAACGAACTATAATATTGAATATTATCAATCAGCTGTTGAATGTTACATTCCTCATTTGTCATAACAGGTAAAAGATTTAAATCTGTTCTTAAATCAAAAGAATCCATGGTTAATGACGAGTCCGAGTTGCTTTTATACAATAACAAAATATCCTCATATAATTCTAAAAATTTTGTACAATAATTATTTATTAATAAAATATCCTCATTAGAAAAACATATTTTCTTACACTTTTCCTCAAAACCAATTGACCAATTATTATAGCGCTCATAAATAATATTACTCTCACTTAGCTTTATTTTTAATATCTGTCCGTGTCTTCGTTTTGGTCCAATTTTAATTAAATAAATTCTTAGATTCTTTAACTCATTATAAAATCCTACAATAATATCCATTTGACACTTACCATCATAGTTTTATATAATACACCACTATTTAGTAATAATTTAAAAAAAGAAAATTATTTAACACTTGAATAATTAAAATAGAAAATATTAGGTATCTAAAGTCCAATAAAATATTAAGAGTCCAAAGTTCATTCGTCTGCCGAGTCCATGTAATAAATATGGTTTGTCACTCAACACTTCGTTCTGTACGCGTCACTATAATAATAATTATTATACTTAACGATTATTATTTAATGATTTTAAATTATTTAGATTATATATTTATTAGCACTTTTTTTTATATTTTATTTTATATTATTTTAATTTCTTGAATTGTCTCTTTTTTTTACACTTTTTAATTTATTTTTCCACTTTATTAGCACTTTATTATTTTTATATATTATTAGTATTTAATTATTATTTTTCTTCTAAACTGTTTCTGAAGGCCCATGACGCCGGAAAAAAGATCTTCTTGCTGCCGTGCGAGTAATCTCCTTTTCAATCCATTTTCTGTGGCATCTTCTGTACTGCTTATAGGCCGTAACCACAAGGCTCGCCAAAATAAACAGGATAACGACTGTTAGTAGAATATTTGTTGTTGAAATATGCCAACGAATTTGCTCGATCTGCCCATTGTTTTGTCCCCCTGCAGCATTCTGGACGATGACAGTTTCTTCCTTAGATTGTTGCTTTCCCATATTTTCGGAACGTTGGCACAGGCAAGTTCGAAGGACTCCGGCTAAGTAGTTCCATTGTTCGAATTAGCAGCTATGAGGCACACGCGACGGATATGGAGACGGCTTCAAATTCGCGGCGCGACGGCTCACATGCAGGCGCCTGGCGGGGTCGCCATGTAAGGTGGTGGTTTGGGAGAATTGAAACCAATCGATGCTTAATTAAGACTGCGTTTATTTAATATAATGTTACGATTAAATAGTCCACCATAGTGATGTGACATACGATTAGTGTTGGGACACTATACATTATTTTACCTCTACAGTACAACGGTACACCGGCGGCGACTGTACACCTGTATCGCGATCCTGTAATTGTGATAAGTCTTAATTGAATATTCATTACGACTATGGAATTCAATTATAGGACTCAATTATTAATTATTATATGCAAATTGATTTACGCGGCACAATGAGGTGCTTAAGTTCTGGGGAGTGATCCGCCTCGTACTCGACGCGCGACGTCTGATCGTGATGTAATTGAACTTTAATGAACTTTTACTTGTGAATCATAGAATTAGAACGTTCGAACGATTGTTGATTGTAGTTGTTGTATTTAGAATCACTAGCTAATCGCACTATAGTCTTCACAGGTTTTATATTCCCCTAAAAAGTAAATCCCACGGATTTGTAAATCTATGTAATGTGATAATCTATACAAGTACTAATATTATTATAAATGCGAAAGAATGTATGTTTGTCTGTTACCTCTTCACGCTCTAACCGCTGAACCGATTTTACTGAAAGGGGAAAGCAATGGTGCCATTATTATAGAAATATATTTGTTTATTTTTTTTTACTATTTTATAAATTATTACAATGTGCACGAAAGGAAGATAATTCAAGGCCTTTTCCGAGTTTTTCAATCATCTGTACATATTATAAAACAAAGTCGCTTTTTTTTCCCTCATGTCCCTTTGTTCCCTTTAATCTTTAAAACTACGCAACGGATTTTGATGATTCTTTCAGTGTTAGATAGCCCATTTATCGAGGAAGGCTATATTTTATCACGTGAAGACTAATAGGAGCGAAAAAATAGAGGAAAATGTGGAAAAAACGGGGAAAATTATTTGAAAGGGTTAACTTGAACACGTTAATGTTAGATAGCCCATTTATTGAGGAAGGCTATAGGCTATATTTTATCACGCTAAGACTAATAGTTGCGTGTGTACGGTAAATTATACGGCTATTGCTGAACCAAAGATTTCCTTTGGTAGGATTGGTCCTTATGGCCCAATGATGGATTTAAGATGTGAAGCCACCGCGATTTTTGATGTTAATTTTTTTTAATTTTAGCTGCTTCTGCTCTGGAAAAAAATTGAGTCTCAATCTGTATAGAGACATTAATTATGGTACTATTCCAAGTTCGGTACCATATTCGGATGACTTAAGAATGCTTAATTCATTTTAGGACTCATATTTGCACGATAAAGATGTTAAACAACGTAAAAAGAAGAAGAAGAAGCATTATTTAAACGCGCTTATATTAGTATGAGTCAGTAATTATTGGTCCGATTTGAAAAATTCTTTCAGTGTTAGATAGCCCATTTATCAAGGAAGGCTATAAGCTATATTTTATTACGCTAAGACTAATATAAGCGAAGAAATAGAGGAAAATGTGGAAAAAACAGGGGAAATTATTTGAAAGGGCTTATTTCACGAACTTTTCTGTTATTTGGCACAGATAAAAAGTAGGAACGTGTGAAGGATCATAGGCTATTTATTGTGGGCTAATTTGTCTGAAATATTTAATTTACGCGGGCGAAGCAGCGCGGAACGTCTAGTAATATTATAAAGCTGAAGAGTTTGTTTGTTTGAACGCGCTAATCTCAGAAGTTACTCATCCGATTTGAAAGAATCTTTCAGTGTTTGATAGCCTATTTATCGAGAAAGGCTATATTTTATCACGATAAGATTAGTAGGAGCAAAGATACAGAGGAAAATGTGAAAATAAAGCTGAAGAGTTTGTTGGTTAGTTTGTTAGTTTGAACGCGCTAATCACAAGAACTACTGGCCCGATTTGAAAAAATTTTTCAGTGTCTTATAGCCTGTTTATCGAGAAAGGCTATAAGCTATATTTTATCACGCTAAGACCAATAAGAGCAAAGATACAGAGGAAAATGTAAAAAAACGGGGAAAATTATTTGAAAGGGCTAATATCTCACAGACTACTGGAGCAATTTTTATGTTATTTGACATGAATATATAGTAGACTACGTGAGACATGGGTTATTAATTTGTGAAAAATATACGGTTTCCGTGAAATTTCAGATTTACGCGGACGAAGCCGCGCGGAACGTCTAGTATTAATTAATATGTTTATTGCTCCATTCATCACCATGTCTTTGGCATGCAAAAAAATGCGGCTATCAGCCTCCTTATATTAATTAAGCCCTGTCAACAGCGTTTTCGTTGGTTGAAAATCATATATTCTAAATTTTTTATTTTATTTTATTTTTTAAGTTAGAAACTTGAAATTTTAGGTTTGGGCTACTGATTAAAAATGATTGAATACGTGCTTAAGCGTTTTTGGAAATTCTACCTCCAAGGGGGTGAAATAGGGGTTGAAAGTTTAAATGAAAGTCCGTCATTTCTCAAGTTAGGAACATGAAAGCTTATTTTTGGACTGCTGATTAAAAATGAATGGATAGGTATTTAAGCGTTTTTGGGAATTCTACCCCCAAGGGGGTGAAATTGGGGTTGAAAGTTTGAATGAAAGTCCGTCATTTCTTGAGTTAGAAACATGAAACTTTATTTTTGTGCTACTGATTAAAAATGAATGGATACGTATTTAAGCGTTTCTGGTAATTCTACCCCAAGGGGGTGAAATTGGGGTAGAAAGATTCAATGAAAGTCCATCATTTCTTGAGTTAGAAACATGAAAGTTTTTTGACGTTTGCGTTTGACGTTTGCTTAAATAGGGTCCCGTTTTTACCCTTTGTATAAGGAACCACAAAAAGGGGAAAGCTATCCATCTTTGTTATTATACTATGTTAACGCGTATTCGTTTTATTTAGGTATCAATAAAATTCCCTTTTTAATAGAAGCATGACTGATTATAGTGGCGGCTATTTAAATGTTATCAAAAATCATGTCTCATTATTATAGACTTCTGGATAAAGTAAGACTTCTTAAGACAGCTGTCCACTGTGGGCCTGAAATGGGCATTCCCCGCGCGATAAAAAAACATTGGCCCAACGGAGATGTCGACATGATCTAGTAAGGTAAACAAATAACAATCAATGACTACAAAAACTAAAATTTTACTTATGTAAGCAATAAATTCTTACCGAAAAAAGATTAGGCTACGTAATATAAATACAACCCCGAAACAAAGACATAGATAAACGCTTTTAGTCTATACTAAAACAAAGGAAAATCAATAAGCACTTACCTCAAGACAATATCAACGGTATCGAAGTTCAATTCCCCGATTCATTACTTTCTTCTTGAATACGAGGCAAGGAGATGCTAAAGTTTAATTGACTTTCAAGATTTTTAATTAGAAACTTAAGAAAAGATACACAGAAGGAACCGTAGACGCGGCTCACAAATGATATTACAATTCTCCCGGGACCTTCACGACTCACGACAAGTCCGACGCTAAAGCCGTGCAATATCACGGAGATAACAATTTCTTACGTGAAATATGACATTTCAGAAGCATGCTGGTTCTAATCATAGTGACTAGAAATAGATTAAAAGTTAAAACGTAGTTATACGTGGCTTTAGTGAACATAGTTAAATTTTGGTGTAGATGGTCTACGGCTCTACGCGATGCTTTATTTTTATAAAGGGTATAATATATAGTGCCAAATTGAAATTCCTCAAAAATCTTATATATAAAATTCTCGTGTCACAATGTTAGTCCATAAACTCCTCCGAAACGGCTTTACTAATTTTTACCAAATTTTATATGCATATTCAGTAGGTCTGAGAATCGGCTACTGGGTACTTTATATATTGATAAGTGCATTTGTTGAATAAATAATAGTAAATTATTACAACTCGAGACTGAGGGCGACCATTGTTTGTGCGACGGGATGGCGATAGACGTTGCTATGGTAACATACTTATTTAGTCACCTCAAAAAAATAATATGGGCTAAATAGGTATTTTATATTATGGCAAACAAACGTTTGCCGGGACAGCTAGTGTTTATATGTATATATGAGACATAATTTTAATAAATTTTAGGTCAGTAGGCTTACTTACCAGTTGCCTTTAACTAACGATTTATCGGTCAATGTAAATCATAGTGAAATTTTAAAAAGTTGATATTTCTTCGCGACGGCTGACCGTTTTTAACAAAGTTTGCGTTTCGTTTGCGTTTCCTTTATAAATATTTCTCTTGTATTTGGATAAGATTTGCAAGATTTATTAGTAAGATTAAATAGCTTCGTTAGTAACTAATGTTTTTACAGTATAAGCCATACATAATGACTTGTCAATAAATACCTTAAGAAAAGATAGAGTACAGTACCAGTCTCTATTGGCATTATCAAATTATCATAGCATCAGGTGGTTTTATTTGTTCCCCTTACATTTTATTTTAAAAAAGTAACTAATAACTACATATTTATTTATATCATATCCCATTAGGCTGGTTTTATCGTCAAGCGTTTGGCAGCGCTGTTGGAGCGCGCGCGTTTGAAGACGAAGAAAACGAACGGACGAACGGCGCTGCTCAAGCGCGCGACTCTGAAACGCAACCCGCGATACATCTTCGAGCGCGCGGCGCTCCAACGGCGCTGCCGAAACGCTTAACGATAAAACCAGCCTTAATCCTTCGATCGCGGATTCTTGGAAATCTATTGTTATTCTATTGTTGTCGCGATCACCGGTGATCTTATGGGGCTTGATAGGTTAATTACGCACGTTTTGACGATCAATAAGTTTTCTTTGCTCCTTTTTTTATACAAATTGAAGTCCACCTGAAGTTTTCAACTTTTACAAATCTACCCTACTTTGTTTTCCACCACCAGAGTGTCACGGACTATACACAAGTTGTGTCAGTCTAAAGGAAACTTTCCTGTGAAGCTAGCTGCAAAACCCAGCCATATATAATATTGGACCAAGCTCAACCGTCTCTAGCGTGAAATTTGTAAACGCAATTAACTGCTAACTTCACAACACATCGCTTCCTGGACGCAGACTTTACTTTATTCTTGTATTGTGCACTTTACGACCAGGGCATAAAGGTTATTTTCATTTATTTTAGCACGGGTGTAAATTTGCGCGCCCACCCTTTGTTGTCTGGTGACTAGACTAAGGGGTGCATTTTGTGTTTTTTTCTCTGTCTGTGTGCGATCGATGCGTTACATGGATGCAAACTTTTGTTGCAAATATTATAGTAGAGATTAGGACCTATAGATAAAATATATAGATAAAGCAATTAATGTTAAAATTGAGCGCGTGTGGACCTCAGTTCAGGGCTCGTATGCTTTATTTACATAAAGTTATAGCCTATAGGTACAATTGTGTCTACGTGTGTGTATTTACTATACCTACGTATGGTAGGTGTGTTTATTTCCTAATTTTCTAATAAATAATAATATTATCTACGTTTGTACGATTTTATCTTTGTACGATCCATTTAGTTTTAGCCCTTGAAGGCGCTTACAGCAAAATTCGGCTCAGAAGAGATCGAGAGAATAAAACTGCCCATCTTCCACAGCAATAGAAGTGAAGTCGCTTTTAACCTTGGACACTTCACCCGCGGCCCTCCGTTTCCACCCCAGCAGACCCTTAGGGCTATTGTAATCCTATTTCGTTAAGCTCCCGTGCATAAACTTTATGCCAATACCAGGAGTAGGGGAAAAATTATACATTAATAACTAATACTTTGTATATTCTGTATTTTGTACCTATTAGTTTTGTGAGAATCTTCATGATTCTTTTAGAACATTCAATAATCAATATTATTATGATTATTATTATATTACTACAACTATATTTATTACTGTATGCTACAACCTACAAAGTGCGACAGGATTCAGTAGCTCTACCACGATACTCGATACCGACTACGTAAATTTTTAGGGAGTGCCTCCGCTGCCGGCGCCGGTTGCAGTAATGGCTGCCGGCGCCGGTTGCTGAAATGGCTGCCGGCGCTGTTTTCCGAACTCCGAAGTTTGCCGAAGTCACGCGATGTTTGCCGAATAGGCTGCCGGCGCCTATTCGGCAAACGCTTGTCAAATGACAGAATAATGATCAAAAACATCAGTCTTAAGCTAAAGGACTATGAAAAGTACAAATAATAAGGTCATAAATAGTCATATTGTAAGGATGCATAAATATGCAAGAATCCCCGATCGAAGGATTCAAATGAATCCTTCGATCGGGGATTCTTGGAAATGCTATTGTATTCTATTGTTGACGCGATCACCGGTGCTCGTATGGGGCTTGAATCTTGATGGGTTAATGGTGGTATTGATGATGCTGATAAATGTGATCTGCATAGTAGCATAATACAATATCTTTGCTTCTTTAAACAACGCTGAAACTCTCTAATATGTATAAGGAATCTGAAGTTCTGTTCAGTACCTTCGGGAGTATACCGAGGGGTTTATAACTGTAGCTGTGGTGCAAAATCTTACTTTTTTGAAAAAAGGTAGCTAAGGTAAAGCTAAGCTAAGAAAATGCATCACAAAAAACTAAAATATCCACAGCCGAACAAATAGGTACATACTTAACTAACTTTCACCTTTGGAAGTCGGTAAAGTCGAATATATTAATTGAGATTATAATTATTTCTTTTTAAAATTTGTGAATCGGGACTGGAACCTAGCGCTTTACGCATTATCACCGGCTCCCATTTTGAGTGCCAGCGCCGGCAGCCGTTGTTTTATATCTCGGCTGCCGGCAGTGTACTTACCGCCGGCTCCCATTACTGATATTTTTGGGAGCCGGTGCCGGCAGCGGAGGCACTCCCAAATTTTTAATATGGCGATTTTAGTTCCGCAAGTGACCGCTAGAGGCGCTGTAAAATTTGCCATGCTAAAAATTTACGTAGGTAGTCGGTATCGAGTATCGATAAATACTATAGATTTAAACTCATGGTAGAGCTACAGGACCCAGGTAGCAATTGTCTGCTCTGTTTCAAAACCTATATTAACTATATTATGGTTTGGATCTCGAGGGAGTGTATTATGTACACCGAGTTACTGCAGCTCGCCATGGGCTATCAACAACTTTGTAGGTCTACTTAATTATTTATCATGTATCAACACACTCCACGGTTTAATCCGATTCCTATCCCCGGGGAACAGGCATAAAGCTGCATGCAGTTTGTGAGTTGTAAAACATAGCCGTATATGCATTTAACACTATTTTGCCTCTGATAGACTGTTATGCCATGGATTTAAGGGTTACAGTCAAAGGGACTCGGAGGTAGATAGGAGCTGTAGGTAGGGTAGACGAGGCGTCGCGTCGCATCGATCGACACCTGTGGGCTGCCGCCTGCCGGCGGACAAGTGCGCCGTACAATTGCAGGTGGCAGGCGACTGTTGTTTTAGGAAGTCCGCCACTTTGTTTACGTCTAGACTCTAGTGTCTAGAGAGTCTAGAGTCTAGACCGAAGAGTCTTTGGATTGAAATTAGTAAGTACTTACCTAATTTTGAAAAGAAATTAGAATAATGCTGAAAAGATTTAACGTTAATAATAATATGCATTGAAGATTAGATTGTTATTATTTGTGTAAATTGATAAATTGTAAAAAATATATTGTTGGTGGTATAAAATGCAAAGGTATACCTTTGGTAGTGCTAGTAGGTATATTAATAAAATATTAAAAACTAGCTGTTGCCCGCGACTTCGTCCGCGTGGACTTCAGTTTATAACGCGCGGGTGGTTCTCCGCAAAATATTATTCTTGATAAAAAAATAATGATTTTATAAACCTCGCGGAAAACCTTCTATTCAAAGTTCCATTTAAAGATTATGTGAAATTTATGCTATTACAAATAAGAGCACTCCATACAATCACCATTTTTTGAAAATATTTATCAATTTTGTAAAAGTCAATGTTAAGTGCGATAATGACGATTGTTGAGAAAAATGACGTTTAGTAGAAAATAATGATTAAGTGTTGCCGACAATGACTCTTATTGGGTAATTGTTTTACAATCTGGTTAGGTAAGTATAGCAAAAATAAAAGGAAATTTATAAATTACAATGTACTTTTACTTTTAATCTTACAAAATAGTATTTATTGTATCATAATTTAGTTCTGATAAAATGATTAAATTTGTTTAATAACAAACATGTATTATGTTTGTTATTAAGCTGGTTGTTGGGGCTGGCGTTCGTGTATGGCGCGCCTGCGCCCTCCGCGCCGTCTTCGAAAGGGATCTGCGGCCACATCCGCTTCTCTTTCCCGTTCGGCAGCCTCTTTCTGCGAGATGACGGCCTCGCAGAAGTCGGCTATAGCGTCATATCCTTCGCTCGACCGAACCATAGCCGTCACTATGGCCGGGAGACTGAGGTCGTATACGATGGTTGCGCAGAGCAACGCTCGTTGCTCCGCCCATGCTGGGCAGTCCTCGAGCGTGTGTCGTCTTCGTGATCGCAGTGGTGGCACTGCGTTGTCGGTTCTCTTCTAGCCGTACGATGTAGGTAATGGCCGAAACATCCGTGCCCGGTCTACATCTACACCATACGGAAGTTGAGGGCGCCTTTGCAGTGGGCTACCCACGTCTGCAGGTGCGGTTGAAATGCCGCCACCACTGCACGTCCAGCCGTTGGAGTCGCCAACCTATCCTCCCAAGTGCGCATTATAATTATGCGAGCCTCCACAGTCCACCGTGTATTCAGTTCAGGGGAAAATCTGTCTCCTCTCTCCTTAATTAAACTCCGCCGTGCGATAGTAAATTTCTCTCAGAACCCGCGCTACCAAATCCCAAGGCGGGGTTCTGGCGAGGATGAGCGCTGCTTCGCAGGTTATGGTGCGGTATCCGCGGATGATTCGCAGCGCCATCGATCGCTGTGGGCTTCGTAGTAGCACCCTGCTCTGGGCGTTATGATGGTCCGCCCAGACGGGAGCTCCATACAGGGCCATGGACTGAAGGACTCCGGTATAGAGCCGCCGACAAGTTGACCCAGGACCCCCCAAGTTGGGCAGGAGGCGTCCAAGGGCCACGGCCGTCTTCTTTAGTCGACGTACCAATCGGCGGAAATGAGCGGCAAATGACCACCTGGAGTCCAACACCAGACCCAAGTATTTCAGTTCCGTTCCGATCGGCACCTGAATGTCTCCGATGGGGAAGATCGAGTTAGCAAGCCTTTGGGGGCCATGGAAATGGCCTCCGTTTTGTGTAGCGCAACTCGGACCCCTAGCGCTTCAATGCAGTGTGCCACCACCCAGTGCCGCTCCGAGTCTTGCCAGACGGATGGCTTCTTCGCACGTCTCGCCTTGAGCCAGCATAAAAGTGTCGTCGGCGTAAGGGAGGATTCTGAGCCCTCGGAGTAGTGCCGCACGCAGGAGGCGAGAATCCAATGCTCCACAGGAGAGGGCCGAGGACGGACCCCTGTGGAACATCGCACTCCGTCGCGATCCGGACTATAACACCGTCGCGGCCGACGCAGATTATCACACGGCCTCTAAGGTACGAGTCTGATGGTCATCTATGTCCTTTCCCGGGACTCAAAGTATCTCCATACCAAACAGCAAAATCGGTTCAGTGGTTTGGGCGTGAAGAGGTAACAGACAGACAGACAGACAGATAGACAGACAGACAGACACACTTTCGCATTTTTAATATTATAAGTATGGAAGTATGGAAGTATGGATTAAAATCAATGTATAATATATAGAGATGTGCCGACTAGTCGCCGACTAGTCGGTAAAGCCGACTATCCGGCCACTTTTGTAGTCGACGACTAGTCGGCGAATAGTCGGCAAAAAGCGCCGACTAATCGGCTTTTTACTTTGTTGCTATTATTGAAATTTCATTAAAGAAAAACCTTGATCATTATAATTTATAAAGTGTTTATATCACACTCAATCAGTATAGCACATTTTAAAATTAAATGAAGTGTTTCTGAAATTACTTGCTAGTAGAGAAATTATTTTTGTAAATATAATTTTAACAATAAATTAAGTATGTACATTGTACAAGGTGTAACAAAACTAAGTGATAATAATTTAGGGTGTGTATGCATATTGTGTTCCTTGTATAGAGTTCACTGTGAAAGTAGCAGCGCTAAAGGACCAAAAATTTTTTCACTTTTGTATGGGGAAACTCGTGCTGCTGGGACGCTTGCCCATACAAAAGTGAAAAACAAAATTGGTCTTTCAGCGCTGCTACTTTCACAGTGAACTCTTTACTAGGAACACGTACACACCCTAAAGTATTATCACTTAGTTTTGTTATGTATTATTAAATCGAGATTTCATGTACATGAAATATTTAATGAAAATTGAAAACCATCAACTGTATCATAGAAACAAAATAAAGTAACGTACATACTCGAATTAAACCCGTTTGCAGACGGCGTGTGCGACTTACCCGCGAAATCAGTAAAAAAGCGTTACGGAAACTTCTGAGACCATGATCGGCTTGCCGACTAGTCGGCCGATTAGTCGGCTTCTTTGCAGCCGACTAATCGGCTAGTCGGGTAGTCGGCCAAAGTCATGATCGGCACATCTCTAATCTTGAGTACTGGCCAAAAATACGGGCCCTAGGCCTTTACATCCGTTGTGGATGATTTATACAGTATTTTCAGAGCGAAGTACTCGTAACCACTTCTCAAATACTGTAGTGCCTGGGACAAGATCTTTTAAATGTCCGTATGGTTGCCCAAGCACATACGGCATTCTCGCAACATAGTCGACCTAGTCCCGAGGAAAGAGCTAGTCGATACGTCTGGGACCAACTATGTGTGGGTTTCCTCACGATGTTTTCCTTCACCGTATGAGCGTCCGTATTATGTACTTGAGATCAGAAAATGTCTCATTAGCCGCGTACTGACCAAGCGAGCAGCCTCGCTGCCTCGCCCGAGCGTGCCGCGGCCGAGCCAAAAGTTGTCGGTTTTTGTCGATGCTCAAAGGCGCCTCGGTACGTTTGCCGCGCACTAACACGTACTGACCGACCGAGCAACTGCGCGCGAGGCTGCCGCGTCGAGGCGGCTCGCTTGGTCAGTACGCGGCTATTGGTACACGCCTCCACCCGGGATCGAACCTGCACCCTCTGCGAGTGCGAACCAAAGCTCTACCCATTAGACCACGGACGCTGTATGTCTGGTTTGGTATTTTATTTAAACGCATAGGTACCTAAAAATATGAAGGATGCTGGATGCATAGATAAAGTATTATTATAAGCTGGACGCTTTAGGATAGGGGTCGCAAACCGGGATCCCGAATTTCGAAAATACCGGGATACCGGGCCAAATTTAGGTCTTCTCAATACCGGTATTCATTTTACGAAAACCGGGATATTCGGTATTTTCGGTTTTAGTAAAATAAATGAAAACAAATACAAATAGAAAAAGTTACGCCCTTTTTAGTGATAGGTTACCATAATTATTAAATTAGTACCCACTTAATACTTAAGTACGTTTCAAAAATATTCACATTAAGTGGATCTTTTATCAGCCACAGCTCTATACTACTTCAAACACCATATTTTACGTCCCAAATGCCGAAATTTTCTCGTGTCTATCTCGAAAGGCTCAAGAGTTATGTTCATAACTTCGGATTTAATAACAACTCTTGAACTCATAAAATTCAAATGCTTGCACATAATATAAGGAGC